>VXBP01002767.1:18927-61437 GCA_013400115.1 Rhinopomastus cyanomelas | reverse complement strand
TCCTCCTGACACCCACCATTTCCATATTTATAAATGTTAATGAGATCATCCCTCAAGTCTCCATTTCTCCAAGCTCAAGAGACCCAGCTTCCTCAGCCTTTCCTCATAAGGGAGGTGTTCTACTCCCTTCATCATCGTTGTCATCACAATGGATTAATTTTCCCACAGTTTCCCAAGGAGGGGCAATCTAAAAGACTGGTAGTTTGCAAGCAAACCTTGGTGTTACAATGAATCAGAAAAAAAACCAGAGCTTGGCAAACTTCATTATTTTCTGAAAGATCTTTTACTGTGCTGCTTACAGCAATGGCAGCTCTTCATTTTTGAACTTATCGCTGCAAAGCAACTTTTAGAGCAAACATGCAGAGCAATTGTCTTCTGTTAGTTTCCTTAAAACAATGAAGGAGGTGACCCAGCACCTCCTGTATGCACCAAAATTTTGGGAACCTTAAACAGTGAGATAAAATGTTCTCATTAGCCAGGTCAGATTAACAACAGTGTTGTTTCTGGTGTCAAAAACAGTGTGAGGTTACAAGGAAAGGCACCTGCTGAAGACTTTGTGATTGATTTGATTTTGAGTATTTGAACTGTCTCCCCTATGCTTCTCATTTCATCATCAAGTGAGCATCTTCAAATCCCAGAGGCTGCTGTCATGCTTAAAGTGCCAATAATCCATGCTCCTACAATCTTTTACACATCTGGCTGCCCAGACTTTGTTAAGCAGCCACAGGACTTTCACAGAGATGCTTCCAAATTCATACCTGACTTGTATGGAGCCAGTACTTCATCTTGGATTTCTTCTTGATTCGTGGTAGGACCAGCCTGTACACGATGTGTTCCCCAATGGTAGTGAGAATGGACAAGCCAAACCCAATGCACAACATCACAAAGAGCCCAGAAAAATGCTTGATTCCCATTTGCAGTGTCTGTGAATAAAATCAAAAGGGGAAGAACTAGGTTGTTACTGTACTTTAAACAAATGCTTCTGTTTTCTCAATGGGAAATGTGGTCTGACCGAAATCAGAGCGGTAAAACAGGGCAGCACAGTCTGAATACAATGCACAAAAAAGCCTTTCTATGCTGCAGGGAGCTTGGTACTCAATCAGCGCAAAGGACCTGCCTTGGGAATGCGAAGTAGCTACAGACAAGGGAATTTTTTAACTTGTGCTGATTCCTTAATGAGTTTCAATGTTGAGCAGGTATGAGAATCCAGTATTTGTTGTGTCTTTGCATTCCTAAAAGCAAATACTGCTTGACAGAAAGCAGTCAATGAACTGTAGAGCAAGTCCTTCATCAGCAGGGAGCTAAGACCAACTGTTCATGTTTTCTGGGGACTAATCATTAACTTCTGTGCTTTACCCTTGATGGAAGGTCATGGTGAAAATGTTTTGAAGTAGCAGTACAAACATGGCTCATCTCCACTCCCTACATTAGCACGACTGAAGCTGTGTTTGTTAGGAACCCCCTCTCACCTTGTTCTGCCAAATCACCCTTTTCATGTTGAATGGAAAGTCTTCTATTAATTTGAAAATTTTACTGGCAGGATAAAACATAGAATATTTGCAAAATCTTTTTGTGACGTTATTTTTTGCCAAAGAGTTGATTAGCGATGAGTCCATTGAAGCTGAATGCGTGGAAGTCCCATTGCATACTTTTCCCAGGTGAATGTGAGATTGTGATCTCTCTCTTCTGGTTTCCTATTTGATTTCTGCTCTTTAAAACACAGTGATATAAAATAGTACATCACCAGTTTTTAATGGGAACAGAGCTTCAGCAATCTAGCAGGTCAAGAACTTTCGCATGTAGTGCTGGCAAAGACCTTGTTTTGGGGCCTCTCTGCCAAAATAAACTTGCTTGCCCCAAAGTGGCCCAAGCAGAATTTTTGAGAAGTGAAGTTTTGTACCAGTGAACAAATACTTCAGGGGGGATTGATGGGTATAATTGGGGCACAAAAGCAATTCTAAAAATTCTTACTGTGGCCTGGAAAGGAAAGTGGAACACCAAAATAGAGTCATTCTGTGGTAGTAAGGTGTTGGAACCTCATCATGAGAGTCTTCTGATGTTCAGAGAACATCAATTCAACCTAAAAGCAAAACTCCTCTCTCAGCATCAGAAATTCTTGTTGGCACAGCCAGTTGTCCCATACTTTATCGTTCCAGTCAGGGGAACTGAAAGGTGACATAGAAATCACAGGTAGCAATGCTTTAAACCACTCAAAGCCCAAAGTGTTTGGCTGGAGTTCTGCATCACCTGACCTGTTTGTTTAGTGAAGCCTGACTTTTATCCCATGTAGTGTAAAAACCAGAACGAGGCCTCATGCCTGACTTTTCTCTCAGAGGTCTTTAGAGCCAAGACCTCAGTATGGCCCATTTATGAATTCAGCATGTAGAAGTATCTGTAAGAACCAACAAGACTGACATCTGTACAGCCTGAACATCTCAGTTAAATGGCTCTTTGCTAATTCTACAAGATGCATTAATGCAAATCACTTGCTTCCCAGAAAGGACATTCAAGGGCAAGCATGAAAAAACTTCCTTAGAGATATAGAGTTAACAGTAGATAGAAGAATAAACTGAATGAGAATTCGAATAATAAGTAGAAAGGAATAGATTTGTTTGGTCCACACCTGTGTTCATACACACACACACAAGCTCCAAGGTTACAGCCTTTGGTGTAAGAGTGGGCATTGCCATTACCTCTCCCCCAAGGAAGAATGCTGACTGGAGTGCAGAAGAGAATTCTTCACCATTAGGACAGTTAAATGCTGGAATAATCTCCCAAGGGAAGTGGCTGATTGCCCTACACTGGACATTTTTAAGGCCCAGCTTGACAGGCTTCTGGGACATCTAATCTGAATGATATTTTTAGCTTGAGAGGTTGGACTAGATGATCCTTGAGGTCCTTTCCAGCCTGATGTTCTATGAAGCGATGAAAGTAATACAGGAGTCCCCAAAGGCAGGGAAGATCAGAAAGGAAGCCTGATCCGCTAGCATTAGGTGGCTCTCTGGCAGCTAAGGAGCATTTGTATCACCTTGAGAACAGGAACTATGTTTAATGCAACATGATACAGCTCTAGCCATTCAAGACGATAAATTTAAGAAGAGACACAGTGGGGATTCCTGCACGTGTGAGATGTCTTTCCTCCCACCTGCGGTAGGTCTTTGATGCCACTCTGCTGCTGCTGCAGAGAGAACACTTGGCCAGCTCTGCAGATGAAAAATAACTCCCTTGTCTTTAGCAAAGCTGCTCTGATTTATGCTGACAAGGGTCTGGCTCATTGTGCTGTCAGATCTGTAGAATACTTTTCCCCCTTCCCTGGAAGCAGGTGAAACAAATTCCAGCGTCGCTATCTGAGATGAGTTTTTCACTTATAATGGATAGCTTTTGAAATTGTCCCAAACAAGACATATTTTCCTAGGAAAGAAAGTGCCAAAACAAAGCATCCATAATATTTCGTCAAGCAATGAAGATCATGCACTGACAGCACTACCTGATACAGGCTGCACAGTGGAGGGAAATCTCTCAGACTAAATTAAGTAGGAAAATGAGGTAGGAGAGGCATAATTAGCACAGCGCGTCTTGCAGCGTTTGCAGTGATTATTTATAGCACCACCAGCACATTTACACACCACTGTAGAAAGGCAGTTTGTCGGCTGCTCATAATTACTGTAGACACTCTCGTGTTACGTAACAAAGGAAACCTAATAGAGGCATCCCACATTTTCACAGCTTCATGCTGCTTGGTATCAGAGCCGCAAGCTCCTCTACTTATTTTGTAGCTTGTAGGCACATGTATAAAACGTATTTGAGAAAGGCAGCGATAACCTGGATTCCCTGTGATTTCTCTGCTTTCCGCTCTGTTGAAGGGGTAAGAGTCCGGTGTGGTGTGTCTTTGCTGGCAAGAGAAAACCACCTGATGACTCTCTCAACCACAGGTTTTTTTTTTTTAGGCCATAACGTTGTTTATTCTCTATTATCTCAGAATAAAAATACAGTCCTTGCTCCAGCTTTGTAATCATAAGCTCAGGAGGTAGCTCCCTGCATTTAGGAGCAGGAAGTCAATCATGCCATGTGGTCATTCTGAAGCAGCGACTAACCATAGTCAATCCTGCCATAATTAGAGCTAATGACTGCTAAGCACTGCACTGGCAACAGCCTCTATGTTATTTGCCATTTGCAAATTGGGATATTGGCAGTTTCTGAAGAAAAATAAATACAAGAACAGAAGTGGAAATGTGCTCTTTTATATTTCCTTGGAGAGGCTTTCCTGATTCATCAACCCACAACAGCAATTGCTACCTAAACATCTCCTGCTGTCTCTCCCCTTTGTACTAACATGTTTTTTCTTTGGGTCTTGGACACAAAGGAGTGGATGCAAAGAAAAGCATTTGACACTTGAGTTCTCTTTGAAGTGCAGAGCAGACAGAAACAGTGCTCAGTGATTTCGTAATTGGATTTCACAGGAAAAACTACTACCTACAAGACTGTAAATGCTTCACTCTCTCTGTACTGTACATAGGCCATCAAATATGCCTGTGGTAGCTCTGACTAATTAGAAGCCTCTAAAGATTTTGCGGATCCTTTGCAGGCTGGCAGTACAGGACATGTACTGGTGCTACAGACTGCTGAACACAAACATGGGATAGGTACATCATGTGTGTGGGTGTCAGGAGGATGGAGACAGGTTGTGCTCAGTGTCATCTAATGATACAAGGGGCAGTGGGTGTGAGCTGGAACACAGGAGGTTCCACATCAGTGTGAGAAGGAACTTCACAGTGAGGGTGACAGAGCACTGGAAGGGCTGCCCCGCGGGGTTGTGGAGTCCCCTTCGCTGGTGATGTTTAAAATCCACCTGGAGATGTTCCTGTTCTGACTTGGTCCAGGTGGTCCTGCTGTGTCAGCAGGATTGTACTAGATGATCTTTGAGGTCCCTTCCAGTCCCTAATGTTCTGTGATTCTGTGCTCTCCATCATATGTTATATCTATTCTTTCTGATAGCATTTTCCCCACAAGGAAAACTTTGCTGAGATCTAGAAGTTTAATTTTGCAGTGCCTCTGTGAAGAAGGAATTATTTCTAGCTTTACAGGAGTAAATGGATATGAAGGGCTGGTTGCTAAACTCATTTGTGCATCTCAATGGGTTTGCAAAATCCTAGTGATGCTGATGCTTGCATTTAGGTAACTAAGCAGTATCAAAACTTGTCCCTTTCTCCAAATTGTGCTGTTCTTGTAGCTGCAGAGAGAGTGTTATTTCTTCATTTATTGCTTCCTTTAATGGCTATCTGAGCTCTCAAAGACAGAGAAGCACTGAAGCAATATATACTTACTCTCTTTAGGGAGATTATCCTTAGCAAAGACTGATGACCCTGGCTTTGGGGTTTCAAGAACCAAATTTTAAGATACTGTAAATCATTGTCTCGCGTGAGGAAGACAAGTTCCTTCCCGCTGGTTGCGAGGACTTTTGCACTGATTTGCAGAAATACTCCCTTTGGCAGTATTTCTTTTTCTTTCAACTTGCCCAAGTGTTTGTAGTGGGAATAAAAATAACGCAAACATCACCTGAATTAGGTATTGACATGTTTGCTTCTGTGATGTTACAGGCTTGTGAACATGGAGTAACAGCTCCATCTCCTCAGATAGTGAAGATTCTTTTTTCTGTTTTGACAGGTGCGTCTACATCTGTTACTCATTCTCAGGAGACTGAAAACATGCTGCTCCTGACTCTGTTGCCAGACTCAATATTCATATATTCCTTTCCGGGACAGTCCAGATGCCACTGACGCTTTCCACACTGAGATGTCCACACATCCAGGTGGGTCTTAAATGTCTCCAGAGAAGGAGACTCCACAACACCCCTGGGCAGCCTGTTCCAGTGCTCTGTCACCCTCACTGTGAAGAAGTTCCTTCTCATATTGATGTGGAGTCTCCTATGTTCCAGCTTACAACCATTGCCCCTCGTCCTATCACTAGATGACACTGAGAAGAGCCTGGCTCCATCCCCCTGACACCCAGCCTTCACACATTTATAAACATTAATGGGGTCACCTCTCAGTCTCCCCTTCTCCAAGCTAAAGAGACCCAGCTCCCTCAGCCTCTCCTCATAAGGGAGGTATTCCACTTCCTTCATCATCCACATTGCCCTATGTTGGGCTCTGTCCAGCAGCTCCACATCCCTCTTGAACTGAGGTGCCCACAACTGGACACAATACTCCAGGTGTGGTCTCACCAGGGCAGAGTAGAGGGGGAAAAGAACCTCTCTTGATCTGCTAACCACCCCCCTTCTGATCCACCCCAGCATGCCCTTGNAGGGGGAGAAGAACCTCTCTTGATCTGCTAACCACCCCCCTTCTGATCCACCCCAGCATGCCCTTGGCCCTCTTGGCCACAAGAGCACACTGCTGGCTAATGGTCATCCTGCTGTCCACCAGGACCCCCAGGTCCCTTTCTCCTACACTGTTCTCAACAGCTCAGTCCCCAGCCTATACTGGTACCTGGGATTGTTCTTGCCCACATGCAAGACTCTACACTTATGCTTCATTACATTTATCTCTGCCCAGCTCTCCACCCTGTCCAGGTCTTGCTGAGTGGAAGCACAGTCTGCTGGGGTGCCAGCAACACCTTCAAGATTTGTGTCATCAGCAAACTTGCTGACAGTGCAACTTAATCCCTCATCCAAGTCATTAATGAATAGATTGAACACGACTGGTCCCACCACCGACCCCTGGGGGACTCCACTGGCTACAGGTGTCCAACTAGACTCTGTCCCATTGACCACTACTGTCTGCTTTCTATCCTGCAACCAGACCTTTAAACACATGAAGGCATGGTGACTCAACCACCTCCCTGGCTAGTCTGTTCCAATGCTTGACTACTCTTGCCATGAAATAATTTCTCCTAATGTCTAGTCTAAACCTACCCTGTTGCAGTTTGAAGCTGTTAGTCGATGACTAATCCCCACCATTAGCAGCCTTCCCCAGTGTCACTACCCACGGTTGTTTGCGCCTTTGCATATATTGTTATTGGAAATGTCAAGGTTTAGCAACTCTGCGTGAAGCACCATGAAGCTGTTGATAGCAGGAAGTTGCAAAGCTGCCCATTCACTGTATTTTGTTTCCCAAAAATGCCACAGAAATTAAAGAATTGGCAGTCTTTCCTGAGCTTGGGTGGAGCTAATGTACTGAATGGGAAAGTCCTAGGAACCTTGCCCCTGCTGAAGTGGCTGTGCCCTGGAAGTAAGCACTTAGCAAATTTGCATCAAAGAAATTATTTTCAGACCAGAGCAGGACAATTTTACACCAAGAGTACTGAAACAATATTGCTAGTGACTAGAAACCAGTACGAACAGCCACTTCTACCACAGAGTCACAGAACATCAGGGATTGGAAGCGACCTCGAAAGATCATCCAGTCCAACCCCCCCACCACAACAGGATCACCCAGACCAAGTCCAGGTGGGTTTTAAACATCTCCAGAGAAGGAGACTCTACAAACCCCCCAGGCAGTCCCCTCCAGCACTCCGTCACTCTGTCACTCTCACTAGGAAGAAGTCTCACTAGGAAGAAGACCATCCAGTTCCAACCCCCCTGCCATGGGCAGGGACACCCCACTCTAGATCAGGCTGTCCAAAGTCTCATCCAGCCTGGCCTTAAACACCTCCAAGGATGGGGCCCCAACCACCTCCCTGGGCAACCCATTCCAGGCTCTCACCACTCTCACGGTAAAGAACTTCCTCCTCACATCCACTCTAAATCTACCCATCTCCAGCTTTGCTCCATTCACCCTAGTGCTGTCACTACCTGCCATCCTAAAAAGCCCCTCCCCAGCCTTTTTGTAGGCCCTTCTCAGATACCGGAAGACCATAATAAGATCACCTTGGAGCCTCCTCTTCTCCAGACTGAACAGCCCCAACTGTCTCAGTCTGGCCTCATAGCAGAGGTGCTCCAGCCCTTAGATCATCCTCGTGGCCCTCCTCTGCACACAGTTCAGCATGTCCACATCCTTCTTGTAGTAAGGGCTCCAGAACCAACCTGTGGTAGGGAGGGTACCAGGCAATTCATCGTGGCAATTCATTCTAAGTTTGAGCTAGCTGCGTCCCCTAGAAACGACACCATGCGTGGGATAGATTAAGATACCTAGGGCACGTGCTTTTGCAAACGGAATACTCAAGATCTGCTGACTTCTGTGCTTTCAAATTAATCTGTATTGGTTTCTTGGCTTGAAGTGTCAAATTCCCCAGCCCCAGTATGGATCACGCCTTTCCAAGAAAACATTTTGAAATTAAATTGAGGATGAGCAAAGTGTTGCTGAGAAGGATGGAAAGAACAGGCAGCGAGGTTTGTCACAGGAAGTAAAATTTCCCGAGGTAAGACCAGAAAAAAATCTTGAGTAGCTAAAGAAAAAATTGACCTTGGTAGGTAGGAGAGGCAGGTGTGTAAGAAGTGGGTAATGACAGAAGATGAAAATGCATATGTTACCCATCTAAAGACCATACTGATCGATATCTCACCTATGTGTATTGCCATTTGTGGGTCATTTCTCTTGGCCAGCAGGTGCAGTGTGTCACAGGTCAAATTTGTCAAGAAGATTAGAACACTTTAAGCCTTCCTCACACTATAAAAAGGCAATTGCTGGGTCTCAGTTTGGTGGAAGACCCAGGTGATGGACTATCCACTTAGAAGCTAAGACTTAAAAATACGATCTGCTTCTACGTTCATGTGTTCACGCTTCAGTGAATCTGCTGAATGTTACTGCGAGTGACTGCATCGAGTTAAATGAGTTCCACAATTTCTGAGCCCTGCGAGGGGCAAAGGGTACAAAATGGCATAAAGATACCACAAGGGAAAATTCCCATTCTGCAATGGAGCAGAAGTGGAGCTTTAGAGAGTGTCCACTGCTTGGCCCCGTTGGGTTTATTGAATCTGTTCCAATCGCAAGCCTTAAAATCTGCAAGGTTTTGGCCAACAAGAGTGAATTAAGAGAAGAGGAAGTTCATCATTAATGTGGTAGAAGAATTCAGAACAAGGAAGTACTAGACTTAGAAGAGCTTATCCCACAACAGCAGACTTAGGAGGTATGACAGAGGTCTTTCTGCTCACTCTTCCCGACCACACAAGGCTTCTAAGGGCTCTTGCTCTGTCTTGTACCAGGAACAGTGAAGTCAGCAGAAGTAGGGAAGTGTTTGTCCCACTGAACTTAGCTCTGCTGAAGCCACGCCTTGAATACTGGATTCAGAAAGACACTGAGATGCTGGAGCAGGTCCAAAGAAGGGCAACAAGGTTGTTGGCAAAGGTCTGGAGAACAGGCCTCTCAAGCAGCATCTGAGAGAGCTGGGGCCTTTTAGTCTGAAGGAAAGAAGGCTGAGAAGAGGCCTTATTGCTGTCTATAGCTTCCTGAAAGGAGGTTGTAGAGAACTAGGGGTTGATATATTTTCACAAGTAACAAGTGGTAGGAGGAAATGGCCTCAAGCTGTGCCAGGGGAGGCTTAGGTTAGCTATTAGGAAAATATTGTTTAATGAAAGGGTCATCAGGCCTTGGAATAGGCTGCACAGGGAGGTGGTTGAATCTCCATCCCTGGATATGTTCAAAAGTCATATAGATACAGAACTTAGGGACATGGTTTAGCAGGGGGCTTGAGTCAGCTGGATTAATGGAAGAACTAAAGAGTCAAGATCTGTTCAACGACAAAGTCACTGAGCGACCTTTTAGAATTCTTAAGGTCAGCCGCCTGGATTGGATTTTTGGACCTTGGCCTCTGGAGAAAAGTTCAGTTATGCACATTGTGCTAGCACACAATGAAGATCAAATAAGGATAAGCAAGAAAAAGAGCCCCAGAGCAGCTAGACCCGCCTTCTTTTGTGGCCATCACATGGAGGTTACACTCAAAAGACTGAACTCTAAAGCACAGCATGTCTTCCAGCTGTGACCCCACGCTTAAAAACTCCCGTTATTCAACACCGAGGAAAAAGAATTCCTTGTGACAAAATCACAATTTTCAGACTTGGAGCAGCTTTTTCTTCCCACCTCTGATGTCTTTCTTCACTGGCCTTGAGGAATCTCTGAGTACTTAAACCATTTATTTGCTTTTTCACACCACGAACACAGGGGAGCTTAAGGCTTGCCTGGACACCACTGACTCCCAGCACTTCCTCACTCAACATCAATAAGTTAATAAAAATCAAGGGAAGTGAAAGAACTGGTTTAGCCTCAGAGGGGCAACAGCTGTACAGGAAAAAGGTGTATTTGTTCCTCATATTTCTAAATTGCAAAGGGCTTTCAGAACAGTAACTAAAAAATTACCAGTTATGTATCTCATATCTTTTTCTCCACTACAAATGCAAGGTTTATTCTATCTTTCCTCATGTTTGCTTTCGTTCACAAAAAGACAAATCTAACTGGTTTAATATATGGTGCCTTCTGCAGTATGTCCAGCCTGTGCTTATTTACTCTACTACTGTATTTGCCATGGCAGAAGAAAAATGCCCTGTTGCAAAAGACAGTCTTCTGATCCCAATGGTTAGAGTGGTGGTCTCCAAATCTTTTTTTGGATCAGTGCCTTTCTGAGTATGCCCCTCCATACATATATATGTCTCTCTATTCCTGAAGTCCAAATATTTTCTTCCTGTAACCCACTGGATTGTTGTATCTACAACATCAGGGGTACTACACAGCTCTGTAGAGGGCAAAGGCCTAAAGGAGCAAATATCTATTCTGGGATAACACCAGTACTGAATAAAACCATATTTTTTTAACCAGAAGAGGTTTGTAATTCATTCTGTGTCTTAGCCGTTTCATCAGGGATCTATCCCTGGATACAGCTAATGCTGTAAGATTCTCATGATCAGAGGAAGCTCCTTATGTCTAATCACTGGGGAGTTCCTGAGGAAGTAAGTTTGTCTCTCTTCTAAGAGTTTTCAATGCTCAGACATTTATGGTAATTAATACCATTATCATCTGGTCTCTTCCCTGAGATTTAACTCAAAAGCTTCAATTAAAATGTAAAGGAACAAGAGGTCATTGAAAGAAGAGCTTGTCAGGATCAGCTCTGTCAGCTACATTAGAAATAAAATTCCCCAGATAACATGTCTTGTTAGATGATAATACAATCTTCTGATTATAATACAATCTTCAGGTGAGATAGAACAGAAACAGCAGTGAGAACACATTCTTGTGTTGAACTAATCATTAAAAAAATTATAATTGAGTAAGTTCAATAAAAGTAAATTGAATTTTCTTCTATGAATATCTGCTGTTAAAATGTAATTTATTTCATATTAGCACAGTCTTAATGAAAAAGCAAAAAAAAAAAAAAGGAAGAGATGCAGGAATCTCTGTATTAGAAGTCAAATAAAGATTTTCTTATCTGTAAAAAAATGCTAAGAATGCTAGAAATGGCTAAAAAAATGACATAGGAAACTGAGCTTCACTTGTAGGGGAGAATGGCCGCTACCAGCTCCTCAGGAAACACATACAGTTGGCCTAACACTTGGCTGAAGACTGATGAGAAGACAACATACTTCTAGTTGTGTGTTTTGTGCCACTGAGAATACCTAACCCACGTGGTTTAGAAGACCTTCATCTGAAAGTGTGTGCTTCAAGCTTCACAAGTGCTGACTCTTCTGATTCCTCATTGCTTTACTTTTTTTAACTTGACAGTCTAGCCAACTTGATAAAAAACTGGCTGTTCCGATGAGAGAAGTATCTTTCCTCACTATTAATGTCCTACATCTTCAGCTCCCACGAGCTGGCATAACTCCTCTGATTTGACATCAGGACATAAATCAATGCAGATTTACTTTCTTTTCCTATAGATCTATTTAGACATGAGACGTGCTTCTGTTCTTAACATGGTATCATAATTGACTCTTTCTGGCTGAAGTTCTGTCTGTGGTACAAGTAGCTGCCACTCACTGTAGAATGTGGGCAGGGTTATATCACAAATTTAGGCTGTGCTAAATCCCCACTCTTCCTCTTCGTTTGCTCCTTAGTCTCTGTTACACTACCACTGCTGTGTGAGACAGTCCAGAAACACTGGCGCATCCTGTAGACGGTGATGCTAATAATTGGGTGGAATCAGTTAATGTGTTGTGCAGCGTGCCAAATCGCTGTTTTAATGCCATGTCATACACACACATCTCTCCAGAAGTGGTCTCTGATGCAGTGTTGGGCACTGCATGCCTAATTTAGCACACAATCTTGATGATGTTTTTCTGATGTTCTGATCTGAAAGCTGCTGGGCTTAACGTCTCTTGCTTTTGAAGCCTAATTATTCCCTTCAGCTGTAGCTCACCTTTGTCATGTGCATAAGTCTACTGCACATAGTGAATGAGGGGAAACAACTGGTAACTTGAGCAAATCCTCCTTTATGTGACCTGAGTTCATTGCTTACCTCTGTGACTGCAAAGCTTCTTTTCCCACATGGAACAACCTTGTACCATTTGTCATGTAGAACATCCATGAAACCATGGGACTTGTACTGGCTTATCAGTTCAGAGATGTTGGAGGTGAGTGGAGAGTTTGGAGGAAGGCCAATACCATATCCTAAAAGGAAAAACATTAAAATCATATCTTTCTTACTTGTCTGCTTTTTGCTAAAGTGTATTCACCTCAGACATCAGCTAACAGTGCGGCAGACCAAGCTGGCATTCTGTTTTAGCAAGACAGTTCAAACACGGGTGTTGGCTTACTGTTGGTCTGAGAATGCTGAGATGAGACTCTGCACTGTGAAAAATAAAGTAGCCTAACTCACACAGGATATGCAAACTCAAACTCATTGAGGCCACTACAGTAGTATGCAAAATTGGAGGTTCACAACTTAAGGTGGAGGTACAGACAGATGAAGAAATCTCTTAACTCTAGAAAAAACCTTCTGCATGCCCTTGCCATAGGTTCTTCTTTTCACCTTGCAAAAGAGTCTTAATGTCAAGTAAAAAATTCTGTGACCCCTTTATATTTTTAGATCAGTGGATGTGAATATGGTGTCAGATGTGTCAGCTTCTTCCCATGTACTTTCTGATGAGGAGCTGTGTGCATGCACATTGGAGCTATCTGTACTGTTGTCACACATCAGTTTAAAGCCCAGGGGCTATGCTTTCCCTTTGTGCAGTACTGCTCTGGCAGTGACACAGACCTTCAGAGAGTAATAAACACAGTTCTAACTGCAGCACCACCTTTTACTATATTAAGTGCTGGTAAGAAAACCTATTGCAAGTGAAAATAAATTCTGTAACTCTAAATATGATATTTCCATCTGCAAATTCTTGGGGTTGACCTTAGAAAAACAAATACAATTCATCTTTGGAAGATACGCACTTGGATATCCTGCCAGCTGTCTGCAAAGGTTCCTTTCCATTCCACTGTGACCTTTTGCTTTTCAGTTCAAACTGTCTCATTTTAAAAAAATCCCAACAAAACAGCATAGGGAGAAAGAAAAAAAAAAAAAGGACCCAGCTTATAAATGTATGTGAGCAGCAAATTTGCTTCTCAGCAATGCAGAGAGATGTGGGGATATGTTTACCTACAACTTCTGCTGATTTTGTGCTCTGTGCCTGTATTTCTACTTGAGCACGTTCGCTAACATTGTCAGAACAGTTCCAGAGATGGCAGCATATTTGTTTTGCAATTAGGTAACATAAATTCTGTTATGTAAAAACACACAATCTTGGATGGTTTTTCTGAAATTTGCTTTACTTCATTCGAAGTTGTGGAAGCTGATCAGAACTTCATCAGAGCTGACCTTTCTGAAAGGGAAGGTGTATCAGGCGCTTGGTGAAAGTGAACACTGCTACAGCCTAACAGCTTTCTGCAGCTGTCCTCCCCAGCAACACAAATAAAAGAGGAAAATGGATTGCTTTCAGGTCTCTGGTGTGCATTCAAATGGGCAACATGATGAGATATGGCAAAAAGAAGCATTCTACAAAGTGCCTAGTGCTGGTGGCTTGTAGCTGAAATGATTAAAGTGCTCAGTTTTTCTCTGGCCTTCATTTAGGATATAGCTTTCCTCAATCAGGTTCGAACATTTCTGAAGGAGGTTGTTTTAATGTGTGATGGGGGCAGCCAGAGTGATTGCCCTTGGAGGGGAGGAAAGAGGAAGTTTCAATCACTTTCATTGACCATCTATCACAAAAGTGATTCCTGAAGTCTAATGTATGCTGATGTGCTCATCCATGGAGAAAGTAACTTCAGACAAGCCTTGCTCCCAGGCTGCCGTCCCATCTGTCCTGGCTGATACTCCGGGGCTGTAGGAATACCAGGGTATGCTCCCTTCTCTAGCTTCAGTTAGCTACAGAACAGTAGTAATCGTATGCTGAACTCTAAATTGGGACCTTATTATACACTTCAGATGAGATAAAAACTGTAGAACAGTATTTTGAACATGTGTAATGAAAGTGATCCTCAAAACCTCACTTCAGGAGCTGCATTCATCATGAGCACCCTACCCCTAACATTAACCTGAACTGACTTTTTTGGAATCAGTCTGTCTGACCACTTTGAAGAATTCCCACAGAGATCATGGTCACAGATGGTACAAATGATCCAAAAGCTCAAAAAAACCACAAAAGGGTGAAAATTTTGTTCTGCTAAAGCAGTTTTATCCCTGAGAATATTACCATGATCTTCAAGAGTTCCCCAGTGTTACCTGCTTCCTTCCCTTGAGAATGCCAAATCACCATCAGGCAAGTACAATACATGAGAAACAGAGCAGCGTTCCAAAATGGAGTATTACCTTCAATGGCAAAGGGTTTTCCCACAGTTAGAAGCTTGCAATCGGCATCTATGGAAACTTCATAATCTAAGAGTGCTTTATCCATGATGAAGGCATCGAGTTTCTCTGGGTCGTGCCTGTATTCAACACCAAAGTCAGACACAGAATCACCTCACAGTTTAAGACTGGTGATGCTCACTGAGTATTTGTCTATGAACTTCTCTGGAAGGCTTCTGAGAACAGAGCTCAGGGCTGGTGTTTTAAATGCAAAACTGATTTACAAGCAGGACAATGGGCACAGGACTTATTTTGCTCCCATTTAATGCTACTGAACTGAAAAGTGGAAAATGCTCCAATATGCTAGACTCTGAATCACAAAGCTTTACTGGAACTGATTAAAAACTGCCACAAATGTAGCGCTGTACTTTTTTTTGTGATCTTAAAGCTCTAGTATTTAGGGCAAAAATGTAGGAGCATAACTAATGCAAAAGCCATTCTCTTCCTTTCTCCTTGAATACAAGGCAAATTAACTTCCTTCGCCAAGGTCAGCTTTGCTCTGAGTTCAGCCTTCATGGACTGAATTTTACCATCATAATCATTTATGAATAGCACACTTGCATAAAATGATGATACAAAAGAACAGTTGCAGAGTCTGTTCTCATCTGACCCTCTGCTCTCGTCAACTCAAAGTTCTAGGTATTCTCCTCATGGGTAGTTACATTACTTAATTGATTTTGATGGATTAATTCCAGTTTAACCCAAGGGAACTGCCATGTATCTTAATTATCATTAGGATAGGACTGGGACAAATATGCAATCAGGATTCAGCTTCTGGTGAAAAATTCTAACCATCTGTTATGCAACTTCTATGTGTAAAATAAATGCATGATTTTGGACTTAGTGACCTCTCCGGTTTCCTGTCAGAATGAATCAATGCTGTGACCCCAGATTATTAGGAACAAGTATCTCTGGAACACCTTGATATCATCATTCCTGAAAACAAGAATTGATGTTTAGCACTTTTTTACCTGTACAATGAGTCTTTGGTTAATTCTAAAGATGGTTTAATGTTTATCTATGAGAACGTTCTATCCTTCCAGCATGCTGAAAATGCTGGGGAACCTCATTTGCAACTTTTGCTTGCAATGTGATCTTTTTTCTGAATGTTTCTCATTGCCTGATGAAGGGCTCCTGAGCACAAATATATATCAGGGTTTATACACTGCCCATGCTTGACGACATCCTGGCAGCTAGTGCACACCACTGCTTCTGCACGCTCCCTCCAGGTGACTGTTTTCTCCTCTACCTACCACACTCCCTTCGCTGAATCACAGAATGTTAAGAGATTGGAAAGGACCTCAAAAGATCATCTAGTCCAATCCCTGTGCCTAGACCAAGTTGCACAGAAACATACTCAGGCAGGTTTTAAACATCTCCAGAGAAGGAGACTCTTGTGGGATAAGTGACACTGGAAGTGGGAAACCCATCTGCATCTCACTGAGCTGCGTTCTGAGAACCAGATGTGCTGTTGCACATTGAGGCTTACTTGAGATATGCCACTCCATCTGTGGTAGCAGGGACGTTGTACCGCCGCATGTACTCATGCATCTCTGGAAAGCTTTGCCTCACATAGTCTTCTGCACTGCTTTCTCGCACCGTTCCAAACCGAAACCCTTGGGATGGGTGGTGGAGCTGAGGAGATGAAATTACAGATTAGCAGAGTACATCCGTTATTTTGGTTTAACATGTAAGCAGTTTGTCACAAATTCTCAGAATTGAGAGACCTGCCTCTGGTATTTTCCTGCAGTCAGCTTTCCACATCACAGAACAAGTTTGAAAAGACTTACCAGATGACTGACTTAGCCTGTTTATGTACTCTCAGGTTTGCCAAATGCAAGAAAATCCCATTCATTCGAGACACCTGAGCCTCTAAATCCAGATGTTTGGTTGGATTGTCTTTAAACCAGTCAATGTTACAGGAGGCATCGTGAGAAGCCTCTAAGCTTGTTGGGATTGACTTTCTGGGGCTGTGGGTATCCTGTGAAGGACAGTCTGGATTTGTTTTGTCCTAACTTCTTTTATTGCCTCCTTAAGGATGAGATTTAGTTTTCTGCAGAAGAGCAGCACCACCATTGCGCTTGTAGGAGCCTAGACAGTACAAACCACTGCTGTCTTCGCTGCCACTCTCCACTGAGAAACTAAGAACCAAAGTGTTGTGGACAACAAAATCTCTTACCTGGCAATAAGAAGGAGGAAGAACACGCCTCAGCACAGCCCAGGCTGTAAGCTTGATTACTAGCCTGTACACACACAGACAGTTTTTGCAGTTGTGTCCTTTCATTTTCACAACTGGCTCCACATTCTGTACACATTGGTCTGTTCCAAACCTCTATTTCTAACATGACCTCTGTCTTTGGAACAGTTGGTGGCTCATGGGGAAATTCTCTGGTTGCTGTGGAGGCATCAGGCTGTGTCCTCTACTATGCCAAGCACTTCCTCGAGATCGCTGAGTGTTGCAAGGGCCATACTAATCAGAAAGCCTTTGACAAGCCTCTAACAGGTCAAACTCTGAGAGGACAGGAGGTCAAATAAAGCTAAGGCTGAAATTGTTATTCTCAGTTTCCTTCCCAGACATCTCAGTGTCTTCTCAGCAGAGATGATCATGGCCAAAGCATGCAAAGAGCGTGGCCATACTCTAGTTTGCAAAGAACAAGCAAGGAGGTGTTCTGCTGGTCCATCTGGCTCTCTGCATTGCCTTCTACCTAAAACAGAGTGTAGGACAACACAGAGCTATACGAAACACCTTTCCCACACTTCTCTTTAATGACCCATGTATAAAAGAGCTTTTCAAAAAATAACGTAGGAAGGATATAAACACCCAGTCATCTAGTTCCAACTGAAAAGGAAGAGAAAAAGGCTTTTGGATGGTATTTGATGTCCTGGAAGCTATGAATATACTGTATTTCTGGTATTTTTTTAATCTGGAAAGTGGGTAGGTGCTTTCCACATTGTGCTCTGACTATCTGGTCCTCCATGAATAAGACCTGCAGCTCAACACAAGGCTGTGGGCAGGTATGGAGTCTGGGCATAATTTCTGAAGTATTCTGTTCTAGATGACCATGGGACAAGCAATGCAGAGTGTGCCTCCATCTGGAGCTGGCCATAGTGCGTGCTGTGCCACCAGAAGGACTGTGGGCGCAGAGGGAAATGTTCTTGCCTGAAAGTGTGGAAGCAGTGTTCGGGTGCCAGAAGACATAAATAACGGAGAGTTGTTCTGTGGCAATACATCATGGGGACTTCCAGCACAATGCTATCAACTCAAGTCCGAGTCTATTCTCAAGCCATTGAAGATGAGCTCCTTGAAGAATGAGCTTGATGTGGGCTTTGTGCACTTGATGTCCCAAGAAGCTTTTTGCACAGTCTGTGATATTTTTTCAGGTTTTTTTTCTTGGCAGTTTCAATGAAGAGACTGAAAAACTCACCGTATCTCAACACCAAACCACATTGCCACTATCCAAGTTAACTGAGGTGTTGTGCATTTGTGGCTGTCCTGATTTTGGTGCGGATAGAGTTATTTTTCTTCCTATTAGCACGTATAGTGGTGTGTTTTGGATTTAGTGTGAGAATACATTTGACAACACACTGATGTTTTAGTTGTCACTAAGCAGTGTCTCCTAAGTCACAGACTTTTGAGTTTCCTATGTCTTGCCAGTGTGAAGGAGCATAAAGAACTGGAAGGGAGCATAGCCAGGACACCTGACCTCAACCTGCCAAAGGGATGTTCCATACACAGTTCCATGTATAAACTGGGGTAACAGACTGTCAGAGTGAATCGCTGTTTGGGCATTGGGCAGTGGGTAGTGAGCAACTGCACTGTGCCATCACTTGTTTTTTCTTGGGTTTTATTTCTCACACTTATTATTAGCATTTTCATTGCTAATTTGGTATTAAAATATTACTTATTTAAGTCATTAAACTGTTCTACATCCAGATAAACATTCAAGCTGTGATGAAAAAACTAGTACAAAAGAGAGAGCAACCTGCACCACCATGCAGTGTTCTATCGCAAATGCTTTACTGAGGACTGTCTGGCCTTTGCTTTGTGTTAGGCATGTTGCTGAACTCACCACAAATGACAACAACACTGAAATATGTATTAGATGGACATCCAGATCCTGCCTCTAGTAATTCCCGTCTGTTGGGAAGCCTTGGAAAGTCCATGCAGTGGAAGTCATATAGTGGTTCTTTGCATCCCAAGCTCTATCTGCCTCTGATAATCTATGCTTTTCTCCAAGCATGATATGTCTGTAACTGTATTTGATGAATCTTGACTCCTTTTCTGATAGATAAATATTAATAGTGCTTTAATTTTCCATGTCTTTTGGGACCTGCTTTTAATTCATATTCCTGCTTATCACAGAATCACAGAATGTTACAGGTTGGAAGGGACCTGGAAAGATCATCTAAGTCCAACTCCCCCCACTGGAGCAGGGTAAGCCTACAGTACTGTCTCAAGATGTCCTACATGGAGCTTGAACCCATGACCCCAGGAATTCAGAGTCCCATGCTCTACCAACACATGAGGAAAAGGTTTGATTGCAGCTAGGTGAACGGTGGGTTAATGATGAAAAACACTGTGAAAAACAGATAATGGATTAATGCACTACCTTCACTGCTAATCTATTGAGCCTTCTAAGTGTTACTTGCTCAACAGAAGATAATAAGTTCAGGATGGAAAAAAGACTTATCTGTTGTCACCACTGTTTTGCTGTTTCTGCAGTCCCCTCCTATGAATATTATCTGAATAGATGTAAAACACAAATACCTGTGTCCTCACAGGACAGGTAAGTGGCACAGCCTTCCTGTGAGTCTAGCCTTATCAGCTCTTTTGCTTCATAACTCACCTTTCCTATTTCTCATACTCTGCTTCTTTCGTATTTCTTGTATTTTAAAAGTCCTATACTGAAAGTTTTTTTCTTTAATTCAGTGACAGAATCCTAATGCCCAGGATTTCAGAGAAATCACAAACCCTGAAGAATCATAGTTTGGATTACCATGAAGAGATTGCACTTTTAATTGGTGGTTTTGGGGAGACACTTACTCGCTTTTTATCATTAATATGAAATATAAAAACTGTCTTACTGAGAATAAATTGCTGCCCACATTATAGGCATTTCTAGAACGTGGAGTCTACACGTCCGTGTGCGCTCTACTGCACTTTTTCTTTCAAAGCTCAGTCACTGTGAAAGGTGAATAACCATCACAAAGCAAGTAATGGGCACTAGGAACTGCTGACACTTTTTGTATCTGTAGAGCACGTGGAGATTTGCTGATGATTCAAGTATAATTAAAAATAAATGAAAGCGATAGCTTCAGATCCATCTCCAGACATGACTTTTCTTAGCACTCAGCTCAGATAACCTTACAAGGTCCCTCCAACAGCAGACATCTATGGCTGTAAGAGATCAGAAGAACAAGGCTTGTTTTGACCTAGAGAGAGGTTTTCAGGGGCAGTGACATCCCAGCTTGGCAATTCAGGAGCAAGATGGTTATGGGTACAGATGATATATCCCCCTTTCTTCTTTAACTGCCAGAACTCCCTTTTGAGCAAGGAACAAGGAAAACCCCTTTTTTTTTTTTTTTAAAGGGTCTTTGCTCCTGAATATAATTGCTCCTCAGCCAGTCTGCTGGCTCTGAACTCTCCAACAGACTCTCCCACGCAGTGCACGGAAGCTAAGTGCTGCTGCCAGGTGTGGGACTCACTGTTCAGAGAGTAACCAGCTCTGTGCGTGTCAGCTGCCAGGGCCACCACAGCACCACACCTATTCAGTGTTTGTCCCCAGAAAGGTGAAGGCTCTAGCAACTAACCATATACTTTTTTTTTTTGCAGTGCAAATACTGGAGAGCAGGGATTTCATCACAGTAAACTCGGTTTTATATCTCAAGCACTCGTATAAGTCACGAATACAGAATGTTACAGGTTGAAAGGGACCTCAAAAGATCATATAAGTCCAACCCTCACTGCTGGAGCAAGGTAAGCCTACAGCATCCTGGTGTACCCAGACTGGCTTCCACCCAACTACAAACCAGTCTCAACCCTGCTTAGCTCCAACATTCCATCTCTATGCCTCTTCTTCCACTATGTCTCTTCACCCACTCCTCTGGGGCCATACTACTTTGATGCATCCCATGTTTTCAGAACTGTCTCCCAATCTATTATGAGAAAGTTGTGAGACACATGGTGACCTCCCATTTGGATTTGTGTTAGTACATGAAGCAACAAAAGCTTCATGTGCTTTTATTGTATGAGCTCTTGTGGCAAAGACATGTAGTGCCCAAGGAAGCTGAGCTCTTGTATTGATTTAATGATCTGATTTCTCAGATTCAGAGTTGTGGAATGCCAAGACCAAAGGATCTTGCTGCATAGGCTAGGGATAGAAAGGAGCTCTGGAAGTGAGTATTATTTCTGGAATTGGGGCCAAGTGCTCCTCTGCTCCTGTAACCTGTGTGGGACACACGGGAGAGTATTTCCAAGGAAAAGTTTCACTGTTCAAGAAAACATAGTATGGGTAAGAAATCAAACGAGGGGTGATGTTTTCTTACAATGTAAGAATATAAGGTTTAATGCAAATGCCTCCAAATGCTAAGGAGGTGAAGGGGTTGTTTACTTGAACACTGAGATGGGTCATGAAGCCTTTAATGAAACTCATAAACTCTTTAAGCTCTTGCCTCACAGAACATCCAGCCTCTCTGATAGCACCAGGGAAATCTTTTGGACTTCTCAGTGTCTTCTGTACATTATATAACATTGTCTTAGTAGACAAATGATGTTTGTGCTGCCTACTGCCAAAAGCAAATAATGGAACTACCAGTTCTCTGGGCTTAACACTTACAGATCTTCTTGGTTTCTGTCTTCTGTTGTTAAAACATCTGCTGAGTGGGAAGTGGAGAACTTGTTTTATTTGGTAAGTTGTTGACAAGAACTAGGCATCTGCATGTATCTGTAGCTTGGGGTGCCAATTATGCATGGAAATACTGATGTGATAAAGCCAAAGGAGCAGAAACAGGAAAATATGACTCTGAATGTCAGGGATTTTGCATTACTTGGCTCATTCTAGTTTATGTAATACAGTGCCATCACAGTCAGTGTCATCAGCTAGGAAGAAAACACCTGGACTTAGACATGAGAAGATTTAGGCAGAGAAATACATCCTATGCAAGGATATATTATATATCCTAAAATAGAAAATGCATGAGATGCTACCAGCTCTTAACCTGGACATAATCTAAAGCCTTTCAGCAGGCTCTTGCTCGTATATGATCTTTCAGTGCTGCAAAGCCAGAAGATTTGGTTCAAAGACTTTTCTGTCCTTGGTGCCCTGGTTGCTACGTCTGCTATAATTTTGAGGTTTGTATCACTTTCGGTTATCATGTAGTTTTGCAGCGTGTAAGGACTCCAGGTGTTCAGAGTATAAATATAGTGAAAAGATGGTCCCAGCTCCAAAAAAAAGACAGAAATCAAATACTGCCTTCTGATCCCATATCTGAGCTTGCTGGTAGCTGTGAAGAGACAAGGGCGGTCTAAACAGAACAACTGCTGAAAGGCAAAATTATGGTTATTTTCTACAAGCAAAGAAGCGACTGAAATCTAGGATAGGATGAGGGTCAATGGGTGTAAGCTGGAACATAGGAGGTTCCACATCAGTCTGAGAAGGAACCTCTTCACAGTGAGTGTGATGGAGCACTGGAACAGGCTGCCCGGGGCGGGGTGGGGGGGTGTGGAGTCTCCTTCACTGGAGATGTTTAAGACCCGCCTGGACATGTTCCTGTGTGACTTGGTCTAGGTGATCCTTCTGTGTCAGGGCGATTGGACTAGATCATTTCTCAAGGTCCCTTCCAATCCCTAAGGATTCTGTGATTCTATGATTCTATGAAACACTCTCCTAGTACTTGATCAATGGGGTGCACTACGTGCCTCACAGAATCGGATCAGAACCTTTTTGTGTATTTGATAGTTGGCTGGAGGAATCATAGAATCATAGAATCACTATGGATTGGAAGGAACCTCAAAAGATCATCTAGTCCAATCCACCTGCAACAGCAGGATCACCTAAACCAAGTCACACAGGAACTTATTCAGTCGGGTCTTGAATATCTCCAGTGAGGGAGACTCCACAACCACCCTGGGCAGCCCGTTCCAGTGCTCCGTCACCTTCACTGTGAAGAAGATGGAGGAAAGATGCTTCAGGAACTCAGTTTCTAATCGGCATCTCAAATCATTGGAATGATTTAATTATTCATTATGTTAGCCTCCTCTTTTCAAAGTTCAGCTCCATGAATTACTCTTCAATGAAAATGAGGACAGCCCAGTGTACAGTGGAATGCAGTGCAAGCGACTGCACCCTGCACTGACAGAGCTAACATGGATTCAGCTTTTACCAGCACCTTCAACACTGTTTTTTAATTTTAGTGGAGTATAATTTTAATGGAGAAGGGGGAACATGACCAAAATACTTTTCTAACCTTTACAACTGCTGAGGAAGAATTATTCTGGAAAGATTTCAGTAGTTCTGCTCCATGATAGTGCTGGTCAGCCAGTATAACACCGGCTGTAGTGTTTAATGGATATCTTGTATATTGGCAGAATGGCTGTTGGCATCAACACGATCCAGGGAACTGCTACAGAATCTTGTAAAACTGTTCAGTTTTAGTTGCTGATAGTTGCAGAAGGGTAGCATTAAGTGGTCTGCTCTGCTGTGAAGAACTGGCATTTTAGAGATGTGCTGTTGTGCCAACAGTATTCTAGAAGTCTTTAGCATACGAAGCAGCAGCGTTTTATCTTGCCTTATATAACCAACACATTTAAGTGGTCGTCTGGCTGCTAACAGAATTCTCATGACCCACTGATAAAAGAAATGAAAAGTGCTAAGGAAAATTTCAGGGGAAAAAGAATAGACTAAGCAATTTAGAAGCACCCAAACAGTGCAGAACCCAGCTCATGAGCTTTTCCCAACATACCTGCAAAAGTTTTTCCAAACTAAGTAGTGAATATTTATGGAGTTCAGAGGGAGATGAAAGAAAATAAGTTATTCACAGTGAAACACATGAATTTTAAATTTTAGCAGATGAAAATTCACAGCTGAACTTTTGGAAGTGGAGGTTTTGTTCAGAAACTGTCCCATGTGTTCAGGGTTGGGAGGTGGAGATGTTCCCAGGGCCTCCAGGAGAGGGTGTATGCAGAATACATTTCAAAACTCACTTTCCCTTCTCTGTTGCTGCAGCATCAGCGAAGCTGACGCCTGGCTTGCCTTGAAAGTGTCAGATTTTGTTAAAATCCTGTCACTTCGAATCCAACTCAGACAGGTCTTTAGTTGGCATAAATCTTTACAGCTGCACTGAAGTCAATAAGCAATTTCAATCTACAAACAAATTCACAGTCCAGTACTGACAGCTTATTCTCCTGCTTTGCAACAAAAGCATGCATGAAAGAATCATAGAATCATAGAATCGTTAGGGATTGGAAGGGACCTCGTAAGATCATCTAGTCCAATCCCCCTGACACAGCAGGATCACCTAGACCAAGGCGCACAGGAACACATCCAGGCAGGTCTTAAACATCTCCAGTGAAGGACACTCCACAACCCCCCCGGACAGCCTGTTCCAGTGCTCCGTCACCCTCACTGTGAAGAAGTTCCCTCTCCTATTTATGTGGAACCTCCTATGTTCCAGCTTGCACTCATTGCCCCTTGTCCTATCACTAGATGACATTGAGAAGAGCCTGGCTCCATCCTCCTCACACCCACCCTTCAAATGTTTAAGAGAAGGAAGCTGTGAATCATTTCTTTGTTTAAAAATATAAAGTCTCCTCATTGGTGGTCCCTGTATGAGCGCTATTAATTAATTATAAGGTCTGCTCTGCTTCTTTCTGTGCTGCAGAAGCTGTACAGTGAGGGGGTGAGACTGGGGTCTCTAGTCTGCTAGGCAGATTGATTTCTAAAAGATTGCCGAGGAGTTTTATTGCAAAAAGCTCCATGAGAAAAAAACTCCAGTGTGTTAGGAAACAGAAGTAACCGTTTCCTAATAGCATTTGAAGAGTCTTTTGGACAGGGGGATCCATAAGCTGGGATTTATTCTGGAAAAGCCAAGAACTGTAAGTTAGACAGCGTAAATTACTGTAGGAAATATGGATAAAGTGAGGAAAAAAAACAGGGATGTAAAAATGCTCCAGAGTCACTTTATGGGCAACGTTCTTCTGCTTCCTAGTTGTAAAATAGGGCTACTCTAAGGCAGACAAAGTCCTTTTCAAATCAGAAGCAAGTGAAGGAGAGCTGTTTGGCTGAACGCACACTCAGACTACCACAGAGACATGGGAGATTTCTGATTATCCTGCTCATCCTCCATCCTGAGTTCTCAGGTCTGTGAATGAAAAGGTATCACAGTTCTTTACAAGCAACAGAGGGGTGGAGGGGGACATATAGCGTGACAGTAGTTTAAAGTACAGGTAGCTTTTTTGCCTCCAATAAAATAATCTTTCGTATCCTTTTCCTTACAAATTTTTCTTGGTTTTTTTTTCTTTTGTTGGGGGTTGATGAGAGCAACACTGCCAGTTCTCCTGCCCCCATGCCTTGTGGCAATTGTCCCCCAGGTATCAATCTGAACACAATCCACTGAGATGACACTGTCTGAACCTGTAAGGCAAAGCCAGCACTCAGTGGTTTATAGAAAAGGAATACGTAATGGTTTCACACTTCAAACGGGTCACTAGTTAGTAGGACTGAGAGGTTCCAACTGAAGTTGTGGAATTGTCTACCAGAATTGTTACTTGGTATTTGCTTTTGCTTCAAAAGCATTAAATACAGGTAGATCAGAAGTCCTTTATTACTGACAGAACCAATTCAGGAACCAGATGCTTTTTTTGTCCTTCTTGGAATCACTTTGGAACCTTGAAGCATGTGTCAAACACGAAGTGTAAAAGAGAAGTAATGGCTTCACTTGGGTGTCTTGATCTCTTGCATCATGAAATAGGGACAACACTTTTTGACTTGACTTGGTGTTCAGTCAAATCTGACTGTATTCAGTGAAAAACAGTTTTTTTCTATTGGGTTTGATTCCTTGGCACTTCTAAAATACAGGGGAGCAGTGCAGGAGTTGACTGAGGAATTCTATCACTAGGAAGGTGAGCCAGGAAGGAGCACAAAGGCAGTGACTTTTGTGAACCACAGTAAACATCCTCAGTGCTGCTATGTCATCTTTATGCATCTTCATTGTTCTCTTCTCCTCTTTCCTAGTTACTTCAGTAACATCTTCTCCTATTATTTCTCTGCTTGGATTACTTCTTGCAATGGCCTGAGCCCGATGTATGATGCCACTGCTACTTCGTGCTGTGGTCTCACTTTCCTTTTTAAATAACAAACTGTAGCTCAAAAGTAAGAAACTGCATGAATACAGCATGAATGCAATAGGAACTATGCTAAAACACATTAATTCTTGAGAGTGCTGAGAGAACAACCCTCATGACCTGCACCACACGGAATGAAGACTGCAAGAATTCCTTTCTTCCACACCTACCCCTACATCCTTTGGATTAGACAATTAGCATGAGGTAAAGAATGAGGTGACAGTACAAGGCATTAATAAAACGAGCACTGTTGGCAAGAATCATAGCAAAGCATGTCTTGACAGGAAAGCATGCTTGATTTGGACAGCACTGAAGTGCGCTGTCTGATAAACTGGCTATCAGAACAATAAAAAATTCCAGCTACAGAGATTCTGAGCTTTCAAACCCATAACTTTACAAGACACTTTTAATGAGGTGAGAGGAAGCTAAATAAGTCAAGTGTTCACCACCATAAATTGTATGGGGAGGCTAAAGCAAAGATTTCACCCCCATAAACTGCTGCATGAGATTGCTTTGCAATGCCTACTTTTCATTCTAAAAGGAGTTTGATAATTTTTCCTTCATCTGAGACTTTTTTCACTTTGGTTTCTGTCACACTTGAAGTACTCCTGGCTTCAAACCCTTCAGCACCTCATTACTAGTTGGAAAAGCACCACATATTAATTAGCAGGCTGTGATGCTGTCACTCATGACCTTCCTTTGCCCAGTGACTTTCTGCACATATGCCCTATAGATTTTGCAGCCAACTTCTTTTACTTGTATAAGGAAAAGAATCCTGTAACCCCGTACAGATACTAAACCCCATGGGAACGGTAACATTACTGTTAACTCCATTGAGTAGATTGCTCAGTTTTTTTGTTATACAATTTAATGCATATTTAAATACATGCTACTTCATTGTATATTTAATACGTAGCAGCACAAGTGATGCTTCTTACAGTGATTCATCTTAGCTTGCTTCCGAGTCCTTAAGAGCATTTCTTTCAGTGTAATTCTTACAAGATGACTTGTTTTCAGGAAGAAAATTTATCAATAAACACACAGCAGTTATGACCTCACTCTCAAACTTCATGAACTTGGGAGAAAATATTAAATGGAGGGGTATTAGGATCATGCCTCTAAAGATGAAAAAGGTTGGCAACATGGCTGGACCTTTCCTTTGCAATGGTTTGGCACTGCTAAAGCTTATCTACAGTTCATAGAATCATAGAATCACAGAACCATTAGGGATTGGAAGGGACCTTGAGAAATGATCTAGTCCAATCCCCCTGACACAGCAGGATCACCTAGACCAAGTCATACAGTCAGTCAGGGTTAGAAGGGACCACAGGATCATCCAGTTCCAACTCCCCTGCCACGGGCAAGGACACCCCACCCTAGATCAGGCTCACCGGAGCCTCATCCAGCCTGGTCTTAAACACCTCCAAGGACAGAGCTTCCACCACCTTCCTGGGAAACCTTTCTGGACTGTTTTAACAGGTGTAACAGGGTGTTTAATTCACATAGTAATGGCTATAAAGCCTCTACATTAGCAGAGAAAGAGCTTGCAACTTTACATCTTGTATTTTAAATCTGCAAGAAAAGCCTGCAGTATTGTACAACTTGAATTTCTGAGTAACAAGACTGGAAATACCTTGCCTGGATTACTCAAAGTGTTTAGTTTTGTAAAAAGATTAACACCGTATCAGAGCAAGGGTTCAGGAAAGAGATCGAAAGGAAGCAGAGACTTCTGAGGACTAATCCCGAAGCACGCCAAGATTGTTAAAAGGAGTTGCAGGATGTGACTCTAGTGATTCTAGTTGTGTGTGGTGTGTTTCTCGGAGTATCCCTGTTTTTTCTGAGACATCACTACTGGACACATTAGCACAGCACCATGCATGATGGAGAGAAGTAGATGTTTGCAGGGGATTATCTGGGTGATCTTATCCTGAAGTGAGGGCCTTCAAGAGCAACACAATGTGCCTACCTCTCATGACTAACTGTAGAAGCACACTAGACTGTGTAAATCATATGCAATGTCTCCACTGAAGACATATTCAAAGCTAGGTGAGATAATACAGTAAAATTGCTTCTGGTGGGATTCACAGGCATAGCCCTTTCTGTTAAATCAATCTCAATAGGTTTGGTATTTTCTGTCAAATTGAAACATGGAAAGGAACTTTGTCATTGTCAAAGGGTGCTTTGAAGGTAAAGTGACCCTGAGAACAATAACCATAATAAATTAATAAGCATAGCTACTCAAGTTTGTCTTGAAGACTCAAAGAAAAGCTGACAGCTGTCACAGCAGTGACAATTGTCACAAAGCACCTGGAAAGCTCATTATATTGTTGAAAGAATGAAGCTTCCAGCACAAAGAAAGGCCAGGCGTTTGAACATCTTATTGAAAATCTGTCCAACTTGTCAGCTTCTACAGTTGTACACTTTCTTGTTAGTCTAACTGAAATGTTTCTTCTTTCCTCTGGGCTTCCACAACAATTTTGCCTCAGATGATCTGAGCTACTCAACATGCTCCTCAATTTATGGTGCATGGGCTACATGGGCTCTTGCATTAGAAGCTTGGAAGCAATTGCTTCAAGTCTGCGTATCACTAAAACAACTCACTCTCTGGGGCAATCCTGTAATACAAGACCTTGGTTTGGATTTACTACTAAAGAGTTTTACTGGATCTGGGCCTTAGTTGCAGATTTGCTTGACACTGCTGTGTACTTACAGATAATGTCATCTTTTCCCATCTGTGGCACTAAGACCCAGGTTACTCACCCGCACAAAGTACTGCTTTATGGAACCCACACTGGAAACTGAAATAAACTAACTGGATTTGTCACAAGATAGGTTGAAAGAGACACCAGCCATAAAGATATGTTTCTTCGAAGCAGAATGGTAGCACATTCCCTTTTTGGGTACGTGGAGTTTCTTGCTTATCATTGTACCCCTTCTCTGCTCAGCCTGTGCCTGCAAGACTGCAGACTCAGATGGTCACTGTAGATGTCTGATGCAATTACCACCTGTCAGTGAAGAAACATGACAGTGGCCAGCTGTCCTGGAAGTATCTGTCCCCCATGCACACATCTGTGCTCCTGTTGCACCAGCTCTGTTTTGAGGAGTTACCCCTGCACATTTGCCTGTGAAGGACAAACACTTTGTGGGTTTGGTGGCTTTTTCAACTGCAGCTGAGAACAACATCATCACCAAGGGGATAAGAAGCTATGCAATGAGTAAGGTGTCAAGAGGGCTTGGGGGAAGTCAGGAATGAAGCCAGCTGTCTCCTGTCCATTACAGATAAGTAGAACAAATGATCAGACCAGCTCAAAGGCAAGTTGCTGGTTTGTGTGCCTGTAGGCTGAATAAATGACGTTGTAAAGAAGTCAACTCATACGTGATCTACCTCACACACCAGGTATTCTGACGAAGAAGAATGTTCTGATTTTTTGTGCATCCAAACATGAGACAGTAGGAGAAAAATTGAATTAAGCCTCCGTGGCTCAGATGAGAGAAAGAATAAAAGCAGTATAAAATGATCCAAATACAATGTTTTTGCTCTAACTATTCTACCTGCAAACAAGCTTTTACATTTCTTTGCTATTTACTGTACAGAGATTCCTAAGAGGGAATCAGGATACTGCTGCAGCTTTCATCCGGATGACCCTGTAGCTATGATCTTGTGCTCAAACAGCAGCTGAACATGTGCAGAGGAGTTTCTTCCCCAAAAGATGTGTTTGCCAGTTTCCACTGGCAGGAGATGATGGTCTAAAATGTATAAGATTAGAAAATGGTATGGAGAGGGAGGACGGTTGTGGACCGAATTGCCCATTTCCTTAGAAGACTAAGATTTTAAGGTGGCAGGACTCAATACTTCTACAATTTACTATGTTGTAGCTCCCTCCTACCACACAAAGTCACCTGAAACATGACTCAGTAAAGGGAGTAGTCAGCTTTGACAGATATTCAAACATTTTGCTTTAGTGACCCACTCTCATTAAGATATACACAGAATACGTGTTCAATGTTACCCAGATCCAAGACAGATTTCAGGAACTCATTTCTTCTGCCTCTTGTTGCTTGCTTTCTGCTGTCATTTGTCTTGCCCCACTCCTCTCGGCAGAGTGATGACATTCGTATATTACCTTACTTGTAGTTCCACATCACTAGTGCATGCTAAGGAACGCAGATAGTAAAGGGGTGATTGGTATCAGCCAACACAGCTTCACAAAGTCCTGTCTAATCAGTTTGGTGGTCTTTCATAATGGGGTCACAGCCTTGATGGACAAAGGCAGAGCAACAGATGTCACCCACCTGGACCTGTGCAAAGCATTCAACACTGCCCCACATGACATTCTGATCTCTAAACTAGTACAATACAGATTCGATGGATGGACCACTTGCTGGCTGGTTGCACCCAAAGAGTTGTGACCAATGGCTCAGTGTCTCAATGGAGAGGTGTGACGAATGGTGTTCCTCAAGGGTTGTACTTGCACCAGTGCTATTTAACATCTTTGTCAGCGACATGGGCAGTGGAATTGAAAGCACCTCCAGTAAGTTGCTAACGACACCAAACTGGGTGGTTGTTGCCATTTGAAAATCATCAAAATTTTCAAATGTATAGATTTGTGCTTTCATGAAGAAAAAGGTTCATTTTGCTTTAAGAGGATCATCCCACTAACCTGTCCTGGGGGTTGGGGACAAAGGTGACACTGTAAAAGAGGGCTTACGGTTAGCCCTGCCTCTTTCACTAGGGACTTTCCCCAGCACATCAGCATGGAGTTCCAGCTCCGCACCCCCACCCCAGGCCCCTGTTCTGCCTCGGGTAGGCAGCGCAAGAGAATGGACCCTGGCCTGGCCCTGGCTCCAGCCCGGTCTCGGCTCCAGCCTGGGCCTGGCTCCAACCTGGCCCAGCTACAATCTGGCACCGTGGACCAGAGAAGCAAGAACTTAGTGTTGATCTTCCCCCATCATGAAGCAACCATTCGGTGACCCACGGTGAGCTGCGGAATTCTCCTCTTTCCCTTGTGGTTGAGGTGGGAGGAGAGGAAGAGAGATAGGAGGGGAATGGGACCCTCTCGGCCATATTGGTGGCAAGGGAGAGGCCCCTGCTGACGCCAGCCATGCAGTCGGTACCCATCTTGAGCTCTGCACATGGCTGGGGCCATGTGGCTGGTCGCCACCATCTTTGAGCCACTGATCAGCAGGAAGAGAGACTGTCATTTCTGCCACTTAGAAAAGCTGGGGATGCTCAAGTATTGGGGAGAGAAGGAGCCTTAGGAGAGGCACTTGAGAACTGCATGAAGTTCAACAAGGGCAAGTGCAAGGTTCTGCAGCTGCGTTGAGGCAATCCCACTCATGAACACATGGGAGGAGAAAGGACTGAGGACAGCCCTATGGAGGACTTGGGAATAGTGGTAGACCAGAAGTTTAACAGGAGCCATCAGTGTGCGCTGGCAGCCCATAAAGCCAATCATGTCCTGAGCTGCATCAAAAGAAGTACTGACAGTTGGTCAAGTGAGGTGATTCTCCCTCTCTACTCTATACTTGTGAGACTCCACATGGAGTATACCATGTCCAGTTCTAGAGTCCCCAACAAACAAAGGACATAGGGCTCCTGAAATGTGTCCAGAGGAGAGCAACTCAAATGATCAGAGGGCTGGAGCACCTCTCCTATAAGGACAAGCTGAAGAGGTTGGGTTGTTCAGCCTGGAGAAGAGGAGGCTCTGAGGTGACCTTCTAGCAGCTTTCCAATATCTGAAGGGGGCTACAAGAAAGCTGGGGGAGGGCTTTTTACATGAGTGCACAAGAGGAAAGGGTTATAGACTTGAAGAGGAAAGATTTAGGTTGGACATTAGGAAAAAATTATTTCCTTTAAGGGTGGTGAGATGCTGGAACTGATTTCCCAAGGAAGTTGTGGCTGCCCATCCCTGGATATATTCAGGGCCAAGATGGATGGGGCCCTGAATAACCTGATCTAGCAAAGGTGTCCTTGCCTATGCAGGGCGATTGGAACTAGATGATCTTTAAGGTCCCTTCCAACCGTAGACATTATATGATTCTATGATTTAAAGGTCCAACTGAGATATCTCAGTATTCCATTCTATCTTATAACTAGTGGTTGCACCACAACTCATTTTCTTTTAATTTCTGATGAAAATGTTCAAGACCCAAGGAACATGGGCAGACCATGTTTCCTTTGCTGAGTTGCAGTGAACAGCTGGTAAAACATTGTACTGCGTGGTCAATTAAACACCGCTGTTGTAACATGGATTTTTGCAGAAAGGCAGATGCTATTTATTCAGACAATATCTAGACAAGCCTTTTTTTTTAAACACAAGAGAAAGCACATACATTTCTGGCAATACTGACTTTAGAAAGCAGGTAACTAATCTTGAAAAAAACTTTCTAGTTTTGCCCAACTTGCGTTCCTTCCTGACTGCAATCTCAGATGAGATTTGCTGTTTGTGGTTGACAGCCTGAAGAAACTGCATGTCTTACATCACCTCAGGATGTAAACTACCTCCTCTGTTTTGAGTTTTGTCTTTTAAATACATTTCACAAAGCACAGCACAAGGAAACATTTATCCTGAGAGCTGTGGGAGAATTAAAAGCCTATTAAAATTAGAAGTATTATTCCTGCGTCCAACTGCTTCTTTCTGAAATTAGTCTTCACCACTGAAAAGAAAGAGGTAAGCAGATCTGTGGAAAAACAAAACAGTTAAATGCTTAAATAATGTAAAAAGTGGTTTATGTATCTATCTTGAGTGTGTATACCTCTGCAGCCATTGTGCCCCAAACATTTCCTAAACCTAAGCTCTAAGTCATACAGAGAACTCTGAATGGGCACAGATCAGGTTTTGAGCAACAAAAGGTTAAACCAATGCACCTTCTGTTATAATTAATCTTACAGACTACTTGTTTGGAAGCAAATGCATGAGTGAAATATACAAAACTACTGTGCGACTCATGTAATGACAGGCAATCTTCTTCCATATGATCCACTTTGTCTTATTCCCACATTGGAAACTGGTGACTACTCAGAAGCTTACATCTAGTCCATGAAGCAGAGAAGTGTATCTCGAGTACAGTCTGCTCAGGCCACTGACAGAACGGAATCTCTGGGGTTACTAACCATGAGTCATGGGTGTTTCTGTTCAAGGCTAAGTCCTGAGTTAACAGCATGTGACACACATCAATCAATGCTCTGTGCTCAGTGTTATAAGTCAATAGCCAAGCACAGGCTGTTGTGCCATAGAGAAATTCACTATTCAAATTCACTATTCAAAACTGAAGTTTTTAATTTCACTTTTTGCAATTGCAGACATTTCTAAACACCTGTCGTAGAATAACATGTGTGTTCACCATAATGATGTCGAAAATCAGATGTAATCTGATGTGATTGGCATGAGGTGATGCCCAGGCAGAGTAGGGGAGTAACCCCATCTTCAAGACAATATAGCTCACATGACAATGTTGGCTAAGAGATGTGTGCTGGGAACCAGGGAAATTCAGCTGAAAAAATGAATTTGTTATTCAGAATGCTTTGAATAAAACAAACACATAATTGCTTTACTTCTGTGTCTGACATTGATGAAGTTATTTATGTTGTACTTACGGTGTGTTCTGGGAGGCAAAGGGCAGATTATGACTAGTAATTTGCTTTAAGCTCTACATCAATTTTAGACTGCCCTAGGCCAACTGTAAAAAGTATCGTTCTTGGTTTAAATTATTTTGTTTGAAACAACCTAGATAATGTCAGAAGAAGTGAGTTGGAAGCAGTGCTCACAAAGTCAAAATTGCATGGTCATTAATCCAAATGCAAGGTTTTACTGACATAACAGACAGCTTGGCCCTTGCTATCCAGAAGGACACATGTAGCCTTTATTCACACAGCTAAATATGCAAAATAAATGTTCAGTTCTTGAGTTCTTCATATGATTTTTTCCAGGGCCACAAGGTTGGTTAAGTCACCTGATGCAAATTAATAGTAGGTGGTTTCAAAGCCAGCTATCAGAAGCTGTTCATGACTATTAGTCTGTGGATAGTACAATCAAAAATCAACAGAGAAGAATGAGAAGCAAATACAGGCAACCTGCCACTGCCAATCTGTCCCTCAGATTGACAGTCAAGTAAAGAAGATGCTTGTGCATATGTCAGCTGTGTCCATGTATTCTCTCCACAAACCATTCTGCATGACAATTATTAGTGGCAAATAAAATCAGAATAGTTTTAAATAACGACTGCACTTTTATTCCAGCCGAAGATCCCTTATTCCACTTTGGGATTGGTGGCTGTCCGGGGTTAGAAAAATAGATTTTGGTATTGCTTTTCCTTTAGTTTTGTTCCCAAAGTGGTATCTGTTATGTTTTAGACTGTGTGGAAGGCTGAAACTATTAAGAGCTATCGGCTAGGTATTCTTTTCCGTAATGGCTCATTGGAGAGAACAAGAGCCCTAGATCTTGCCATTGAGCTGAAACCAAGGGTGGGTTGGAGAAATGGGGTTTGTAGCTAGTTTAGAGGGGAGTGTCTGGGGTGATCCCATCTACCCTGCACCCTGATAAAAGACTGTTTGGGGGTGAGCAGAGCCTTCTTTCTTCTCCTGAAGTTGCAACACAGCTCACCCACCCTCCGGGCCGTGGCGGAAATGCCGCAATCAGGTCTTCACTGCCCACCTGGAGCTGGGTGCAGTACAGTGGACCACAGCGTGCTGGCATGACGCTCTGTTCCCTGTGTACTGTGTCAGAGCAGATGGCTCCAGACTGGGCTGTGGCAACAAAAAGCCCTTCCCCAGCCTGCGTGGCAAGGAGGGTGGGCGTGATGAGAAACCATCAATGCCAGTTCCTCCCTGCATCAAACAGAACAGAGCTACACTGAACACCACAAACCTGAAGACATCGTAGTGGCTAGCTAACCTTAAAGAATAACAGTCCTGAAAGCCCAAAAGATGAGGGGGGTAGGTCCCTGCTGACTTTGCCATGTAGCTGCTACCATTCTGTTCTTGCTGTGTGGCTGGATTACATAGACAGCCTTATTGGCCATGTGGTTGTCTCCCATGTGGCTGCTGCCTTCTCTGACCATGTGGTCACTACCATCTTGATTTACTGAACAGCAGGCAAAGAAACTGTTTGTCATAGCTTGTCATTTAGAAAACTGGGAATGCTTGAATAAGTGGGAGAACAGAGCCCTGAGGGGCATTTGCTTTGTTCAGCTGATGGTACTGTCCATTCAAGCAGCTGAAAGGATTTGTAATTCTTGAACCTTTGGAAGAATGTCAGAAAACTGGGGTCTGAAGTGTCCCAGCATTGGGTGCCCCATTTTGCTGCACTGTGTGTGTGTCCCCCTTCCCCGCAGGGGACACAGCCTGACGCCAAAGACCGCTTACAGAACTCTTTGTCTCTTTTATCTCAGAATATGTGTAATGGCATTGTGATTGAGTTTGTGTTTTTTTAATTTCTTTGGGCTTTTCTTCTTTCTGTTCTTAGATACAGACTTAATAAACTTCTTTTATTTCCCTAAGCTGCTCCATTGCCTGCTAAATTCTATCCCAGACCCGCCTTGAGACCTGGCTGCCTTTCTTTCTTTACATTTTAACTTGCCTTACCAAAAAGCACTGGAAACTCTGAGCTGTTTGCAGGTGGCTTGTCTGTGACACAGTTCATCCCATTCCATGACAGTTCCCCAACAGAAATGACATCACAAATCAAATATCTGACTGCTGGTAAAGTCCACTGTTTTGATACAGAAGGTAGTAATTTGGAAAACATTTCAGTTCTGCTCAATTTTGTTTAGAATTCATGGGGAAGTTTGCCAGTAACAGCTTTGTGAAACATGCCTGTGAAACACTTTCAAAATCCCACCTAGAACATCAGTGGTTTTGTCTTTATGCTGGTTGTTTTGATTGAGTAGATCTCAGGATGACACAGATCACCCAATTGATCAAAACAACTACAGCCAAAGAGACTCAAGAGTAAAATAAAACCCTTAATCTGCATGCAGCAGCTACTTTTCTTCTTTGCAATGGGCAACACCAAAATCCTTTACTCCTCACCCTCAATCTTTGACATATCCTCCTGCCCCTAAACTTCTGTGGATATTTAAAGATCTTGTCTCACTGAACTTTCCTACTGAAGTGCTGTCAGGTGGTAATTAATTGTGCAACTGCTGTTTGCACACAGATGGCTTTCTGACTTTATTAGAAACCATAAAGTATGCAGTGCTGAATTTTGACTGGGCAGAAGAAAAGGCTGAGTTAATAAAAGCAGATATGCTTTACCTTTGGGTCATGAATGCCAGAAAGCTCTTCATAGATCTTCTCTCCTACCATGACTGCAGCTAGGTTGGCTGTGTACGTGGACAAACAAAACAGACAGAAAATAGCCCAGAGATTCATTAAAAACCTTCCAGTCCAGCACTTGGGGGGTTTGATGGCAGCTGTTCTTCCAAACAAAATCGCATAGCAGACATTCAGGGCAGAGGAGAAAGAGAAGACTTTATTCCTATTCCTGCCTTTGGGGGTCATCCCAAAAGGACTCTTCCACTCATATAAGGTGAGAAATATAGCTGTGATGTGTAAAGCAACAAATATCCCCAGCCACATAGTCCAGTGAAGTGGCCACATAAAGGCTCCAATAGGAGCTGCTGTATCTTTGGTCCTCACCAAGATGCCCAAACTGGTAGAGAAGAAAGGGCTGGTGAAATCGATCACTTGGCTACGGGCAGTGTTAATGCTAAATGATGTCACTGCCATGTGAGCTGTGCCAGAAAGAAGATCTCCCACCAGCCCTGTCCAGTGGCCATTCTTCCAGGCTCCATATTTTCCATCACCCACAATGTACAAGTCAAAATCAAAATTCATATCCTCAGCTAGCTTCTCCAACAGGTCAATGCAGTAGCCATAGCAGCACTTCTTCAGCTCAATGGGAACAGTGTCATTACCTCCCTGAAGTGTTTCAAACAGATTATCCAGCACAGCTGAATCGTTCGTCAAAGGATCCAGGCAGAGCTGCCCTGCTGGACAAAGACCCTCATCATCTACATCTCTTGTAAAGACAAATGGATGCTCAATGAGAGTTACCACTCTGAGGTGCAGCCGGCTAGGGTGTTGCATGTGATTTTTATGTCTCTGGGCCTGTTCTGGCCATATCCCATAGTCCATGATTATCTTTCCTTCTTGCCAGCTCCCCAGACGGGTCCACATTGGATTCCCAACAGGGTCATGCTGCAGATTCCAGATGAAGAAGTTGTTTTCTGAGCTGATAATGGAGGAGCCTTTTACCTTAATGTGGCCACTGAGACCATCAAAAGTTGTGTTGGCCAAAAACCTGTTGGAGGGAGAAAGCACAGTAATCAGACTGAAGTCAAGTGAAGTCACCATGAAGCAAATGCATACATGTTTTAAGAGAATAGATTTGTGATGTTGTTGAACATCTGGATCATTAGCAGCTTCCCTATGGCACAATGAACAGGCCACTTAACTTATGACTAAGGTACTTGAGAATGCCCCTCTACATATCTACAGTAAATGAAATCTCTTGAGAGAAGATATTCTTTTTGCTTAGCAGAAAAGAATGAGAAGACATAATTTCTTCTCTCTACATTTCACTCATAAATTAATGAAATGTAGGATGGTTCTAAGCCAAACTCACCAGATCTGTAGTCAGTTTTTTGCACAAAAAATATGTGAAAACAGATGAGTGAAAATTATGTATAAATGTTCTTCCAAGAAAACTCTGGTAATCTCAGTAAGATCTAGATTACATAAGGGAGGGTACTGAAGTGCTATCGACAGCTTTCAAGCACTCTGAAGTGAACCAATCTAGAATCGAAAATGCAAAATACAAGTTTGGCATTGGTAAATCACTGTTAGCCACTTCAGAACAAAGAAAGGAACTTGCTAAAGAATGATCACCCTAGGACCACCAATTTTCTTACCAACCCCCCCCAAATTGTCTGAAGATGTCTGCAAAAGTAATGGTCACAGAAGTGCAGTTTTGAACCTTTGACCTTGCCAGTGCCAGTTTTGCACTGCTTGTTTTGCTTTGAAATTCCCGCAATTTCACTGTTCCAGAAATTCACTACAAAGATTTACTTTGTATGGAGTGACAATGTTTGCTAGAAGTTGTCCTACTTATATGTTGAATTCGGCTTCTGCTAAGTCATTTTCAAGGAGGCTAAAGTGACATTGATAAAGGAGCAGGGAACTGAGATGGAAATAAGTGATAGAAGGAGAAAATCCTTTTTGGTGTAAACAACACAACCAGCCAAATTGCACTTTGTTAACAGTTAAGCTGCTATGAATTTTCCAGGGGTACTACAGACATCCTACTAAGACTATGCAACTCTAGTTATGATGACTCCTTTAAACATACAAGTTAATATGGTGTAAGGTAAGTCAGGCAGAAATTTTTCAGTAAGAGTCATTCAGAAGACAGTTTAGCCATCATACATAGGTATGATATATAACATATTGCATTAGTTCTGGGAACTGGATGAAAGCAAGTATTGAAAAGAAGCATAAAGGCTAGAGCTGTCATTCCAGCCTCAATAAGCAGAGCATAAACTTCAAGTAGTGTTAATTGTTTATCAATAGCTAGAGTGGATATAAAATAACTCTAAATTGATTTCAAAAGGCTAAATCCATAACAAATGTGTGTTCATGCAGACTTCCAACTGGTCTCCACCCTTTATTTTGATGATGTTTGATGATGTTTGTTGGAGTTCCAGCAACTAAGACTCTGGAATGTGTAAGTCTCGGGATCATAACAATTTTCATCTGCAGCACAGGCTAAATTTACAAAACTAAATAATACAGTTTTCAATGCAGTATCTTTCTCTGAGACAGTTTCAAAATTCTTCTTTATGCGGTCTGTTTTGTGCATGCTGAGTTTGGAGCAAGATGACACAGCCAATACTATCAAAAGCAGCTGATCTACGCATGTTAGCTTAGGCCTGGGATTTATACCTAAAAGGGTACGTAGGTGCATGCAAATGAGACAGATCATAGAATCACAGAACATTAGGGATTGGAAAGCACTTCAAAATATCTTCTAGTCCAATCCCCCTGCCACAGCAGGATCACCTAGACTAAGTCGCACAGGAACATATCTGGCAAGTTTTTAATGCCTCCAGAGAAGGAGACTCCACAACACCCCTGGGCAGCCTGTTCCAGTGCTCTGTCACCCACACTGTGAAGAAGTTCCTTCTGATATTTAGATAGAACCTCCTATGTTTCAGCTTACACCAATTGCCCCTTGTCCTATCAATAGATGACATTGAGAGGAGCCTGGCTCCATCCTCCTCACACCCACCCTTCACATATTTCTAAACATCAGTGGGGTCACCCCTCAGTCTCTTTTTCTCCAAGCTGAAGAGATCCAGCTCCTCAGCCATTCCTCTTGAGGGGGGCATTCTACTCCCTTCATCATCTTCATGGCTCTGTGCTGGACTCTCTCCAACAGTTCTGCAGATGCATAAATATGGTCTTTATTATCCTTTACCATTTAGTCTAGTGTTATGTAAATGATATCATTACTTCACTAATGAGTGGTGTCTACCACTCTTTGACTAGTCTTTTCCTTTTACCTTGAGGTTCATATTTTATGGTGTACTCACATGTTTGTGCATGTAAGCACCATCAAGACAAAGTTTAGGCGAAGGCAATCCTAAGCACTAAAGAAGGGTTTATGAGCACATAAACATATCTGTTTTTTTATTTCCTCTCATCAGTCTTTCTAAAAATTGCACAACTTCTTGCTTATGAGCCTTGTTGGGTTTATACGATGAAATTTTTGCCACGACAATAACAGTAAAATCACTGCATGTGTAGATGGGTCTGTGTGTAAAATGTGAAAGAATTGTTTACGTGTGGAAACCATAATAGCAAGTTCACCAAATGCCAAGACTGAGTGAAACTGAATACTCAAATTGTCCTCAGATGGAATAAGCTAGCAAAGTTGTGATGAACTTGTCCCCATGCTGCTACTACAGCATGATGTGGATATCAGAATGCTTCAGTCGAGGTGCTTTTGCAACAGATCAAGCTACAGAACAATGCTTGGTATTTATTGTATTGTCCGCAGCCAGAATGAGAACAGTGGAATTTATGCATCGTGTTCTCTGACTTGCACTGTAGAAGTAAGTGTGACCCATGAGGATGAATCAAGGCCTCTGTACCTGTCCTGTGGCTGCTCTATGTTAGAAGCAGATACTTGAGAGATTTAGTGGGATCTGAATGTATGATTTTGCTACCTCATTGAGTTAGTGGCTTACTTTTGCAGCTGATTTGCATGTTTTATATTTTTGGTAGTGACAGGATATTAGTCAAAACAAACGAGGGGAACCATGTGGGAGACACATTTTAACTGCATTTTGTGTAATATGAGAGAGGCTATGGCTGCTCATAATTCGCATACACTGTATGCAAGTCTGGCGAAACTCTAGTGGAAAGGACTCCACACCCTCACTCAGCAACTTCAGGAATTATACAGGAGCATTTGACTACATTTTTTAAGACAGTGATCTCTAGTGTGAGTATCTGGGAATTACAAGTGATGAGCAACATGAGGGCAATACCTAAGCAATACATTTTCAGCAGCACTACATACAGATTTGCATGGGAGGTGGATCTGCATAAACTTCAAGATGTGAGGGGTCCATTCCTCAAGCCTGACAGCTGAATGAATTTCACTGAATCACACACAATCACAGAACATTAGGGATTGGAAGGGATCTCAAAAGATCATCTAGTCCAATCCCCCTGCCACAGCACAATCACCTAGAACAGGTCCAGGCAGTTTTTAAATACCTCCAGAGAGGGAGACTCCACAACCCCTCTAGGTAGTCTGTTCCAGTGGTCTGTCACCCTCATCATGTAGAAGTTCTTTCTCATATTTATGTAGAACCTCCTATGTTCCAGCTTCCACCCGTTGGCCCTTGTCCTATCATTGGATAACACTGAGAAGAGCCTGGCTCCATCCTCCTGACACCCACCATTTTTTGATGCTGTGTCATATGTGTGAACTGAAGATCACCCCAACAGCCACATCAAAGCTTTACTTGCATCACTTCAGTTTGACCACTGAGTCCAAAGTGTGCCACTCATACTTTGTTGTACTTCTGATTAGAGCTCTAGCAGTACTACCAAAGTCCTGAAGCAATTTCTTTGTAGTCTCTTCGAGAGTCATTTAATTAAGTGGTTTCATTTTCTTTCAAGCTTGATGGCTCAGTCATTTCCTATCTTTCTTGAAAAATTTATAGGGAGCAAGAACTAGAATAGACAAGCAAAAAGCAGGTGGCTGAAGTTACCTGAGAAGGAGAGTTAAAGCTGTAAGACCAATTAAAGCTATAAGACAAGATGAGGTTTTGAAATTTTAATGCCTTGTTCTCTTAACAAGGATGTTCCCATGAGCAGGTAGGAATAGATTAAAAAATCAATCTAATCATAAGAGGAATCACAGAATTGTCGATGTTGGAAGGGGCCTCTAGAGATCATCTAGTCCAACCTCCTCTCTAAAGCTCAATTGTCTAAAGCACATTGCACATTACTGTATCCAAGTGGGTTTTAATACCTCTGGAAAAGGAGACTCCACAGCCTCTCCAGGCAGCCTGTTCTAGGGCTTCGTCACCCTCACAGTAAAGCAGCTTTTCTTTATATATAAATGAAACCTCCTGTGCTCCAGCTTGTGCATGTTGCCCCTTGTCCTGCCACTACGTACAACTGAAAACTGTCTGGCACCATCCTCCCTACACCCACCCTTCAGATATTTATAGAGATGAATAAGGTCTCCTCTCAGTCTTCTCTTCTCAAGGCTAAACAGTCCCAGCTGTCTCAACCTTTCCTTGTAAGAGAGATGCTCCCGGCCCCAAATAATCTCTGTTGTCCTCTGCTGGACTCGCTCCAGTAGTTGTCTCTCTTAAAATGGGGAGTCTAAAATTGTACACAGAATTCCAGATGTAGCCTTACCAAGACAGAGTGCAGGGGAAGGATGACCTCTGTAGACCTCCTGGCCCACATTTAATGTGCCCCAGAAGGCCATCGGCCTTCTTGGCAACAAGGGTACACAGCGGGCTAATTACCAGTTTATTCTCTACCAGGGCTCCAAGATCTTTCTCTTCAGGGCTACCCTCCAACATGTCTACCCCTAACCTATACTGATGCATGTGGATGTTCCTCTCCAGATGCAGGACCCTACACTTAGAATCACAGAATCATAGAATCATAACGGTTTGGAAAGGACCTCGAAAGATCATCTAGTCCAATCCCCCTGACACAGCAAGATCCACACATCCAGGCGGGTCTTGAACATCTCCAGTGAAGGAGAGTCCACAACCACCCTGGGCAGCCTGTTCCAGTGCTCCATCACCCTCACCGTGAAGAAATTCCTTCTCAGGTTGATGTGGAACCTCCTCTGTTCCATCTTACAACCATTGCCCCT
>VXBP01002767.1:1793-17623 GCA_013400115.1 Rhinopomastus cyanomelas | reverse complement strand
GGGTAGTTAAAATCCCTCACGAGAACCAGGGCCTGCAGCTGTGAGGCTGCTGCCAGCTGGCTGTAGAAGACTTCATCAACTTCCTCACTGTGATCTGGAGGTCTGTAATAGACACCCACAACAGTGTCACCCATGCCAGCCTGCCCCTTAATCCTCACCCACAAACTCTCAGCTCTGTCCTCTACTGCCCCTGGACAGAACTCAACACATTCCAGTTGTTCTCTTACAGAGAGGGCAACTCCTCCACCCCGCCTTGCTGACCTGTCCCTTCTAAAAAGGACATAGCCATCCATGACCACATTCGAGTCATGCGAGCTATCCCACCAGGTCTCTGTAATCGCTACCAAATCATAATTGTCTGACTGGATACAGATTTCTAACTCCTCCTGCTTATTCCCCATGCTGCGTGCATTGTTATACAGGCATTTCAGGGAGCAAGCTCAGCGCTCCGATCTCACTTGCTCCTGTTGAACTTCACTAGGTTCCTCTTTGCTCAACCCTCCAGCCAATCTAGGTTACACTGGATAGCAGCACAGCCCTCTGGTGTGTCAGCCACTTCTCCCAGCTTTGTGTCATCAGCAAACTACCAAGTTGGGGAGTGTTCTGCTGGAGGGTAGGAAGATACTGTAGAAAGATCTGGACAGGCTGGGACAATGGGCAGAGGCCAAGCCGTGAGGTCTAACAAGGACAAGTGTAGGATCCCTACGTTCTAGCCACAGTAAACAGCTACAGACTAGGGGCTGAGTGGTTGGAGAGTGGCCCAGCAGAGAGGAACCTGGCAGTACTGGGTGACAGCCAGTAGAACATGAGTCAGCAGTGTGCTAAGGTGGCACAAAAAGCCAATGGCATCCTGGCTTGTATCAGAAACAGTGTGGCCAGCAGGCATAGGGATGTAATTCTGCCCCTGTACTGGGCACTGGTGAGGCCTCCCCTTGAGTACTGGGGCTAGTTCTGGGCCCCTCACTTCAAGCAACAGATTGAGGTGCTGGAGCGGGTCCAGAGGAGCAACAAGGTTGGTGACGGGACTGGAGGGAAAGTCTGATGAGGAGAGGATTAGGGAGTTGGGGTTGTTCAGCCTGGAGGAGAGGAGATTCAGGGGAGACCTTCTCCCTCTTTACAACTACCTGAAGGGAGGTTGTGCTCAGGAGGGTGTTGGACTCTTCTCCCAGGTAACTAGCAATAGGATGAGAGGGCAGGGCCTGAAGCTGCCAGGGGAGGTTTAGGTTGGATGTCAGGAAGCACTTCCTCACTGAAAGGGTGATCATACACTGGAATGGACTGCCCAGGAAAGTGGTGCAGTCCCCATCCCTGGAGGTGTTTAAGAAAAGATAGGACGTGGCACTTAGTGTCGTGGTCTAGGTGACTGTGGTGATGTTAGGTCATAGGCTGAGCTTGATAATCTTAGAGGTCTTTTTCAGTCTCAATAACTCTGTGACTCTGTGAAACCTAATGAGGATACAGCCTGTGCTCTCATCCAGGTCACTGATAAATATGTTGAAGGACGAAGACTTACAATAGTATAATACTCAGGGGTCTACATCCATATCCTTAACTATCTTCATATCTACACAAATAGAAGCACGTTTTGCCAGGGACCACAATAATTATTCTGCTCCTGCGTGGTATTTAAGTGTCTGCACAGCCAATACATGAGTGCAGTGCTGGTGATAAAAGCTCAGCTGTCAGCTGTGCCCGCCTGTGGGGCTGCTGTTTAACTATGCACTGCAGTTAAGGGATGCAAAGGTCTCTGCCACTGTGCCTTTTCCATTCCCACTCACCGCAGCTCCAAGGCTGCACATGAAGCCAGATGGGTTCATTCAGACAGAAAAATGCCCACATTAGTAAACACTCAATTAAGCACCAGATAAAAGTTTCATCTTTGGAGGCACGACACTTGCCTAAGAGCACTCATGCAATGGAAAAGGTTGGTTGCAGTTAAACCACTCATCAGTGCTTCACGCCTGAGAAACTATTGGTACCACTCAGAGCTAGTAGTTCTGTTATAACAAATATAAAAGCACAAATGCAAAAATGCAAACACACCACTATGGGCCATCAGGTACCTGTCTCACACACTGCAAAAACAGACATTGATTCTGAGTAAGGGTTTATCTAACCTGTTATTTTATTTTTAGTAGGATACACCAGTGGATGCCCGGGGATAAAAATGGCTAAGCATATGATCCTTTCCTTGTTTCCACAACACCTTTACTGAGATAAAGGGGCAAGAAATTTCACAGATGTCTTCCTAAATGTAACAGCAGTCACTGTCCATGGCAGAGCTAATAGTTTTCTGTAGAAAGCAATGATGTAGAAATACTTTGCAGAAGTACTTTTAAGAGCTTTAATTTTGTTTTCCTTTTACTTTGTCCCCTTCTCAGCCCTGAAGAAGTCTGTTAATAAAACCACTGTCCTCAAACTCTTGTTTCTTTCAGAAACCTCCTTCCATTTTTTTTTTCCAGGCACATAAGTATGATCTGGTTTAAAGCACACAGAAAAATTACACAAAATTAAAATCACATGTGCAAACCAGTGCAGTTTACTCCGAAGCCTTTTTTCAGTGTTTGGAAACAGGAGGGTTTTGACGCTTAAGTTATGGATGAGTGCTGACTAAGGAAATGTTAAGGTCTGTGCAATAAATTTTCCATAGAACATCAATGTGCTGTTGTGGCCAAGAACGAAAACGAAATCCTGGAACGAATCAAGAAGAGTGTGTCCAGCAGATGAAAGGACGTGCTTCTTCCTCTCTACTCTGCCCTAGTGAGGCCACATCTGGAATATTGTGTCCACTTCTGGGTTCCCTGGTTCAACAGGGACAGAGATCTGATTGAGAGTTCAATGGAGGGCCACAAGGATGATTAGGGAACTGAAGCACTTGCCTTATGAGGAAAGATTGTGAGATCTGGGACTTTTCAGCTTGGAAAAGAGAAGGTTAGGAGCATATTCATCACTGTCTATAATTACATGAAGACTGGTTGTCAAGAAGAAAGGGACAATCTCTTTCCACTTGCATCCTGTGATAGAACAAGGGCTAATGGGTGTAAGTCAGAGCACAAGAAATTCCATCTCAGTATAAGAAAAAATTTCTTTACTGGAAGGGTTATTCAGCACTGGAACATGCTGCTGAGGGAGGTTGTGCAGTCTACTTTTCTGGAGACTTTTAAGACCCATCTGGATGCATTTCTGTGTAACCTGTCTTAGGTTTTATGATCCTGCTTGAGCAGGGAGGTTGAACTTAATGACCTCTGGAGGTCCCTTCCAACCTGTAATGACCTGTGTATCTGTGTGTGTTTTGAGCAGCGCCATTACCACATAATTGTGAGGACACATCTCAGATATCACTTCAAATAACTTTGCAAGCATGCTAAAAGTTTCAAGAACTTTTATCCTACCTACATTCAACAATATCTGTAAGCTGAAAAACCACGCTTAATGGAGGTTGAAACATCCAACAGCCACTATAAACTAGCTGATGAATCGCTGACTTAGCAAAGACTGTTCTGTTTGGTGTTCAATAAGAACCATTCAATTCTTCTTTTCGTGGGCTAAAAGTAGAATCTTTCTAGATGTGAATCATAGAATCATAGAATCATTATGGATCGGAAGGGACCTCGAAAGATCATCTAGTCCAATCCGCCTGCANCCAGGACCCCCAAGTCCCTTTCCCCTACACTACACTCCAACTGGTCAGTTCCCAGTCTATACTGGTACCTGGGGTTGTTCTTGCCCACATGCAAGACTCTACACTTCCCATGTTATACCTCATTAGATTTTTCTCAGCCCAGCTCTCCAGCCTGTCCAGATCTCGCTGAATGGCAGCACAGTCTGCTGGGGTGTCGGCGACACCACCCAGCTTTGTGTCGTCAGCAAACTTGCTGACAGTGCATGCCAATCCCTCATCCAAGTCATCAATGAATAGATTGAACAGGACGGGTCCCAGCACCGATCCCTGGGGCACTCCACTAGATACAGGCCTCCAACTAGACTCTGTCCCATTGACCACCTCCAAGTGGTTTCAAGAGTAACTTCAGTATGATACGCAGTGGTCTATAGGAATTGTTTCAGCAGAAGCTGAAAGAGAAGCCTCCCACACCAAGCAAACAGACAGCACTTTGCAGTTCTGAGTGCTCTCACCAGCAGCAGTGGTCTCTGAGGCAGTCAAGGTGCATCTTTTTTGTTTGTTTTCCATGGAAGCTCGGTAGCAAGGGCTACCCATATGGTTTTACACTCTGACCGCTTTGGTAAGCACAAATACTCTTACTGTGTTCTATCAGGTATCTCAAAACCTCAGAAAACTTGGCACTAGGCTTGACTTTCCCTGATACATACATGAACATAACACCACACAATTTCAGAGCACAGTCTGTAACTCAGCCTATGCTTATACATGTGATCTCTATTTCTGTGGAACAATTTCTTCTTCTATAATTGGCTTAATCTCCCTCTGTTGCTAAATTTAATTATTTGCCCATAAGTAATGAAGCAGGAGTAATCACAGAAATATTAATTTTGGAAGAGACCTCCAAGATCAGCAAGTCCAACCATCCACCTGACCTCACCATGCCCAGTAAACCATGTTTCCATGTGCTAGATCTACACAGTTTTTTGGAATCCTCCAGGGACAGCAACCCCACCACCTCCCTGGACAGCCTGTTCCAATACCTGACCAAATACAAAAAACATCATGGAGGGTGTGCGTTATACACTCAGAGGCTGTATGTGTTATGGAGAGTTAGCAGCAGAATAGCTGTGCCACCGAGAACGATGGGGAAAAAAAACATCTTTCTTGCACACCACAAACATAAGCTGCAAAAAAACCTGTAAAAACTTACTTTGACAAATACTGCCCTGAAGTGATATTCCTTTCATCTGTGTCCATGCAATTCATTGTACTTGGAATAAGAGCTAGTTCAGGTTGAATCATGGTGGCTGCTGCTATCGCTCTTGCTACCAGCTCCATTGCATCCTGTACGTAATGCTCAAAGACTGACTGTGTTGTCTTGCCATGAGCGATGAGGCCGAGTGGCAAACCTTCTGTCCTCAGTTCTTCTACATTCTGTGAATCCCCAATAATCCAGTGCAGTTCTGGAGGCATCACACCAAACTGGGTGGTTATTTCAAAAATCCTCCTGGTTTTTTCCATGTCACACCCAAACATCACCATGGTAGATGTCGTGTCTTTGATGCTCTCCATGTAAAACTGTAAGTAATTCAGAAGGTCACTGGTTGAAGTGAGGTTTGCTGTGATGTTTATAATGGATCCCAAGTGGAACTTGGAACTCTGTTGTGTGAGGAAGAGAAAATCTGTGATGTTCCACTCCTCCTGGCATAGCATCAGGCTGAAATTATACCAGTTGTTCATTGCAAGGATCGAGAAAGTGACATCAGCATCAGAACTCAGTGAGTTTTCTAAACTCATCTGAAGGTGAAGCGGATTCTGTAGTCAAAAATATAAAAGACAACTGATCAGAAATATGCTGGACCCAGAGTTGCTGATTTCACTCTATTTTCATTCACTCAGTTCAAAGTAATCACCTGTCAGCAAAGGGAACTTCATGAGAAACCAGGGAACTTACACCTACCCAGCTTAAAAGGACTGTGACTCGATGGCTTCCTTGGCTAGAGTTCAAATCGTCAGTAGTCACTAGTGAACATATTGCTAATACCTTGCATTTCTTTCAATCCATTCATGCTTCTGGATTACCTGACATTCTCAAGCAAAGTTTTCCCTGCTTTCCTATCTGGGTATGAGAAGGTACATTCTAATTGTTCAGGTTCAACCCTGGTGTTATTGTTCAAACTCCACAGATGCTTGCTAGTCCTTCAGTAAACAATGAAAAAAAAAAAACCCAAAGAAGAAAAACCTTTAAGAGTTTTTTTCCCACTATATCCTTTTTTTTTTTTTTCTTCACAGCAAGGGACTTTTTACACAAACATGTAACCTGATTAACCTGATTACATGAGTAGCCTGATTAAACAGATCACAGTCTACAATCAATGCACATCATGTATTCCAAACAAAGTGCAAGACTGACGTTTGATAAAGTTAGTGAATCCACAAAAGCAGACTGATTTCTGAGCTGGAAATTTGATAAATAAGCATTCCATATAATTGTTAACTCAATAATTGAACTTGTCCCAATATGTTTCCCAACACCGCTGGCCTTTTTCCAGAAAAGAAGGAATGATGTGAAGCAGATCAGTATTAATCTGGTCTCTTAAGGAAAACTCTGCTTCATTTCTTACTATTTGATCCATAAATCTCCAAATCTCAGAACATTAGGGATTAGAAGGGACCTTGAAAGATCATCTAGTCCAATCCCCCTGCCAGAGCAGGATCACCTAGGCCAAGTCGCTACTTTACCCTTACTCTTATTTCTCTCCCTTTCCTGGTCACAAAAGTGAAGTTAAACTTTATCTATAGATTTAATGAGGAAGTTAAAAAAACCAAGCAACTGCTAGCATTTTGACATGAAATAATCCTCTGCTCTACTAAAACAGTTCTATTGGGCTTTCAGCTAGTACAAGATACACTGCTCCAACTTATGGTTTCAGCTGAGAACTTGACAATGCATCTTTCCTAAAAAAAAGAAAACATTACTTTACAATGACATTTGAGTTTACCCAAAAAACTGCTAGAAAACTGCTGAAGGTTCCAGTGAATCTTTTGGTTTGTGACGTCTGTTGTGACTTCACGTCAGCATTTGTCTTGTCTCCTCAAATGGTATCTAAACCTACACAGTTACCTAAATGATATCTTCCTATCCATTGTGTCACTAAGTGCTTAAGGTGTGTTCCTCTTTCTCTGCCATTTTTGGTGGTCAGTAGGTATTATATATGAGGTATGAAATCTTCACTGTCTTTAAAGTCAGTAAAATATGCTATCACTTTGATTTTAATAGTATTTAACTGTTCATTACATGTACCAGTTGGCATGGATCTTAAAAACACAATTCTAAATTTCAAATAATCATAGAGTCATAGAATCACTAGGGATTGGAAGGGACCTCGAAAGATCATCTAGTCCAATCCCCTGACACAGCAGGATCACCTACACCAAGTCACACAGGAACACACCCAGGTGGGTTTTAAAGGTCCCCAGAGAAGGAGACTCCACAACCTCCCTGGGCAGCCAGTTCCAATGCTCTGTCACCCTCACTGGGAAGTTCCTTCTGATATTTATATGTAACCTCCTATGTTTCAGCTTACACCAATTGCCCCTCTTCCTATCACTAGATGACATTGAGAAGAGCCTGGCTCCACCCTCCTGACACCCACCCCTCACATATTTATAGACACGAATGAGGTCACCCCTCAGTCTCCTCTTCTCCAAGCTCAACAGACCCAGCTCCTTCAGCCTTTCCTCATCAGGGAGGTGTTCTACTTCCTTCATAATCTTCATTGCTCTAGACTTGCTCCATTTACACCAGTCTTACTAAAATAAAACACTGGGTGCTCCATTGCAGATGTTAGGGGTGGAATGAGGAAAAAAATGTCCTGAAGAGCTAAAACCGGTTTATAACCAGTAAGCATTCACTGTGTTAATTTGCAGTTACACGAACTCATTGTCTTTTCCACAGCAGATAATTTAAAATCACAGTTTGGTACAGAGGATACTGCAATTCAGGATACTCTCAGCTATTTTTGCTATCTCTTGGTTTTTTTACCTTGGCCTTTTTTCCACATGGACACATGAATAGGCCAATTATATAGATCACTCTCCACAATCAATGCACATCATGTCAAGAATACACAAGAGGATTGACTGTCTGATGTAGGACAAGTTACTGAACGCACAACAAGCTAAGCTGTGCAGAGTCTGTGAGTTATATGCTGGAAATCATTGCCTACTACTTAAAATACATGATTAGTTCAGAAAGAAAAAAGTGCTTGTCCATGGCACAGTTCTCCCAGTGTTTTAACCCTCTGACCTGATACAGAAAATGGAAAAAATACATTTCACGTAATTACATGTCACTGGGCATTCTGCTGTGCCCACAGCAAACACAACACCAAGATCACGGCACTGAGAAAATGAAATGTTGCCTCAAGGGCAAAAAACGAGACATGATTGCACTCAGCAGTGGAGATGAAGGCAGGCTCTACCTAAGCCAGTATTCTCACCTGCAGGGCTGGGCTGTCCTATAGCACTGCAGCTACAGACTTACTCCTCAGAAGCTTCAGCCTTGGTCACTGTGATAGAGAAGATACCTGTACTGAGACATTGCTTCTCACTGAATAGCAATGGACTTTGGAGAACATGGCTAAGACAGCCTGCATTTAAAAGCTCTGCTTGGTGTGAAGACATCTGTGCTTCGGCTGTCACGGTCAAAAGCCCTCAGCCAGCACTTATCACCACTGAGATTTATCATTTGCGAAGTTCCTTGTTAATGTGCTTGAAATGTAAACATGCAGCACTTAAAAAGCTGCAAGCACAGTCTCTTTATTAAGTGTATTGGGACTGCAAAACCATCCTCAGAATTTTTTGGAATGCATAACTTAGATAAAGTTCAGTCACTTGGCATTTGTCTTCTGATTAACTTGCAGCTAATTTTCAGCAAAGACCACTGCAGACACTGGGGAGGACCAGCAATCAATGTTTGCTTTGTACAGGGTCTTTGAGAAGCAGCTGCTCAATGGGCCACACGTTTCCCATCTCAACCAAGAATCGTTTCTGTCCTCATCTCTCCAGTGGCTGGTTGACTTTGTGGGTTTTATATGCAAAAGAAGATCCTTTTAGGAAAGGATGTAGAGATGTTTGGATTTAGTACATTCTTAAATTTATTTTTCAAGGCTAAGTTGTCAGGATACAAAAAAACAGAGGCCCCGGAAAAAACTACACAGAAGTCACAGGTCAGTATGTAGTCTTTGATGCTCCGTGTCTATAATGCTTTTATGTATTTTTATGGATTTGACTTTCCTTCAAATTAGTAACTACTGATTTTTAATGAGGAACTTCCAAAAATTGTTTATTGAGTCATTCAGTAGCAACCACTGAGACAACATAACTTCACAGAAAAGGCTTCTGACAACTTAAATCACAGAATCATAGAATGATAGTTTAAATGTGTCTAACTTTGTTATTTATCATGGAACAGAAGACTTAGGAGATAGCATCAGTGTACTGAACTGTGCCCATCCATTCCTGCCAAAGTTCTCAGGCAAACTCCACCATCTCAGTTTTGAAACTAGTAAGAGTTGACTACTTCAGTTAAACTGTCAGTTTAAGTTCATACGGAAATGTAGCTGCTTTGTTTAAATTTGACTTCAATCTGTCATTAAAGACTGCATGAGTTGGATTACTTTTTCCTCAAATTACACAAACAGACAATTACACCTCATTTGAATAATGTTAATTGTGAACTGTTTTAAATAATGTGTTTGCACTTACATAGTGTCACTAACTAAAACATTTTCTACACCTATGAGAGCTTAGGTTTTTTATTGCACATCATTAGCTCCTGTTTTATAAACCAGTTACGATCAACTGACTCCAGCATTTACTGGGTAAAGAACAGACCTAGAATCCTTAATTTCTGACTAATCACCTTCAAATCAGACACCAGCAGTCTCTCCACCCACTTTCCATGGGCTCTGGACCAAGTCATTCATGGAATATTAAGCTTTACACAGTCTGATGTGTTTCACTCCTGCACATCAGCACCGACTGTAACGACTCACTTTCTGTATCACTCCTAAAGTGGTTTTGCAGTTTCATTGCCTGAGACACCTGAGATAGCAGGTTCATTTAACAGCAGAAACATGATTTGCATTTCATTAGTGCAGTATTTTTCAAGCCTCCATTTCGGTAGAGTCTGCAGACCCATCCTCAGCCCTTGTAAATCTTATGAGCATGAATGCCTGGAGCTGGACTGACTTACACCCCAAAGCATTGGGCCATTTGTCTCTTCAACCAGATCTGTAATGTCAATTAGGCATGGTCACACTGACATTTTATTTGACATTATGATAGCTTCATTAGCAGAGTCAAAAGCATGTATGTGATATTCTTTGCTAACTGTGTAAAGCAAACAATACACAGAAAATACTATTCCTCTCTGACTCTTGGGGGCCAAGGCAGTGCTCAAATATATATAAGAAACACAAAGAGAAAACAGGCTACAAAATTACCTCAGAGAAAGCTTCACTGAAAGGAGAAAGCCTTCTGGCTTGCAGTGCAACTATGGGGACTCACAGCTCCACAACAGAGGTAAATGGCAGCTGTGAGCAAGCTGATGCTGCAGCTTCAAAAACTTGGAAGCTCTTTCTTCCACAGTGAAATGGCAAAATTCAGGCTTAAAACTTCTCTAAGGGCTGTGGGCACCTCAATTGCTTCTTCCTTTCATTCCATGAAGAAAAGAAAAGATGCTATGAAAGGTTTCTGTTTTTAATATTTGCCTTACTGCTTTGCAACTGCAGTGCTTCAAGAAGGAGGACTTTGTGTTGGCAGATGCCAGATGACAGGAAGGATTTTGGATGGAATAGTCCTGCCACCCTAGTGGGTCAGCCCCTGAGCTACACACTACACTGCATCCCACCTGCTGCACTGTCTGCCTGGCAGCAACTAGAAGGAAGGTGTGCTCCAGTCCAGCCACCTCCTGGCTACAGCAAGAAGCCTGCTCTGCCACAGAGGATACTGCGGCCAAGAGACCACACACCCACACTTTCCCATCATAGCGAATGAAGCATCCAGTGTTTTTTCTCAAAATTTATTCTACAGCTTGCACAGCGATACAAGGGGTGCACAGGGCAGGCACACATCCCTGTGCTTCTCTGAGCACTGTGAGATGGGCGCAGCTGTTGTGCTTTTCCTGGGCTGTTTAACCCCCAGAACCTTGTCATGGACATCAGTAAGAGCACATCTGAAGGCCTGGTGTCAGGCCTTCATTCTTCAAAATACGTAAGCATCCGCTTAAGCAGCAGCCTCAGTATGAGTAGAAATGCCAGTACTTTTCTTCTTATCTTTAGACTTTTGGCTCTCTGGGGAAGAAAATCCCAGACTTGCTGCGGCCGCATAAGAGGAGAATGATTTAATGAATTCCTTTTTCTTGCACACCTGTCTCCATGTGCACACGTGTTTGACCAAGACCAATTTGGAACACAGTAGGTTCCCACACTACAGGCTATTTTTTGCAGATGGTTTAAAAGCTTTTGAGAGAGAAAAGCTAGCTTAGACTAGCCAGAGCTATGCTGACTCCTGCAGCAAAGGAAGTTTGGCATCTGTCCACGTACCACTTAGAAGCAGATACTAAAAAAAAACACTGGCTGTTGATTTTAAAAACCACAAACCCACAAGAGTTAGATTAATTTAAGTCTTGACTTAGCATGTCCTGAAAATGGGCTCTGTCATCAGACCAGACAGCCATGACTTGGGGTCGCTTAGCATCAAAGACTCCAAATGCATCTGAATATGCACAGCTCTCTACAAGGTCAAACAGGGAAAATAAAATACGAACTTTAAGCTGCTCTTGGAAAGTAAGGCCCATTATTTATCTTTATAGCTACTTATAAATTATCATACATGATACTGCTTCAAAAACTTCAATGCTGCTCCGGGAGGAAAAGCAAAATCCCAAATTTAAAGTTTGACAAGGAATATTTCATACAGATGCCAGGATCCAAAGTAGCTTTTCCTTCCCTAAAATTTGTCACTGTAATTAGCAAAAAAAGACAGATGGTTGCTAGTACAAACAGAACAGGGAGAACTGCATTAATGCTCCATGAGAGGCTCTCCTCTATCGTTAAAATGGAATCGTAAAACTCTAGAGAACATAGCCTTGATCCTGTTTGAGAAGGATCATGCACCCAGAGAGAACATGGCATGCTTCTGATGGAAAAAGGGGTGTCCAGGTCTGTGTTGTGTTCACTTCTCAAGTGAAGCAGGACTGTAATCAATATCTGCAAAGTGCCTGCAAATGTTTGTGTTTAAGATACCGGGAGATACTGAGTGTGAATACTAGCCACAGTGGCTGGGTTGCTACTGCCTGCTACAGAATCAGGTTGTCACAAGTAAGTGAGCACTTGTCAGCAGGAGCAAGGGTGGCTAGCTCTACCACATGCTTTGTCTCTAATGCCATTTCCCAGTAACACATTTCCTTACAGCTGGCCTCATCCACACTGTCATGTGTGTGAGCCGGATTTCTCATTTGGCATTTGTGCTGCAGCTACCCCCTTGCAAGCCTTCCCACACTTGTAAAGGATGCAAAATACTGTGTCTGTCCCATACAGGTGTATCTTCACGGGGTTCTTCTGAATGCCTGAATGGCTGGAGAATAACATTCAGAAGAATTTAATTCTTCCCTTAGGGAGATGCAGCATTCAACTAACTCAAAGCTCTTCTGCTGACTGCTTAGAGTAATTTGTGCGCTTTGCTGTTGAGAAACACCTCACAAACGTCCGCTACTCCAGAGGGGCTCATTTAAAAGCAACTTCAAACCAGTTCTTCTGAGCTTTCCCACATGTTTTGCTGGCACCACTCAGGGGAAGGCCCTTTACCCCCTAGTTTTTTGTTCTGGAGGGTGCTTAGTAATTCAGCTTCTGATAGGAGCTGAGATAGAACCAAGGCAGCACCAGGGCACATGGTATGCACTTTGGTCACGCTGAGCCCTGCCTTCCTGGTCCTGGTAAACGTATCATCTGAAGTGTGATGCAGGAGACCTTGTTATTCTAAAGAAATTCTGTTAACACACCAGTGGCGCTGTTTCAACTTGAATAGAATCACTTTAATAGCTACCACAGCATCCTGTGAGTGCATCTGCTGATGGAAGAACTATTATTAGTCTTCCAGAGTGATTATTAATTGATCTTAGATCAAAAATATAGGCTGCAGTAATAGAATATAACTGGGACTATAAAGCAATCACAGTTCAAAGGCTGAAGGATCCCTAGAAATGCTATCATAAGATGACAGTGGAAACCTCAACAATGCAAGCACAGGACGACACCAGAGCTGTCAGGGATAAAAACCCTAACTACTGGTCACTAGGAGGTTGCAACCTTGACAGTGGAATGAAATTTGGCTTAGGGTGAGCAAACAAGAAGCATCTGATGTCATCCAGTGACAGGATGAAGGACAATGGTTGTAAGCTGGAACACAGAAGGTTCCACATCAATATGAGAAGGAACTTCTTCACAGTGAGGGTAATGGAGCACTGGAACAGGCTGCCAGTTGTGGAGTCTCCTTCAATGGAGACATTTAAGACCCACCTGGATCTGTTCCTGTGTGACTTGGTGTAGGTGATCCTGCTGTGGCATTGGGATTGGACTAGATGATCTTTTGAGGTCCCTTCCAATCCCTAATGATTCTATGATTGTATGATACATATCAGAAACCACAAATGTGGCTATAAGGCAGAACTGTAAACAAACGAAGAATGGGCAAGCAAATACAGAAGACATGCAGACAGCATTACCAAACATACAAAAGCTACCAAAATTTCATCCTGAGGAAGAAGAAATGCCATCAACCCAATATTCCTCCCATCAAAGATCTTGGGACACTGAAGTTTTTCCACAAAGTGCTACCCCCAGAAAACACATTCCACTTGCTCTGTCTCCCTAAAGATTTGTGATGATGACCTCAGGACACAGAGGTGTGTCATACAACAAGCTCTAAACCTGAAAAAAGAGACAGGGGAACTGAGTTCACGACAATATGATCCAAGAATGTTACTGAGAACAAGCTGCAGTACTTGGATAATGCGCCTCTAAGTGTTAGCTTTGTTGGAACCAGTAATACTACTTCGACAAGATTGCTAAGACTTTAATTAGACTAATGATAAATTCTTGGCTACGCATATGAAAAGGGGTTCTAAATCTCTTGTTAACTGCATGCGGTGTTTGCTCTGATGCCTCGCTCTTGAGGACGACTGTTAACACAGTGCAAGAGTTGACAGAGAATTTGGCAACCACAGCTGTAATTATGATGCACATTGCCAAGCACTGCTCTGCACTGGGTAACTTGCCATGTTACCCCTGCCAGGCTCCTCAGCGCAAAGCACTCTTGCAATGGCATTCCCATCCTTGCTCTGTTACAGGAGCTTCCACCTTCCCACTTGCAAGATCAATGTGCTGCCATATATCACAAGAAAACGCAACTTTTCCACAAGCATGACAGACTAGGAGTGTGCCTGTTTATGATTTTTAGGCATGAGCAAATTTATGGAAGAAATTAATTCTGGAAGAAAACGTAGAACAGAAGAAGACAGGGTTATGAAGATAACCAAGTCATGTCATATAGGTAAAAGAAGTTAGATCCCATTTCTCAAAAGTACTTATTGTCCTGTCTCACATGCGTCACTGTACTACACAGCATTTAATCCTGTTTTATTCACTATTGCAAGGTTTTTGAAATCTGGAACACTGTTTCACTCATCAGTCCTAATAGTCCGCTATAGCTTTAAAGTGTCTTCAGCTCCTCCTGTGTGCTCACATTCCCTGTACCTTCAGCATCTGTGCCCTGGTGTCCCATTATTTTTACAAATGACACTGTGCCTACCAACAGGCTGTAAAACCCTGTCTGCTGTTCTCAGCTCAGCAGAGTGAAACTAGGTCATTTTATCTTGGAGACAGATGGGGAAGAAGGTGGCAACTCAATAAAGACACCTTCCCCATCCATTCTTAGACAGTGATGTGAAGTGTCATTGAGGAGGTGGTGTGTAGGACTGTCCTGCAGCAAGTAGCACCATGGACACAGGGCATCCATGGCTGTTCTGGGATGCCCAAGCACTCCTTGCAGGGCACTACTTGCTGTTCCTGGAGGAAAACTGCCAGAGACCAAGTTAGTTTATTTGTCCCTATGGGTCCCTGCCAGTCGGAAAAAAATATATAGGTTATGCTGCATGAAGTTATGCATGGCACAGCCACTGAGATGTGTGTGGCAATACACAGTGGGAGAAGTTAATGCTGACCCACATCCTGTTCCTCAGAAAGCTACCACCAGCACACCTTCAGACCCTTTTCTGCTGGGCCTTGCTCTGGGCACATTCTGCAGGATTAATTTTACCCACAAGTGCATTTTGCTCCGTATTGATTATTTTATATGAAAGAAAGCTGAGAATTAAGCTTTTTAAGACTGAACTTTTAACTCTTCTAAACGTGGCCAGGATAGATTAAGTTGGTATTCATCTTTCTGAGGCTAGACTTTTAAATCACGGTTCTAAGGTGACTTCTTGTGTGTATTTGCTAGGCTTAAAATCTGAAACACCTTCACTTGAGGTTTCTTATTTAATACACTAGAGATTTAATTAGAAACACAGGAAATTACAAAGAAGAGTTATAACTGGCTCTCAGGGCAGCAGGGGAAAAAACATTTGTGAAATCAAACACCTCTTCTAAAAGCAAACACACTCTGTATGCAACGGGGCAAGGACTTTGCTAGGTCCTGGGAAACGGGAGAGGTGCCTAGGGACTGGAAAATAGCAAATGTTGCCCCAATCTTTAAAAAGGGAAAGAAGGTAGACCCAGGTAACTATAGACCGGTCAGCCTCACCTCCATCCCAGGAAAGGTGATGGAACAGTTTGTACTGGAGGCTGTTTCCGGGCACATCAGGGACAGGAGGGTCATTAGGGACAGTCAGCATGGCTTCACAAAGGGAAAGTCATGCTTGACCAACCTTATAGCCTTTTATGAGGGTGTAACCAGGTGGATGGATGAGGGCAGAGCCGTGGATGTCATCTATCTTGACTTAAGAAAGGCATTTGACACGGTCTCTCACAGCATCCTTGCAGACAAACTGAGGCAGTGTGGCCTAGATTTTCGGGTAGTGAGGTGGATTGTAAACTGGCTACAGGGTAGAAGTCAGAGAGTGGTGGTCAATGGGACAGAGTCT
>VXBP01002765.1:0-87342 GCA_013400115.1 Rhinopomastus cyanomelas | reverse complement strand
TGGAGTATTGTGTCCAGTTCTGGGCTCCTCAGTACAAGAGGGATGTGGAGCTGCTGGAGAGAGTTCAGCGTAGGGCAACAAGGATGATAAAAGAGGTGGAGCACCTCCCTTACGAGGAGAGGCTGAGGGAGCTGGGTCTCTTTAGCTTGGAGAAGAGGAGACTGAGGGGTGACCTCATTAATGTCTATAAATATGTGAGGGGTGGGTGTCGGGAGGATGGAGCCAGGTTCTTCTCAGTGTCATGTAGTGATAGGACGAGGAGCAATGGTTGTAAGCTGGAACATAAGAGGTTCCACATCAACCTGAGAAGGAACTTCTTCACGGTGAGGGTGACGGAGCACTGGAACAGGCTGCCCAGGGAGGTTGTGGATTCTCCCTCACTGGAGATATTCAAGACCCGACTGGATAGGTTCCTGTGTGACTTGATTTAGGTGATACTGCTGTTGCAGGCAGATTGGACGAGATGATCTTTCGAGGTCCCTTCAAATCCGTAATGATTCTATGATTCTATGACACAGCTGCAAAAGTAAGCTGACCCTCAAATGAAAGAGTATGAGAACAAAGGATTTTTTCTATGGTGATGCTCTGTATTAGCATATTTAGTCTTTAGAAAGTAGTGGCAGAGATCAGTGTAAAGATGCATGCTCTCAACTAAAGCAACTGCCTGAAACCCATCATGCAGAAGGGCAATGCTGGAAATGAGCCATTTATCATTAGATGGGGAGGCAGCACAGAGAAGTCTGTCACCACTGTGTAACTCTGTTACTGCACCTCAGGGTACTGAAGATGTGCATGAGGGCAGCAATGGTGGTGGCATATTGACTCCCCAGAGTTTGTACTGATGTAAGATACAGGTCACTGCTTGGGATAAACGGCTCAGTTCCAGAAAACAAAGTGAAACTGAGGCATTCAGGCAGCAGAGTTCCTCATGAAAACATGGCTCTTCTCACAGCATTCTGGGTTGCATTATTTCACATCATCCATAAAAGCACACCACATACTCACACATATAAGGGAACATTGTCCTTGCTCTGAAAGCCCAAGCCTGTGCCCTACAAATCACAGAATCACAGAACATTAAGGATTGGAAGGGACCTCAAAAGATCATCCAGACCAATCCCCCTGCCACAGCAGGATCACCCACACCAAGTCTCATAGGAACATATCCAAGAGGGTTTTAAACACCTTCAGAGGTGACAAGATTATTTTAACACCACTACTTTATATTCACCAAGTAGCTAATAGTCCTTTAAATCTACAATAAAAAAGGACACTAGATCTTGATAATATTCAAAACACATGGACAGGCCATGGCAAATGCAGTTCTAGAAAGCAGAAGCCTGATGAGGTTGTTTTTACAAAACACATTTGCTAACTTGTGATGCTTAACTCATTCGCCAGAGAGTCCTGTTCATTCACAAACAAGGCGGCGTGTAGGACCTGGCACTCCCACCATGTCTGCCCTGCCCTGCCTTGTCGATTCTACAGCCACGTGGGACTGCTGCCAGGCTCACCAAAATGCACCGCAGATGGGCTCTGAACTGGTAGCAGGCTTATTTTCTCTCTCATACTTGAGATTCATGCAAAGTAAGTATTTAGCTGCATTGTTAGTGATGTACACACACTTCTAATGCACATGTGGAAAGGGTCTGTTCTCCAGACTGTCTTCCTTCTAGGTGTAGGAATCCCTGTGTTCTGTCCGGAAGGCATCTGGAAGCACAGGTCATTCCTTGCTGGTATTGCAGCCTTTATGACCGTAATCACCACTAGAATCCCCACATTACAGGAAGTTCAGCATGTAGCACTGCAGGAACATATTCCTGATCATTTGGGAGATGGCTGATATGGTCTAAATCTTTCCCAGTATTCAAATCACAGTCCTATCATATCTTTCAAATAGCAAGTGAGTAGGATTCTGAGGGAGGCAGCACTGTGGATGGGAACAAGGTTTCCCCATGCATACCTCCCACCCTTGGTTCCCAGCTGGTCTGACTGTACAGAGAGGATCAGACCTCTGCACAGGAGCCTGCACCTTGCCAGCAAAGCTGTACAGCAAGCAACATTTACACTTCTGTCCTACAGAATTTTGTACCCTGGCACAACTTCTCCAGAAGAACGAAGCCATGGAGACGCTGGTACACCACTATCCTGTGAGAATACAGTTCAAGTGTAAAATCCAGCCTCATGCAGCCTGAAAACATCAGGGACCACACAGGACTTCCCAGCTGTCACGCTGCACACAGATGAACCAAGGAGCTTGTGGGATAGCAGGGATAAAATACAGTCACTTCTGCCCCAGAGCTGGCAGTGCCTTCCACTCAAACATCATGAGACTGCTTTAGCTCTCACAGCCTGGGGCTTTGCAGCTCTCATGTGACCATTTTATCATACAGGATCAAGTGGCAACATATCCCTACCCACCATATACAGCACTGCACTATAAAGCACCCCTACTGCACTGATAAATATATCAGAATACAAAATAAACAACAGACTCCAAGTGTCCACCTGTTGTTGGGAGAGATTAAAGCATCTTTCAGGAGATCCACACCTCTACTCCTACAGATCCACACCTTTAATCCTGCTTTATAGTTGATGACACTGAAGCCCAAAGGAAGGATTCTCATGTCTGCAGTCAGCCAGGAGCAGAAGTGCATCTAGGAATCGGGTCCAAGCTAATATAAGCAATATGAGTTCTCAACACTCTGTAGCTGTGTTATATGTAATCTACAATGATTCCCAGAAAGTCCACACAAATCTCATGACTATATCTCTATGCTTATCAGGGCATAAGCAGCTTAAGTGAGAAATAAACATAAATGTGTTTCCAAAAGATGACTACAGGTTGGGCAGCTGATTTATCTTTATATCCACTGATAACCTCTTGACATATAGAACCTGAAAGAAACTGGCCCAAGTAAGGGAAAGAAATTTCACGTGAATCAAATACTCCACTTCCATGGTGCTCCTTAGAAGCAGGACACGCTGGCTTTTCCCTCCGCACTCATGAAAAAATTCCTGACCTACCTATTGTGCAAGGATGGCTAATGTTCCACTTACAAACACAAACACATCAAAGCTCACTAGCCTCTCTTCTCAGGGGGACTATTTGAACCTCACTAAATATGTTAAGGTTTACATCATCTAATTGCAAAAGGCATTGTATAAGCATTAAAGTTATGACATTCTTAGAACAGAATGAAGAGTTGACCCAATCAACAGCAAAGTTTAATAAAATAGAAGAAGTAATGCAATTGAAATGCAGCTATTTTTAAATATCTGTCCTCCGCTTAACAACTGGAGACAATGACCCACAAAGTGGGAACTGAAAAGCTTTCTCACCTCTGCTTGTTTTTCAATAAGCAACCCCTTAGGTTACTCAGCCTTGCTTAATACAACTTGTTCTTATAAAAGCTCATGAGCCCAAAAGGTCTCTGCTGTGTCTGCCTTCATGTCTGACTAACCAGTCTGAATCATGTAATTCTCCACAGTGTTGGGCAAATATGCATCATTTTAATTCAATTAAAAAGGAAACTATACGGGCTTTTAAGCCTTTCTATGGAGTCAATTTTAAGGTACTATCTGAAGGATAGTGTTATAGATCACATGCAAGTCCCTCCGCTGAGAGACCTGGAAAAAATAGAGAAAAATCTGAGCAAGTCATTCAAAGCACATTTCGAGCATTGAGTTATAACACAAGAAAAAAACCAAAACTCTTTAAAGACTAAATGTATTTTGAACTCTTAACAGCAGTTATCTTATGTATGAGAAACACTGTACATATGAAATAAATTAGCTTACAGAAGTCCACACATAAGTGTAAGAATCACAGAATTACTGATGCTGGAAGAGACCTCTGTGATCATCAAGCCCAACCTATGACCTAACATCACTACAACCTAGACCATGGCCCTAAGTGCCACATCCATTCTCTTCTTAAATGTCTCCTGGGATGGGGACTCCACCACCTCCCTAGGCAGTCCATTCCAATGTCTGATCACCCCTTTAATGAGGAAGCGCTTCTCAATATCAAAATGAAAGCTCCCATGGCGCAGCTTCACACCCTGCCCTCTTGTCCTGATCCCTACTGTCTACAACTTCCCTTCAGGTAGTTATAGGTAGGGACAAGGTCCCCAATGAGTCCCCCCTTCTCCAGGCTAAACAACCCCAGCTCTCAGCCTCTCCTCATCAGACTTTCCTTCCAGCCTCTTCGTTCCTCTGGACCAGCTCCGATACCTCAATCTCTTTCTTGAAGTGAGGGGCCCAGAATTGCCCCCAGGGAGGCCTCACAGCAAGAGTACCCAGTACCAGGGAAGAATGATGTCCCCAGTCCTGCTAGCTACACTATTCCTGATACAAGCCAGATGCCACTGGCCTTCCAGGCCACCTGGGCACCCTGCTGGCTCCTGTTCAGTTGGTTGTCAACCAGTACTGCCAGGTCCCTCTCTGCCAGGCTGCTCTCCACCCACCCACCCCCCAGGCCTTCAGCTGCGGGGGATTACTGAGGCCAAAGTGTAGGACCCTGCACTTGGCTCTGTTAAACCTCATCCCGTTGGCCTCTGCCCATTGATCCAGCCTGTCCAGCTCTCTCTGCAGCATCTATCTCCCGCTCCAGTTCCCTGGCTGTGAAGCAGGACAACGATCCTCTCTTTCTTTCACCCCTGTGTTGTTCATTCAAATTTCAGCAGCAGAAGCTTTATCTCTTTGTGGAAGTCCTGCCACAGCCACATTCTGACCTCCACAGGTACTTTCGGTCACTGAACAAATAAACACCACTAAGTCCACAGTTCAAGGTGGGCAGCTGAGGTGGCACTTCTGTTACAGCTTTTAGATGTATTTGAAGGAAGGCCCTTGGCTGAAGAAAACTGCACTAAGACCTGCCAGGGATGCCAGGTACAATGAGCATCTCAGCAGGCAGAAAGGAATTTCTACAGCTAGAAAAACAATGGAAAACCCCAGAAACAGTTACTCCAAAGCTCTGTCAGCACAGACTCCCATGACAAGACAGCTATCCAAAATAACTCTGCAATATGTAATTTATCCTTTTAGCATTCACAGCTGCATAAAAAATCAATACATAAAGGTTGCAAGTAGCTTTTAAATTAACCTATTTGTTTCACTTGAATGCTCAGCAGGAAGCTGAGCTGAAAAACACATCTGTCAAAAAAACCTTCAGCTCCTGGTATTCGGCACGACTTCTGCTTCACTATCAAACGCAACTAACTGGGATATACGCTTTATTAGTAAACATAAATATCATCTGGTTCTGAAGTCTGGCTGGGGTCTGTTCCACATGAGCCAGTTACACACCATGGAACGGTCCATTAAAGAAAATAAATAATGGCTACAAGATGACTTTGTGAGATATTTTGCTGGAGACAGAATTAAGTTTCAGTAGATGAGAAGAGACAGAGAGGTATGAGAATGAAAAGGTCCAAGGACACTGTCCACTTGTTTTTACAGGCTCGTCCTCCAATACTATTAAAATAAGGTGTGTGGGGTAAAATACCATTATAGGCTTCAATTCCTGTTTTGAAGACTTCACAGTATCACAGTAATGATAAGGTTGGAGAAAACCTTAAAGATCATCAAANGATGCCACTGGCCCTCTTGGCTGCCTGGGCACACTGCTGACTCATGTTAAGTTTGCTGTCCACCAGTTCCCCCAAGTACCTCCACCTGAGAACTCTCTAAGAACTCCATTCCCAGCCTATAGTTCTGCCTGGGATTGTTATAACCAAAATGCAGAACCCAACACTTGTTAAAACTCATCCTATCTGAGTCTGCCCATCTCTCCAGTCTGTCCAGGTCCTTCTGCAGGGCCCTCCTACCCTCTAACAGATCAACACGGGCTCCACGCTTGGTGTCATCTGCAAACTTGCTCATGATGGACTCCATCCCATCATCAATATCATCAATAAAGATGTTGAACAGGACCAGACCCAACACCGACCCTTGGGGGACACCACTAGTAACTGGTGGCCAACTAGATGCGACACCATTTACTACCACTCTCTGGGCTCGTCCATCCAACCGGTTCCTGACCCAGCATAGAATACTCCTGTCAAAGCCCCTTGCTGCCATCTTCACCAGGAGTATATCATGGGAGACTGTGTCGAATGCTGAGCCATGCCGAAGTGACATGCAAAAGTCTTCACACCATGGAAATGGAAAGTATGACTGATGACACTCAAATCTAAGGCACTACAATAAACCAGCTCAAACCATAGAACACTGACAGTGGGCCATATTACTACTCTAGTTGAAGTGCTGCCATATGGGAGGCTTTTCTTCTCCACATGTCTCTGTGCAGGGTGTCAGTGAGAAGCAAGCAGGTGCAAGCTGGTGGAAGGTCAGAGAAGGATCAAAGACTCTGGAAGTCTCTGCTCTTCTGTCCCAGCATAGTGAAGCTACAGGACAGTTCCAGCTAAGGAAAAAGAGATGACAGCAGTATGGGATAAGTCAATCATTCCCTTTCAGACATAAGATATTCAGGCGGAATAATGTCACTCCCAGGCATGACTCCAACCCTCTACCTCGCTAGCCTGTGTCTGCAACTCATCATGCAAGAATAACACACTTTAGTGCAATATATTAACTTCATTGAGACAACACAACATTCAAATTAGACTAAATGAAAAGTGAGTTCTCCACACAGCAGGTTTTAAGGCTAATACCACACCCTCCCAGTGACCGTGGAGTTCTCATCAAAGCAGTGAAGCGCTGAGATAGAAGGCTGCAAGCAGGCGCAGTACCAAAAGGCTCCAAGAGGCACACTGGAACTCCATTGTTGGCAATGTGTTAACGAAAGAAGTTGCTCAGGTATTTGTGAAACACTACTATTTTTTAAAGGGGGAAGAAAATCAGTAGTTATCACTAGAATATATTTCATCATGCTAAACAAAACAGAGCAGGTTGCGTAAATATTGAACATTAAAGAATACTCCACCAACCTCAAAAAACTAGCAACTGAAAATGAACCAGTCAAACATCTGTGATAACAAACCAAAACACACAGCAGTTTCCAAGTGAGAAACTTAAGGTGAAGACTGTAGAGAAATAACAACCACAAAACCCACTGGCACATGCATGTTGAAACACCTGAAAATTTACCCTAGGAGCATTCCCTAATGCTTATCAGGTGTAATAAACCTGTTTCAGACTACTAGGCTGAAGTTGCGTCTTTATTTTTGTAAAAACGTGTCCTGACATCTTTAAACCACTGTAATAATTACCAAAGCAATTTGAAAAGAATGTAACTTATTATTGTCAGTTTTCCTTCCAATACTCTCCACCCAAACAGAGCATCTCAGCAGAGGTCACTGGGTCACTGTGTCTGTGTAGGAGTCACTTTATGAACTGCTTTTTACATTAACTGCCTTCTCATTTGGGATTTTTTCTTCCGCCAGAAGACCCCTAGAGACCAAAGCAACAAAAGTTCTCTTGCAGTAATTCTGAGAGATTAAACGTACCATATATTTCAAATACAATCACTTGAAAGTACCTATTTCTGGAGAGCAGACTGACTTTCTCTTATTTCTCTACTATTGTCTAGTGTGTCAGAGGGCAGGAATGGGGCTCTAAGAGTGCAAAGCCCTCTTTCTCACATAAACAACACAAAAAGCCAAATACCACCCTCTGTGCTAGCATGTATGGTCACAGGCCCCCAGTCACTGATCACGCAGCCACAAATGAATGAAGGATTTGTTTCACTGACTTCAACCACAACAAAGGCCAAAGTACCTGTAAAGGAAACATTAAGTCCCATATGTGTAATTTAAGCACAGAACATTTAAGACTTTCCTTGTCTCCCTTCTAAAGAGGTCAGCACATTCACAGACCGGGACAGCTCTCTCTCACCCAGTAAGCTATTGTATTTTGTCATATGGAGCTTGCCTTGATCAAACTGTCCTTGATCAAACCCAAGGAACACAGAAGAGAGGCCAAAGACACAGTTGTGTTGGGCATCACTTCTAAGCAATTTAGTGCAATAGTGCAAGATGTAGATGCCATACAAGCAGAGCTTCCCTGTTTCCTGCTCCTAAGCATCCACCACACTAATGTATGTGCTTGCACACAGAATGGGGATGGAGGAAGTACAACATTTGTTTCCTCCCTCCTATGTGTAAAAAACCTGCCAGCTGAGCAGACTTGATGTAGAAAAGACAAAAATTCCTATACCTTGGCACCCCCCCAAGTTCACTGGTTGGCACTGTGACCTTCGTGCTACAAGAACAAACAGTCTGCAAAAACAGATTTTTTTCAGCTGGAACAACTGCAGGGCAGTGGGCTGGTATGTATGGAAAGTCTTACACCCAGAACAGCTTCTTCACTCTGCAGTGCCAGTGGGACCACATAACTGCTGAAAAACAGGTATCACATGGGATTGGGTACTTGTCAGCAACAAGTCAAATATCTTCCAAGATTTCACACTTAAAATAAGAAAAATGCCTTGCCAAGATGGGCTTTTTCCACAGTAAAACACAGCTGGAGCCTGAAATACTCTGCTTACTCAAATATACACGTTCAATGCATGGCAGCATGTTTCAAGAAATCACAACCCGAAGGGCACAACTTCAGTGTTGGAAGCTTCTGTTTTCAAAAATCTCTCTGTTCCCTGCCATTGCAGATACAATTATCCTTGCATGACTGTCTCCAGCCTTCTGAGGAATAAAGTGGGAGATCTGTGGGTATGCACGTGTGGAAAATCCCGTAAAATATTAAGAATCAACTTTCAGACAGTCCTGCATGTCCTAAAAGATTATAGGACATCTCATATCATGCAGATGGAAACATTCTCTCCTCCCCACCCTGCCTGCTGCCCTGTATGTTGTTTATTGGATGTCTGCTTGACTTCACCCAACAAGTAGTTACCTTTCATAGACATAAAAACAGCTGATGAAGAAACACTCCTTATCCTGGGATGAAAAATGGAACAAAAAAAAATCATGCAATCCTTCCTTACCTGCCCAGAAGCTAACAGTCTTACTAGTTTGATCATCCTTTGCTAAGATGTTAAAATCTGAAATACTGAGATCTGGTTTTAATTCTCTGTACTCTGACTCCTAAGCTGGCTGGACTGGGCACGTTTCAGAGACAGATGGTTCTTTAGGCTTCATGGTCTTAAAAGAGTTCACAGGCAGAAGTAAAAAAAAAAATGAAAAAAGAAAGCAAATGCTGTCAGTTGAAGCAGCCCTTTACATGCACACTACCTTTCCAATGCATAAATCCCTGACAGACGTGCTCTTCAGAACCAAAGGCTGGAGAACAAAGTCCCACAGCAACATTACTACAGCTCCTTGCGTTGTCAACTCTCTCAGCAAACAAAATCCCTTTTGTTGTCCTCTCAACAAAAGGGATTTTCTGAGGTTTTGGGGGTTTTTTCTCAAGGAGTGTTAACAGCTCTGGGTAGAAAATATCCATAAAATTTTGGGCACAAACATCTAAAACAGACTTACTTTACTTACTTAGGTTTTTTTTCAGGTTAACCCAATTTTTAAACAGATGCAACACTCCGTGGTTTGCTAATACAGTGCAAAATCATTCCATTAATTAAATGTTTTGATAACATAAGCTTTATTCTTACTGCTGATGACATTTATGGCACATCAGAATTGTACTTGCCGGGACTGACTCTCAGGCTAGTCTTTATCTTCAGAGAATTCTGCACATGTAACCAAGTAGAAGTGTCACCCAGCCCTTCTCCCCATCAGCTGGAGTCTAAACCATTATTCAAGGCAGACTTCAGAAGAGTGACCATGAATAAGAGCACATTTGCATTCACAAGCTGGCTTGTGAATGAGAAGAATTCCCTTTCTTCTAAGAAAGATCATGCAGAAATCAAAGTTAGAAAGTAGACATGGAAGTATGAGACAGCTCACAGTGCAAAAGCTCCTGCACTGATTTTCAGAAAGAGTATCTGTTGCTGAGAGAAATTATTCCTAATCTTCTCTCTCACATGATTATTTACTGTTTGCTGAGCACTTCCCATCTGTTCAGTGCTGTGGAAAGCTTTACTTTGCTTCTCCATTGGTCTCTGGCACTGCCCTCTTCTGAGTTTAATGCTATTTTCCTCATTTTTACAGACAATTTGACTCTATCTACAGCATCTGGATTTTCTGACTGCATCTACAAAGTGTGCTTGGTAAAAGAAAGCTTTGCGTTTGGACAGAACGCTGCATGTGCCGAAAGTATCACTGCAAGACAACATATTACTTGAAGATTCTGTGAGACAGACTCCTCAATCCCAATCTCTGCTTGTGTAACACGGAGTGACACTTCCATAATATTAAAGAACCACCATGAATTGTCACACAACAGTCTTTGCTTCCACAAAGATACCCATCCACTCAACTTTTGCTGTGGTCGGTCACCATTTCCATCTCAAAGTTCTAGCCGTTTTGTGCTTATAAAATATGGTAATAAAATACCATGCCAAGATGAAACTTGGCATACAAGCTCTGTCCAGGAGTAACCTCAATTAATCTTTTTTAGCTAGCAAGTAAATTGAATTAGTCAGTTTTAAATAATTTGAAAATGAAAGCTGTAGAGGTTCTGGTTCTCTTCATTTTCTTGCAGTCACAGATCTGCAGTTTCAGCATCCCTCAGCTAGTCAGCTAAAACAGTTTGCAAGGTCTCCAGCTGATCCTGAATGTCTGGAGATGCTTTGTGCCTTGGATGGGATTATATATGCTACTTCTTGTCTCGTCTGACCTATAGAGAGTAAAGCTGAAGGAAAACACTACAGCTGGATTACTATGTGCTGCGCTGCTTAGAGCTCAGAGCTGAATATAATAAACATGGGTGTTTCCTGCTTGCACCACTGGAGATGCTGGCTGCAGGAACACAGACCTCAAAGCCTTGACAAGTTGAGACACATCACGGAATCACTTGCAGTATATCTAGGGAGCCACGCAGAGGTATCTGTATTCCTGATTATATTCTTTCATTAACTGCTCATGAAGAATAAGACTGGTGGAAATCAGTCTGGCTGGGTGCCCTGGAACACTGTATTTTAATGGGAGGGCAGCGCGCTACACTACTTGCTCAGTTATTTTTTGGAAAGTAAACAAATCAGAGATATTAATCAAAAGCTGTTTTTTTCTTACATTTAAATCTAAATTCTGTCTGTTCGATGCACCATCAGAGACTTGCTGCCTGCAGCTGTCAGAGGCTCTCACTTACACTAGACTCCATGAAGCTGCATGTTAGCCAGCTCTGAGCCTACATCTGAACTCAATGTTCAAATGCCATCAGTGTGACCTAAGAGGTCTACTTCTGTAGGATCTGATCTTCAACTATATTTCAAGTGATTTGTTTTCCCACCTGCAGATTTCCAAGAACAAAATGAGTGAAAATAAATTATTACTCTGAATATCTACCCCGTTCTGATTAACCATGCCCACGATGCATTTAAAGACTTCTTGGCAGCACTGTTTGTTGCTATCATCTGCTAACATCAAGTCTCAACTGCTGCTTTTTCTAGAGCATTTCAAAATGTACATACCCTTCAGCTTTCTTGATGCTACAATGTGTTAGCAATTAATGTACAATAAACAAGCAGACAGTTGCTCCATTTCCAGGGAATAAAATCTTCAAGGAATAGAAACCAACGATCCTTCCTCATATCCCAACAGCTTAAAACAGAGCAAGCAATTAACTTCCTAAACACACTACATGGTTTAGGCCCTAGTTAAACAGCCACTACTATTTGGCATGTGCTTCTACTGCTCCTGAAACCCTGTCCTCTCCTTACCCTTACCTGTTTACTCTCTTGTAATCTCTTGTCTCGTTCTTACTGCCTCTCCTTGGTGCTAGCACAAGAGTTAAAGCAACTCTATGATAAGGCGGCCAGAGAGCTGTGTCTGTCAAAACTAATGCTTTTTGCTTAGCTTAGCTTTTGGCTGGGCCAGTGCCCTTGACGTGACTCACTGTAGTACCACACAAATGCCAAAGGAGGAGGGGGTGAGATGAGGTGAGGATTTCATAAGCGGGTGTGACTGCCAAAAAACGCTCATGCAACCACAGCCCCAGTCCCAGTCTTATTCCTGGGAACACAAATGTGGGAGGGAGTCTGCTTTCTCTAGCGGCTTGTTCTCTGTCGCTCCCCTCTGGCTGTGGAAGCCTCCCAAGTCCTTAGGGTCTGGAGCAGCTCTCTGGGTAGCAGGCTTGCTAAGAGGTGGTGGGGAAAACCCAGCGATGAAGCACTAATGATCAGCGTTCATAACAGGGCAAATCAACCAATGGACATCGCTCCAATCTGATGAAAGGCAAGTGGAGTTTCCTCTTTATCAAGATGCTTCTCCAGCTCAAGGGATGAAGGAGGTTATAGGGCCATGAAAATAAAGCCTGAAAGGATGAATAAGAGAGCAACAAAATCATTATCGTTACCCTTTCACCTAAGCAGATCCTATACTAAAGAACCAGAGGTCACTAAAAGATGAGGATTTTACTGGTGCCTGCAGTGAACTTCACTTTTATAAGGAACAAATGCCAAACCCAGCTGGTTGACTCATGATTTGCATTTCTTTCAAGTCCTGCACTGCCTTTTGTTTTGCACAAAACAAAACTTTGGAAAGACAAGAGTGACTTGGGGGCAGCCCAAATGGTTTGGTAAACACTGATGTAAAGGAGGTGTGCTTGCCCACCTGACTTCTTTTACAATGTCACTGTGGTCCCCATTACTGCCATCCTCTGAAATACTTCANCAAGAGAGGTTCTTCTCCCCCTCTATTCTGTCCTGCTGAGACCACACCTGGAGTATTGTGTCCAGTTCTGGGCTCCTCAGTTCAAGATGGATGTGGAGCTGCTGAAGGAAGTCCAGCGTAGAGCAATGAGGATGATGAAGGAAGTGGTACACCTCCCTTATGAGGAGAGGCTGAGGGAGCTGGGTCTCTTTAGCTTGGAGAAGAGGAGACTGAGGGGTGACCTAATTAATGTCTATAAATATGTGAAGGGTGGGTGTCAGGAAGATGGAGCCAGGCTCTTATCAATGTCATGTAGTGATAGGACGAGGGGCAATGGTTGTAAGCTGGAACATAGGAAGTTACACATAAATATGAGTAGGAACTTCTTCACAGTGAAGGTGACAGAGCACTGGAACAGGGTGATTCTGCCCCTCTGCTCTGCCCTGGTGAGCAATCTAGTGCACATCTAGTTTATTGTGTCCAGTTCTGGAGCCCCCAGCACAAGAAGTATGTAGACAGACCAGAGTGCGTCCAGAGGAGGGGCACTAAAATGATCAGGGGAACGGAGCATCTCTCACATGCGGACAGGCTGAGAGAGTTGGGGCTGTTCAGCCTGGAGAAAAGAAGGCTCTTTTGACTCTGCAGTACCTCAGGGGGGTCAACATGAAGGCAGGGAAGGTCATTTCAAGAGGGTTTGTATGAATAGGACAAGGAGGACTGGGTTCAAGCTGGGAAAGGAGAGATTTAGGCTGGATATTAGAAAAAAGTTCTTCAATGTGAGGGTGGTTGATTGCTGGGATGGGTTGCCCAGGGAGGTGGTGGGGGTCATTTAAGGTCAGGCTTGATGAGGCTCTAAGCAACCTGACACAAACGTTGTCCCTGTGTAGGGAAGTTGGACTGGATGACCTTTAGAGGTCTCTTCCAGCCTACAACATTCTATGATCCTATAAATGATGTACATAAAACTGTATGCATTTGCTTAATTCAGAAGCAGACTGATGATTTTGTTCATGGCTTGTGAGACATTCATCAGGCAAAAAACACCCAAAAACTAAAAAAAAAACACAACAGAAAAATTGTTTGTGCAGGAAAACTACCACATGTGTCCTTTATAGTTAGGGTCAATTATGCACTTTTCTTATTTGCACTTGTGGCTTAGAACAGATGTGACTACACACACTCTCCCATCCCTAAAAATCACTTTCCTACATTCAATCTGCCTCTGCACCTTTGGTTGTGTGGCTAAGCAGGCTACCCTGACTCTGCACAGGCTGATGCTTTCCTCACACTGGGAAAACGTTCAGTTGTCCATGTCCAGCAGCAGATTTATGGGCCTTCGTGTCAAAAAGACTCAGGGAGGGAAAAGATTTAACCATAGAAATGTTATTATTTGAAATTCTGGCTACAGAACTTCCACTGGCTACAGATGAATTCAGTGTAAAAGAAAAGCACACAGCCAAAACGGGACAATTTTCAATAGCTGGGTTTTCAGGAGTGCTCTGTGTTTGTCTAGCTCTGCTCTAGTTTGAGCAGGTTAAGCCCCATAACTGTGCACTTTTGGAAGTCAAAATGTGACTGTTCACAGAGGCTCTGGAGTAATTACTTCTTGGACAGCACATACATACAAATGAATTACATGCTCAAAAATAAAACCAGAGATGGTGCTCTTTTGTGAGTCTCATGGTGTGAAACTCAACTAGTTCACTCTGCACAGGTTCCCCTAACTGTTCACTTGGTTTCAATCCATCTGGATTTTCACCACAGAATTTTGCTTTGAGTTTCCAATTCGAATACACGAAAGCTCTGCCGAAACCACATCACATTCAAGCCACAGGAAATCATTAATTTGGCACTGTTTTGACATGGAAGCTGTAAACAGCACACAGGTTCACTCAAAACTGGATCACTCTCCTTCTGAGTTACAAAACACAACAAAACTTCCAACAAACCAGGTCAGAATTCTGAATTTCTACAGCAAGGAGAAATTACATGGCTTTTGAATGCATCAGAGATTTATTACACAGATTTTCCCTTAGCTGTTTTCCTCTTACTAACAAACATATGATGTGGAAGAAAAACAAAAAAAGTTGGGTTTCTTCCACTTCAAGTCTGAGTTAAAACAGGATTTAGCCAATTCTTACAGCTCTAACACACGTATCCTGCGAAAGACACGGATAGTTTCCTGTTGGCAGTCCTGTGCAGGAGTAATTGTAAAAGCCACAGTTATACTAAATACATGAAAATGGTTTAGTTTTATATGTAAAATGATAGGTAGTTAACTTACAGCCAATGTACACCATTATGGCAGCAAGCCCCCCATTTAAAAGCCAGCTGCCAAACACTGGATTTCTTCCCCAGGATTCCCGTTAGCAAACCACAAGGAATTTTTATGAAAATGGAAAAGTCTAAAGTATGACTTTTGCCTTCAAAATAAACAGTGCCCTAAAGAAACACATATTTGTAAAGAAGTCACAAGTTCACTGAGGACGAAAGGAAAACAATCTAAATTTCCAGACCAATCCTAAAAACAATCCAGCTTCCAAACCAACTCAAACCAGAAGTTTGAACACAACGCTACACGAAGGTGGTTTGACTGAAGTGAAACAAATAGGAAGCAAAAATGAAGTCAAGCAAAAGAAGATTTATATTACTGCACTGCCTGCAAGAAATACACAGTCAGTTTGATCTTGCTGAATTTCATTTTCACCAGATTTTTAAACCAGGCATTCTGAATGTCAGACAAACTCTGCAGGGATCCATGACAAACAGAACCATACATCAGACTTATCTCACCTGTCATAGAGTTTTCAGATGTACATAGTTGCTCTCGTAGCTTTTCCACATCGTCTGGATGAACCTGTTCATACAAAGTGCTGCCAAACCATTCAGACTGTGGCTGGTTCAGCACAGGAGTCACAGAATCTGATACGTAGATCACTCTCCCCGTCTCAGCTGCAACTACAAACAGGAACCCATCTGCTGCCTCCAGAATAAGATGTTTCAGTTCCTTCCAAAGAAAGGATTTGATTAGAATGCCAATAAGAAAAGGGACTTAAATAACGTACCTACCACTGACAAAGAATACTGTTTTTTCAGGATCTTAGCAGCTGTTCAGACCCTGGGCTGGAATTTTCATTCTAGTACTGAATTAGCAATGTAGCCAAACTCGCAGCAAGCCATAAATTGCTGGTCTAAATAACAAGCAACACTTTACTTTCTTTATTGCCTTTCATGTGGTGATCTCAATGCACTTTAGGAATATTAAGTACCTAAGACTCTCTGCATATCGTGCGACAGGCATCTAACATAAAAAAAATAGAAGTTATTTCAGAGTGCAAACAGAGGAAATGAACAGCTACAACTCAGACAGCAAACTCATCCCTTAATTAAATGTCCTGAAAAATCTAATGGGAAAGAAACCAACAAGTCTTTCTGTTTTGTTTTTATTTGGTTGGTTGGTTGTTGGTTTTTTTCCTCTGCCTCAGGATGAGCTCTGCTTGTAAATTAAACAGTCACTGCATAAAAGGCAGAAAGTGTGATGGGAACAAGGGCAGTAATCCCCAGCCTCCCCACCCATTAGGGAGCTTAAGTTGCTACATAAGAAAGTTGCATCACTTCTTACTTTGTTTTACCAGCCTGTGAATACGAAGCCTCAGAATTAAAGACTCAGGAACACCCCTGTCTTTGGCCTTTTCCTTACCCTCATCATCCTGGGAATTTCTGTCCTGAGAAACCCACATATCTGCTTCCAATACAGCATCCAGAGTCATGACCCCACATGGGGACTGGAATGGGGACCATGGGGCTTTAAAGCAACATCCTTCTGTCCTTCACTTTTAGACACTGAATTTATTCAGCTGGTTTTATGCATCACATAGAGACACTGTCTTTGCTTAAGAGAGCCTGGAAAGCTTTAATGGGAAGGAATAACAACTACCATTCCAGTTCTTGTGAAACTAGCTCCGGCAGTCTTTGCTTACTGGCTCATTGGAGCCTATCAGAGGTTGTTAGGATACAGCACTTGGAACTTGGACAAAAAGCCTTGGACAATCTGAGTCTCGCTCTGGGTTGACAGCTCATTATGGCTAGTGTGCAAGTGGTAGATAATAGCTGATAAGGTGAGGATCAAAATCTGTTAAGTTCTACTACAGAAACAACTCATCTCAAGAAACACTTAACAGACCTTGAACTGCTGTTGCTTTATTGCAGAGCAAAGCACATAAATTCTGAACCAACGAGTAAATAAAAAACCTCACTGCATAGCCGGCTGCACTATTCAGAGGCTAATGAGGCCTGTCTTGCATACATTATTAACAACAATAAACTGTTATTCTGCAAGGTTCATAAAACCCAAAAAGCCACACTAAGAAATGCTGAGGGTACCCCTACCAACCACCAGCTGAACAGCACAGTCCCTCCAGAAACACACTTCCGGAGAGCCAAAGTAAAGATGTGAACACTGAGAGGTCAGCAGCAGCTGCTGTTTCTCTAATAGAAAGAAGTATTGCTTCTAGCCATAACTTACATGTGTAAGTGCTTAAATCGAGCAGACCACAAAAATGCACATTACACCCACAGCACCTCAAAAACAACAAAGGTGGCAGGAATTTTCAGTGTGCTCAGTTTACCTCCAAGCACTGGGTGCATCTTCCCGATTCCACAAAAAAATGTAACCAAGGAAACACCTCAATCAGTAGAGATGGGATTAATCTCTGCCCAGTTGAGCTGCCAGGAACTTAGGCTTTAAAATTAAACAATGTTTTTAACCTTCCTCTACTCCCAGGAAGGAAAGGCAGGTCTTCCAAGATGAATTTATTAGCTATTTTAGATAGTCTTTGCTAGGATGGGAAGAACACAGTTCTGAGGATAAAAATTCCTTTCCAGTTACGACAGCAAGTGACTTGCTTTTCAGATGGACAGACCTCAATGCTAAGTACACCCATTTGGCTGCTTCAGAAAGATCTGTCATATAGCCAAGACCAAGTCAATACGGTCACAAAAAGTTGTCTGTGTTTCCCACCTTAGATGTGTATCTTGTACCAGTTATTACACACCAGCGAGGGATCAAGCTGAGTCTCTAGTCCTCCCAGTATTTCCTCACATGCTGTAAGACTGCAAAACAGAGAAAACAGACATCTGCAAAAGAATCTACCTGTTCTGTAAGAAACGAAGGCTTGTAAGCACCATCAGTAGATTTGTTTCCAGTGCCTCTCATTGACTTCATGTGTGAAACAGCCATCCGCAGAATCGTCAATTTGTCAGGCTTACGAGCCAATGCGCTGCAGGTGGGGACCATGTCGGACAGTTCGGTTATGTACTGGGTCATCTTATTTCTCCTGCGTCTCTCAATTTCACTATGGTTCTCCCTGAACATTTATAGAAACACCAAACCAACAGAGAAGCAGACATGAGTAGTATAAGAAATTCACTTGGAGGTAATGAATGGCGATACTGTGCTCTCCTGGGGTGAGAACAGAAAATTAAGCACCAAGTGTTTTACAAAGATAAGTACTGTTATCCCTCAGTTTACCGACAGAAAATTCAGGCCCCAAAAGAACAATTATTATTTGCCCATAGCTGTGAAAAGGATCCGTATTTCTAGCTCCTGGCTTGTGACCTTAATCTCTTAACCAGTTTAATCTCCTTTGGTTTCAGGACAAAAAATGGAGTAGAAAGATGCAAACAACTGACAACTCTCAAATTTGTTGTGATGTAGCTCATAGCATCCAGTCCCTGCTTGAAGTGTTGGATCTGCAAATAAAAGGTCTCTTCTAGAGGAAACAACTCACTAACAGCTTGATCAATTCAGCAGTTAGTGTCAGCACTGACTTACAAAAAAAACCATCTGCTCGATGACAACAAAGATCTCCATTCCCACACTGCTGTGTGGAACATCCTGTACCCCTGTAGGGAGACACTAGATGTCTACAGGATCAGCCTACAGGACTGGGACCATATATGGTATAACAGTACACACAAAAAATAAAACCCAGTAAATAAACGAGTAAAAAAGACAGCAAGTAAACATCTGGCTTGTCAGACACGGATTAGAATTTACATTTGAGAACCATCCAGCACAGCAGGAAATAACAATGACGGTACTCTACAGTGTCCCACTTCAGGTGGAGCACCAATGTTCTCACCCTTTACAACAAACATATGACTGGCAAGTAAAATTTGAGAATTCTCAAAAATGGACAGTCACCACTATCTTTCAGAACTGAACATCACAGAGTTCTGTTTTCCCATATTGTACATCACCCCTGCTGGATCCCTGTTAAGGAATTACACCAGTATATACATCTGCAAAGGCCCAAATGGACCTAGAACACTTCAGAACCTTGCACTTATTTTTCCCATACTGTACCTCTCAGGTGGCAGCTAATTACAAGTACATGACAGGTACATGATGCTTCAGATGTCAAAGCAGCATCTTCCATTGATTTCAATGAGCTGTACATGGCATTTTCTTGTGGGATCGCTGGCTGATCCAACAACATGTGAAAGACAATCACTTGGAGAGTTCAACAGTATGATAACACAACATTAAAAGAAACTGCAACATTCTTTGGAGCTGACTGTTAGGAAGACTGATCACGAAAGCGGAAACACACTTTTGGGATACTTTTACTAAAGAAGCTTTTTCTTAAATTGCAGAAAGAATCCAAGCTGTAGTAAGCTGCTTCCTAAAACAGTGGAATGCATGGGCCTGCCCCACTTTACCAGTGTGTGGCCTGCCCCTGCACATATGGGTGTTCTCTGCATGAGGCACTGTCTCCAGAAATACCACATGCAGAGTTATAACTGTTACTGCTGCCTCTGCTTACTGTCTGACTGTCAGGAAATCTGACCACGGATCCCTGCAGGGAGAGCTCATGATCCTTCAGTAAATTACAGCCAGTTCCTTGGTTGAGGTCACTATCTACTTGACTATGTATCATACTCTAACAGTGACCTTTCCATTTCAAATGGCTGATAAACAGCCTTTGTGTGGGTCTGTCTGACACAGGAGAGGACAGTGCCTGTGGAGCTGGATCGTACACACATACGTACAGGGAACAGCTTGTGCAACAGTGCAATGTAACATGAAAGCACACGTGTGTATCAGCTCGTCCATGCAGATAAGCACAGGCAAGGAGAACAAAAAATTTTACAAATTTACTCTAAGTTCAGAAAGAAAAAGACAAAGAACACATATAGCCAAAATACATTCTACATTTATAAATACAGATTACATTGTCTGCCACTAAAGTGTTTTAATAATCCTGAAAACTGAAAACCATTATGAAGAGTTAACAAAGTGATTGCAAAACTTCCAGAGAAGAAAGACAAGATCCAACAAAATCATAAGAGCTAGAAAGTCACACTACGCTAATCAACCAGCCATCAAAACATTCAAGCAAACAAACCCCTGAAACTTTTTTGAAAGTAGTTCAAATTTAAACCCTTAAAGAACAAAGAGGAGCTGTCCTCATCTTCCAAAAGTGTCTGCCCTAGAGACCCTGGCATGCACAAACATGTATACAGAACAGTGTCCTAATTCTGTCATTTCTAACTTTGTTTTTATACAGAAATTTTAGAAGGACAGTAAATTCTAGGAGACTGCGGGAGCTGATCCAAACCCACTTAATGCCCAGTGTTAGTATTTCTGATTTCAAGCGTTTTAGATCAGCCAACGCTCCTGACTTTTGACCAGTCAGAATGGCATCACATAACCTAAAAATGGGAGTAATCAGTGCTTAATTTTCCTTTTCCTACCTGGCCATCCTTTCTGTGTCAGCAGTACTTTCACCAACATTCCACCTAGAAACCAAATAGCCAGCTATCCAAGCTAAGGCTTAGAGAGGCTTTTCGGATACAAGCATCGCCCTCTTTTCTCTCTGCAGAAGAGCTCTACAGAACACGCCTACCTTGCAAACTTTTCCTTATCACCAGAGATTTGATCACCATCATACCTAGAAATAAAAGACAGTAAGTAAATCCACAAGGGTTATGCACTGTATGACAGCCAACACACAGGAGAAAGCAAAGAGGTTCACAACTGCAAACTCTTAGAGATAACAGCAAGAGAAATGAGGGCATGAGAACAATAAAGCAAAGAAAAGGTAGAGTCTGATGAAGCTTCCAAGCCATGCCAATTCAGAAGCTTAATTCATATATTTTACAAAGTTGGAAACACATTTCAGTGGATTTATGCAGACACTTTGACATACACTCATTGCTCAGGAAACTTAACAACCAGCACCGTTACAAAAAGCACCACTGAGCTTTTATTGACAGCAGCCCATGAAATATTCATCTCTATGTTGGAAGTGAAAGAGCTGTAGCTTTTCCAGATTGCAACCACAACTCACTCTGTTCAGCAGAGGGCACTGATGGTCTACAGATAAGATTGGAGGGCAGAGACACGCTCAGCTGCAGTGCATTTTACAAGGAACCCTTCAGAAAAAAAGTTCTAGTAGGTATAGACACTGTATCATCTGTTGGGAAGACTGGCAGAAGTCAGTGGGGCAGATGAAACTGCTGAGTAAATAGAAATGAATTTACAACTGGCTTAACTCCCTAAAAGCATAAAGGCATCTCATTCCTGTTCAAAACTGCAGAAGTCAGATGCCCGAACAGGTATGTGTGGTGCATCAGCAGCAACTTTATACAGGAAATCCAGATCAATAACAACCTCTGCTACTGTTTCAGTAGCTGTGTCCCAGAGACAGGCAGAAATGTGACATTTCATTAAAAATTGACATGCTGCTCCTCCTTTCTTTCCTAAAAACACACCGAACATTTCAAGTTTTGCTAGCACAGCTACAAAAACACGCATTTGTCTGAAAAAGATGGTACTTTTGGAGAAACCAAAGAGATTGCTCCAAATCAGAAAATGTAGGTTTTTCAAAAACACAGAAACAAGGCTAATAGCTTTTCTAGAAGTGAAAACTATTAGTGCTCAAAAATAGTAAAGTGGGATTCTGTATTAGAATTATGCCTTTCCAAAATGATGTCATTTGTAAGAGCAGACAATCTGTGAAGGTCACATCCATTAGCTAACAAAGCAACACAGCACAACTAAGCATGTTTTTTATTCTAAATATGTTAATAAAAGGGTTTTTTTTTTATTCTCAAGTGAATGAAAACTCATTTTAAGCACCTCAACTGTTCAGGTTTCTCTATGAGGTTTTATATTTTTCTTCCTCACTAAGACTCATTCAAATGCTGAAGATAAAGCTTAAACCAAGCTTGTCTTGTATTTCTTTTATGTTGTTTTAACACTAGCACCCTGAAAACATTCAAGTGAAAACACCACTTCATTCTACTTGACTCTGCAGAGGACAGACTGAGCCCAAAACACCTTTAACAAAAAGACAGATTCAATGGGAAATGGCCACATGCCTGTATATGAGAAGTACATGCACACACTTCCATGGGACAGTGAGATGCCATGCAGAGATACCTGAGCTGGCCTGGAAGTCCCTGAGAAGCAAGGTGTGTTAACTCATGTGGAGAGCTGTACTAACACTGCTACCTCCTCTCCTCCCACTACTTGGAGTTGGTCTACTCATCCTTATCTGGCTGGTTGGGCTGAAAATGTTATTGCCTCCAAATACTGTTTTCTGCCTTCCAGTCCCCCAGCTGACCTCTCTGCATGCTCCTTCAGGCACTTCAGTCAAAGCCTGCTGGGTTAATTTCAACAGCAGTACTTGGCTAACCAAATATTTTTGACCAGCATAAACTACCAATCAAGACATGAGAAGTTTAGAGAAGGGAAAAGTCCTAAAAGGAGGGAGGAGGGAAGAGGATGTCTGAACACGGCCCTGGGCAGCTCTGCACTGTTTTTCTGCACTCTTCTAAAGCAGAGCAATCTGGGGGGGTGTTACAGCATCTAAGTATCAGATTTTGGTCTGACATTTCAAAACAAGTGAGTTTAAGCACAGCACTCCTCTCAAAAAAAATAATAGAGCTATTGGTTTTCCCCAACACTAAACAGGAGGAAAAAGTTGAGGCCAGGATGGAAAGAGACCAGCTCACATTCACCAGAGTACCTAGAAAACCTGATGCTTACGCAGGACTAATCGGGTCATGTTCACCACAAATCTTGTTTCCTCAACCTTCTAGCAAACATCGGAACTAGTATTCACATCACCAGTTTTAACCCCAGAGACTGGAATATCCTTTCTGTAAATGACATGAACTACATAGGGCTGCTGTGAGTCTTGTCCAGCAGGTTATTACATGGTGTAATGACAAATTTTCAGCGTACTTAACATTCAGACTGAGTAAGAGGACTATGTTAGAACCCTGTGGTGACAGCTGTGTTTCAGCATGGCTGCTGGTATAAAACTGAAGTTACAGCTTGGACAGTCAGCAGCTATCTGAAGCCTCAATGTGTCTAACCCCTCAATGCAACTGCTTGGCTTCTAATGAAAAAATGCAGGGTGACCAGAAACAAAGGAAAAGTGAAAAAATGGCAACGATACTTTAATGTTTGTTTTCACTTCCAGCCTAGAATATTCAACCTTAATTAACATTTATTTTGGCAATTTTTACTACTCAGTTACACCTAATTGTACCTAATGAGCTTTAATCTTAAAAAACCAATCCACACCTCTAGAACCTGTCATATTGTCTTAACAAGCAGTTAATATCTGAAATAAATTCAAAACAGAGTTCATTTTCAGTGGCAGAAAGACAACTTTGGCCGTGTCCAACCAAAGTTCACCTACAGCAGTTGAAATAATAAGGTACAAATCGTAAATTTTCTCATTGGACACAGAGCAGAGCAAAACTGTGACACAGATATTGTCAGCTTTATAGGCCAACACCTGCATTATGCAGATTTCTGCCAGAATGCCTAAATGCATAGGAAGCTGATAAAAGTGGTAACTAGAATTTAGGTCAAGTTCTTGGCAAGCTCTTCAGATTTATTCAGAGGGAACTCAATCACCAGTAGTAAGAGAGCAGTTGTTCTCCACTGAAAGAAGTTATTTGGCCAATTCACCGCAAATGCTCACCTTGAAAATTTGCTGGGTCCCTCCCCATCTTCATCATCAAAGTCCATCCTGTAAGAACAAGATTTTCAAATTGGGAATCATTACACTGTCCATGGTGATATGAACATTTAAACCAGCAGTTCTCCACCTTGCTTGATTTACACTTTGACTGGAGATGTTAACAACTGCAGATCCCAGTCTTGCTCACATTCTTTAGACACCCTAAAAATACCTCATGAGCTGCCAGAAACACAAAGAATACAAGTTTTTGAAAAATTACAAATAAAAGTAACTATCATAACAAATGCAGTTCTTGTGAGATGATACGAATTAATGCATTTTAGCCTCACAGAATTTGGCAGAAATCAGTGGGGACTCTATGTCAGAAGACTAAAATTAATGCTACATAAAATAAAGTTGTAGACCTGCACATAATAAACCCCAGGCCACTTTTCTGCCTGAGTCTAAAGCAAGTTTGTCAGAGGTAGAGCAGAATCTCCTCCCAGCCTCCCTGCTAGAAGGATTATCTACGTCACTGCTCTTGAGTGCAGCTGCGGTACTTTCTTTAGACTTGCTCTATACCGGCAATCATTTCACCAGGTGGCCGCACATGTGGTACTCCTGTGACCTACAGGCCTACTGTGCACCTAACTTACCTGGTTAACGTTCCAGACCTTCTAAAGTCAGTGGAAGAGACGAGCTCTTCCTTGGTCAAATCCCAGCCCTTCAGTTCGGCTCCTCCAGGGAGCCACAAAAAGCAAGAACCTCTTTCTTCGCTGCTTATACAGAGAGACCAGGAAGATTAACTCTCCAAATCAGTCAGCTAATTTAGTTTCCTTTATGTCAAAACTCGTAAAAATGCAACAGCAAACATATCTCTGTCCCATCTTCGTTAATAAACACATTTACTAATTTCACATTTCACTGTGTGCAATGAAAAAAATACCCTTTCAAAAGCTGAAAAAACCTATCTCTGCTTTAACCACTGTGTCTGCTTTACAGCAAGGTACCGTGACAGACAGGGAAACCACTGTAACCTTTAACAGAACATGTAAGAGCAATATTCCATCAAACCCCTCACAGTGTGGCAGACGAGATCTTCTGTTTAGATGGAATACATTGCACATTAGCAAAACAGCAGAACCAGTCTCCACAAAGACAAATTACACCATCACAGAAGTTTCAGAAGGAATATCAGAAGATACTCCCCATTTAAAATTCCCACTAAAAAGAGACTTTAAAAAAGAGCTGCACTGTGCTTCTAGTTTCAAGAGACAACATACATCTTGTTTTCTTCTTTCATGTCATTCAGGTCAATCATGAAAAGTCCTGATGTAGGAAGCAATTAGAATATATTGTCCTCAAAAGATGTGTGGGTACCATAAATACTATAACAAAAGCATTTTTACTAAAATATTTGCTTTTGCATTAGAAACTTTTCGAAACAACAAAATACACTTTCAATAAGGTGGTCATACACAGGCTAAAAAAAAACTGAAATGGGAGAGGATTTGAACACTGCAACAAAATTGTTATGTAACATTCCCAGGGAATGTCAGAAGATGACTTGCCATGATTATACAGTGTAGGAAGGGGGCAGGCAAGAATGATCGGGAGCAGATGCAGATAAGGCTCTGTACTACAGCTTTTTCTTCCTTACAACATTGGGGGCTGCAACCAGGGACAGAGGCTGGTGGACTGAGCTATCTTCCTCCCTAGATCTTCTCAGAATTCTGGGTCAGAGAAAAGACAAGATACACTGAAGTGAAACTAAACCTGTGCAACACCCCACCCCTTATACCTTCCTCCCTAAGCATAGACAACTTAGGACGGAGAAAAAGCCCCATATCCTCTAAAACAGCAAAGCCTAAAGAAAAAAAAAATTACATTAAATAAAGATCTTATGTTGCATTAACCTCAGGTAGTCTTTGACCTGTGCTTTATCCTACGCTGTCACTTTTTTCTATAAAGTACTTGATCTAATTTATAGAAAGGAAAAATGTTTTTCTAAGCTGTTGGTGAAGCTGAATGCCTACACTGCAGAAACACCTCCTGGATAGCCAATGAGTTCAAACTGATCTGCATTCAAGTCCATACAACAATTATTCTGCCAGCTTGCCTCAGCAATTATGAGAAAAGAAACCATTTTTGGAGATAACCGAAGCTGGAAAAGATGACTGTGTTCACTAGCTACATCCATTTATGTTTGACACAAAACATTCATTTCTAAAATGCCCAAGGATTTAGGTGTACAAAGATGTATCACCAGGACAGTAATGAAAGGACCAAGTGTTAGTTGCAACTTTGTTCAAATTGAAGCTAAGAGGAATTAGACACAGCAGGCATTCTTCCCCTCAAGGTCTGAATACGTACACGCTAGGGAAAGAAAAAAGCACCCTCAGCTCGGAGCACAGCTATTACTTCTGAGCTACGGTGCACAGATAAAATACCACCGCCTGGGTATATCAGAAGAGCTATACTAACTTACTCACTGGACTTGCATGTTAAATACGTTTAAAATAAGTTGATTTCATGTTCGTCCCACCCTCCCCCTACTCCACTTTCTCACAAATAGATGATGCTACTTAAAATGCAACAGTTAAAGCATAGCATTCAGTTAATATCAAGTCAGTATTTAATAGAATCAAAAGATTTCAGTCTGCAGCACCTGCCCTTGGTAACTGTAATGTGTGAACTGGTATGACTTGGTCTAGGTGGTCCTGCTGTGGCAGGGGGATTGGACTAGATGATCTTTTGAGGTCCCTTCCAATCCCTAATGATTCTATTTGCAGATGACATGGTTTATGATCAAAAAAAGAGATTAAGTATCCTGCAACTCCAAAGTACAAAAGCTTACATATGTTATGTTGCAATGGAAAGATGTGAACACTCTGTAATGTCTTCTGAGTGCCAGCCTGAAAAGGCTTTTTCCATGAACAGTTTCAAAATCAAAATGTGATGGCTGTCAAAGAGAGATTTCAGAAGTTTCGCAGACTGATTTCAAGAAGTTAATTTGACATACAAAGCACATTCAGAGCAGGTAAATCCCCAAGTTGTCCTGTCTGAAGGAATCTCCCTTGGAACAACAACCCAAGTGTTCCTTCCACACCAACTTGGCTGCATGTCCAAAGCAAGGTTTTCCTTCTCCCTTGCTAATTCATTCTAGCACTAAGACTCTACCACTGTTATTTGAGCAGACATCTAAAACTGGCAGCATACCTTGGTGATGAATCCTCAGGGATTCCCTTACAAAGAACAATGTCTTCTTGTTAGGTACCTGCCAGTGAAAATTTTACTCATACTACCAACCCTATCAAGCCCTGGCACTGTCAGACTTAGGGCTAAATGTAAGATGGATCAATACCTTTTGGAGGCACTCTCAGATCTCAGAGAAATCATCATCTAAACACCATTATTTATGACCAACTTTCAGTGCAAACAGCAGGTTTGTTCTATTACTAGAGAGTAGTTTTCTGCACTTCTGCAGCTCCTTCTACACTTTCCTTCTAACACACACGATTAGTGTTAGTTGTCATAGAGCAAGCTGACATGGAAAAACTTGTGTATCTGTACACAACATCAACACCTGAAGCTGGACAAAACAATTCTTCTGTAGCAGAGCCCTCAAGCTAGTGCAAGGGTTGAACTCAATTCAGGCCCCTTCTCCGTGATGCAGACTACAATGCTTTTTCAGCATAGAATATCTTCAGTCCACAGTCTCTGACTGCACTATTTCTGTACCTGCAACTATAAAGAAAACACTTTTAACAGAAAGTCTCTATTTCACAGACTGCCAGTTCATACTTCAGATGAAGTTGGGTAAGTCTGTATGTTCCAGTAAGACTATATCCCACTCCATTTATTTATATGATAAATGGTTTTGAGATTAACCAGATGCAGGCACTGTGCTTTCATTACAGGTCCAACAGCCACAGGATCCGAGCACTGGTTCTGGATGGTTTGCCAAACCTGAAAGTCTTGAATCATGTGGAACAACAAACAACACACCTATCAGCAAGTTTGATCTTGCAGGAAGAGCAGTTACATTGAAAATAAAAATGTAACATTGGTGACTAATGTCAGGACGTAGTCTGCATACGCAAACATTCCATAGTAAATATACACAGATAGGATCGCTTACCCGGAGCGGCGCTTCCCTCCTCTGGAAGGCATGGATCCTGTCATTCTTACTTGTCCACTTGCCATTGGTGCCACTGGCAAGGCCACCGAGCCAGGAATATCTGATGCCATTTCTGTAATGCAAAGGTAGGGAAAGGGAGGGGCGGGGGGAAAATCCTTTAAGCCATTGCCTTCAAGGAGAAACCTGTGATGACAATACTAAAGAAAGGCCCTTTCAAATATCAGCAGAGAAACCTTCCCTTTTTACTTCTAAGGAAAGGAAAACCTCTTCTATCAAAGACCAGCAGATGCACAGCCCCCTTAGAAGAGGTTCAGTTCTGTCAGTTGTCATTCCATGCCTCAGGATACCCAACAAATAGCAGGTATGTACCTCTGCACTTCAATTTATTCAATAGTTCTAATTGTATTTCTTAGAGAGGCTGTGAGAGGAGGGCAAACAATCTTTTACAACAGTTAAACTGCCTTGGTAGGGAATTCAGAGACAAATTCCCATGACAAACGAAGCTGTGGATCACAGTTCCAAGACAACAGAACTTCAAAAACCTGTCAATTTGCCAGTGAGGTCAAGAGTTTGGAGCAGGGATGAATTACTAGGTGAGAATGGGGTTTTTATTATTTATATTTTGGTGGCAATCAGAGGATCAGACAGAACTTAGCAAAGTGCCAAGGCTTCCCATGTTTCTGCATGGTGCCATGCAGAGCATCCAGACTGATGCTCAAACCCCTGCCAGTGCTCTGGGTACAGCCACAGGTTAACGAGATCTTCAAACGTCAAAACTTTGATCTGAAGCGCAGCAAGGGAACACCTTACACAAAAGTTTTCAGATGCTGCTGGCAGGTACTTTTGCAACCTATTAATAACAGTTCATTACACTTCAAAAGAGAAAAGTGGAATATTATGTATTTATACCCATTTCTCCGACCCCATGGATTAAGCATGGTTTGCCTCTGTGTAACTCTTGTAAACTATGTAAGCAATTAAGACTTTTTAAATGCAGATGCACTTTAGTCACTCTGGAGGTGAAATTTACAGCCACAACATTTAATTATCTTGAAAGAAAACACATCCTCCTTCCAACTATTCTTTTTTTAAAATTTGGCAGAATACCTAGAGCTAGAGATAAATATATTTACTAATGGAAAGCAAAGCTCTTGCAAAAAAATCTTGCTATCTTTCCCCAACAGATAAGTAGAAAAGAACTTCAATTATGAAAACAGGAATATGTGCTCTTTCACTGTGTCTGGAGAGCACTTAATCTCTACCACACTTGACACAAATCCATTATGCAACATTATGCATTTCAAATAATAGCATTTTATCCATTCACTGATTTAATGAATTTCTTCTACCACATTTACTTTTATTCACTCTTTTTCAACTAAACTGCAGCAGTGGAATGCACTCATCCAATATTTTTCAACATGTGCAAGGACAAACCTCTGCCTGCAACATAGGAAGACCAGCTGTGTCCAAAGCTATTGCTCTGTGGAAATGCCACACTAATGGGTATCAGCGTATTTCAATGTAAATAAAAGCCTGAGCAGCCAAACAACTGGTAAATCACTGCTTCTAGAAGTACACTCAGTGGTCTAACACAATTCACCCAGAACACTCAAAATTGTATTTCATAAACAAAACCAAAGCTCATTTTGCTCTGCTCATATGTTTATTAAAATGAATGGTCAAAACCGTAATAAATCTACCTGCAAAGTGTCCCTGTCACTCAGGAACATTACAGCTGTTCCTGATTTGATGACCATCCTTGCACTACTACAGACCCCATGATTAGAGGTGCATCCAAAATGGGTTGAGTTCATCTCTTTCTATAAGTCCCTTGCCACTGAAAAGTTAGGGAGTCCTTGACAGATAGTTTTGATCAGACACCTAAGTTACATGACTATGCAGAATAAGTTGTTTCTCTGCTCCTACACTCAATTATTTAATATATGGAGACAACAGAGGGAAGAGTAGTTAGCAAGTTACAAGTAGTAATGAAAAAAAGAATTTTTAATAGGGAAAAACGAAAAAGCAAAGGCTAGAGGAATGGTCAAACTACAGGTTCAGTTATACCTGTGTTACACCTAAAAGAAAATTTTCTGCAACAAACAGATCTTCCGTCTCTCGGGGTATAAGGTGAAGAGTTAGTGTGTAGGCATCTTGAATTTCTAGAATGGCACACGGCAAACACTGCAATGGAGAAAGGAACTTCCTACAAAACAGCCTTCAAACACATCTTCACAGAACTGGGAGAACGCAACCAAACTTACTGAGCTGACTGTTCTAAAACAATCTTCAAAGATTCCCATCTCCAAGATATAATAAAATAGAATTGGGGTCCATACATATTAATCCATGTGAAAGCTCCAGACCCTTCAAGCCAGGCTCATTCACACCCCTATCCAGACACACATTAGCAATGATGTTCATAGAAGTGTTTCAGCAGCAACAAAAACTGCAAAACAAGTTGTTTTCTTTCTGAGATTGGATGTTCTAAGAGTGGACTTTCCTTCTGCCAATAGAAATAAAACAGGTGCTGGTTACTTTAGCTAAAATTAAAGCATAAGCATAAAGGTATAATGTTCAGAACGTAAAACAAGGTCAGGCTGAACATTCATGAAAATCATCTGTAACCATCAAGGCGGTACTCTAAACAAAATAAAAATTTAAAAGTTCCTCAGTGTCAAACAGAAATCACTTTTCTACTGCAAAAAAATACATTAAGTACTTCATTTCAAAGTTAGAAAATTACCTAGACATCTGCCAAAGAACACAGAAATTATATTAAAAATATCCAGCACAACACTCACAATCTTGAGTAGATATCCTTCCAGTCAGATGGCATGTAACAGCTCTTGTCTTACTGCTGTCATACCTGGCACAGGCTTGATCCTGCCACTAACATACAATGTCCATTGTGAGGATCCCAGAGTAGCCACACTAATCCAGAGGCCAAGTCAGTGCTCAGTATAAAAAAGCAGCAGATTAGTCCCAACATTTCTGTCCAGAAGTTATTTCACTGCTTAACACTCCGAGTTTGGATATTGCACCTTCCTCGAGGGCCACATGTAGGTCACTGCCAAGATATTCAGGGATCTTTTTGAAGTAAAAGACATTCTGCAAATGCGTATTTAAAATATAGGATAAAATACAGGAATTTATTCCAAATCAATTCCATGCTCATCTTAAGCTCAGTTATATAAATCTGTGCAGCTAAGTGCTGCATGGGGATACCTTGAGCCTGCACACTGCACAGTAACCACAATCACAGCACGAACTGCTGGACAGTGCTGCATGCCAGCATGAAGCTGGACTTCTCTTTTTAGTCAAAGAACTACTAAATAACAGCTTTTCAGCACAAACTTCAAGTCCCAGCCCAGATGCACCACCTGAAACACAGCTCTAACTTTGTCTCTGACACAAGTCTGTGACTTGCTGAGATGCTCCCCAGCAGAGTTGCTCAGCCAGGAATTTTCACAGGCTGCACCACACAGCTCTGGAGATGGTATTTTCTGCTCTGCTCCTCTCCACAAACCACAGACATACATCTTGCTGTGAAGCTTTGAAATGCAACCAGACACTGTGCATGGCAAGACTTTGTAAGTCCATCTCACAAAAGGTCCTATTACCCACACTATTCTCACCCACTCCAGTACCTCAGGCTACACTCCTCTCACCTACACATGTCAGACGTGGACAGGGCCAGGTTTAGATCTGAAGTCTATTGGAGAAACGCTTTTACAGACTTCAACAGACTTTGAATCCCTGGTATTAATGACCAGTTCCAGGTTTGCTATTACATGTCAGGTAACACTGAGCATGCTCTCCACAGGGCTCTTTTATCTTTCAGTATCTACTGTCATAAACAGGATTAAAGTCAGCATCTGATTAAATCAGTGACAGTCTACTTTTATCAATACAAATGGAACAAATTTCCAACAGCTAATCCACAAAACAACTGAGACGTCAATCACCTCCAAGTAAATGTGGATCTAAAGCTAAATACAGAATTATGAACATGCCCTCTCCCACGAACAGCATTATACATAGAGACTTCAAATGGTCTAAGAAAGCAGATTTCATAAACTTCTTTGGACACTGTATTTTTCCATACCCTGAAGAGATACAAGGGTTCAGTGCATCTCAGCAAAAATGTTTTGATTGCAGCCAACTGCAAAGAGGATTTTCTGCCTGGCACAGGGACGTTAAAGACTAAACGAAACCATATCTCTTACTTCAGAATACGCCAGTGAAAACACGAAGCCATCATGTAGCTAGAAATATTCCGCAGAAGCACCTATGCTAAAAATCTAGCTGTACATTCAGTCACTGCTTTTACATATTAACTACGGAGATTACGAAACAGAGCTCGCTCTCAGACATTATCAAAAATAAAATATTGCCACTGCTCCTGATAACTCTGTTAATACAGTTTTACTCACATTTCATTGCCAGATACTTTAAATAGACCCCACACATCAGAAAGATCTACTGTATAGAGAAGATAAGCAGAAAAGCAAAAACATTCCTTTCCAAGCTCTTAACAGAATTACGATAACAAAGAAATAATGAAATACAATAAGCCCCACCTTTGAGGAAGATTCTTACAATGAGGCTGTTTCCTTCCTGTGAACAAAACCTTCTTGGAGAGAAATTTTATCCGCATGTAAGAAGTGTCAGAAACCTCTGGGAAGAAATGTAGTAGCATTGGTATTCTGCTCAGAAAATGTCATCACAGATCTGTTTACCTTAACTGTGGACCATGATTCAGCCGGTGACAACCATCTTGCATACTGATCAATTTATTTGCAGCAAAATTACTAACATTTTCTACTTTAACCATTTAGGTTCTGGAAACAGTTACCAAGACAGGGAGGGCTTTTATTATTAATACATAAATCCTACCTAATTAAAAACTTTCTCCTCCACTACAGTGCCCTGTATTTTGGGGGTGCGGGGGGGGTCTCACTTGAGACAAACTTTGGGCATACTGTGAGTACATAGCACAGAAATGCTTCCTTTTTAAAAATTAAAATCAGAGCTTTATCATGCGTCTGTATCACCAGCAAAAGTGAAGCATCCATTAAGAGGGGGAGATGATGCAATTTAGCTGATCATTTGGTGGGGGCAGGGGGCTGTTCAGCAGAGACAGTGAACAACCATTTCAGCATGGCCTAAGCAGTGATCTAGAAGCCAAATCCAATTACATCCTCACTGCCTTTTCTGCTGTGACTCTGGAAATGTCAAAGCAATAAAAAAAAAATCTAAGAGGTCTCTTCTCACAAGCAATTAGTGATAGAACAAGAGGGAATGGGTTCAAGTTGCAACAGGGTAGGTTTAGACTTGATATTAGGAAAGTACTTTTCACAGAAAGTGTGGTCAGGCACTGGAATGAGCTTCCCAGGAAAGTGGTTGAGTCGCCATCCCTGGATGTGTTTAAAGATCACTTGGATGAGGTGTTGAGGGATATGGTTAAGGGGTCAACTTGTAAGGTAGGGTAGATGGTGGGACTTGATTATCCCAGGGGGCTGTTCCAACCAGAGTGATTCTATGATACTGTATGTCCCATTGGCACACTGTCAGAGCAGTTTCTGAAGCCAACGAGAGAAAATCCACTATGGTGCCCCCACACTTCACTCTTGTGTCCACACAGCTCATGTGTGGAGTCCCTTAGCACAAACCACACAGTTTTCATGCCCTATAGTCCAATGACACTATGGGGATTTGCAAAATAAGGTGGTATGCAGACAGAGAATTAGAAGCAGACCATGGGAGTCTACTTTAGGGGAATTCTTGCTTTAAGTGCTCAGCTTCAGGGACAACATGAAGCAGAACCCTGCATCTCAGCAGCCAACACTGACAATAACAGTTTCTCTGAAGCACTCAAAACAAGGCACGGCAACCCAAAACCCAGCTATAGAAATGTCAATCTTAGGGTTTTAACACCAAAAATTACTTCATACTGCACTCCTCAGTGATTCTGAATGCAACTTTGACAGTAGTTTTATTTCCACTTTTCATGCTAATCACCTTTCTCATTCTGCAATGACTTTCTCATTCTAGTCACACTTGATCATTCCACTCATCCAGATCTACCCCACAGTCAAGACAACAATTTCCACAGACACCGGGGCATAAGAAAAGGAAGCAGACTGCAGTCATGCTCACTGTCTATACCTTATCTACCTCAACGACCCACAACCTGTTAAAGAACTAATTAATCTTGGGACGGCCTTCAGCATGATCCAGAAGACCTGAAGTCACACCTCTGCATCTACTGCAGTGACATTCTAGACTAAAAATTTGAGTTGAAGCACAGATGGAAGACATGCATTGCTACCTAAGGTTAGGCTGGGAAGAAGGAAAAGGATAGCTACTTTTTCATTTCCCCCATTTTCCTGTGACAAACCAATTCAGCTTCTCACATAAGTCCATGCATTTTTTCCTGTGTGTTCTTCCACTTCATTCGTACTTCCTTGTTATCTCTTCTCAACCCATTCAGCCTCTGGCCTAGATTAAATATTTCTTTGTATCCCCCTCTACTAAGTCAATACACCTGACTGCTGCTAACTCTTGCCAAACTATGGTCAGTTTGCTCAAATTCAAAATAAGGAGGAAAGATTAAAAAAACAGTCCTTAATGGCTCTGGTTCTGAAAGCATGGCTCTAGTCCTGTAAAATAATAAACCCCCTCTGAATCAAAAAAAGGCTTGTAGCTGCACTGTAGAATGCATGAAGACTCTCACTTGAACTCAAGCATTTGACATGCCTCTAAAATTTGATAAAACTTTCTCACTGCAGAAGTGGAGGTCTCCACAACTACAACGGACAGACACATGAGAACAAATGCAGTTCTTGCATTCAAAAGCATGAAGTGCACCAAAAAGTGAGCTAGATACAAATCTAAGGATCTGGACCTCAGCTTTCAACCCAAGTTTGAAAAACACAACCTGAGCCTCCAAAACTTGGCAAGTCTCTCAGGTATAAATAGTCACAAGTGAGAAAGTGCAAATGGAACAGGCAAGTAGGGCAGCTGGTATAAAAGGCCAGTTTTGCAGAGTGTATGAAAATTTGGCTTTGAAAGATTGTTCCAGCATTAATTGAACCTTTATGAAGAGAAGAGGTTCAAGTCCTTAGCTAACGTGAAGAGTCACAGTCAAACTGCAGTCAATCATCATTTGTGCTGTCTGAATGTGACCCTACCTGGGCTTAGGCCATTACACCGGATCGTGCGCTGACAGAACATCATGTTTCATTTAACTGTTTTCTGCCTTTTTTTGCCCTGTTTTCATTGACATTATTTTGGCTGGTATTGGTGACACGTGGCAAAAGGACTAAATAAATTACAAAAAATTAGGCTCCCCAAACCATGCATCATTTCCATTTGAAATGAATGGTGATCCTCCCTCCTTCTCTGACATTTTGCGTTTGCAAAAAATAACTGCGTAATTATGAGTTGCATGCAAGAGACAGAGGGTAACATTCAAAGTTATTTTCCATAATTTTTACTTAGCATCAGAACTAGCAAATGCCAGATATGGCTCTTATGTTACGCAGAAGTGGCCAAACTAGCCCACTGATGAACTCACAAGAACTGTGGAAGCACAAACCTGGTCTGGCCAAATAAACATGATGAAAAAAACAATAAACAGTAATGACTTTCCTTCAGCTTCCTAAGATACAGATCATGCTCAGTCCATTAACTGTTCATTTAACAAGTTGGTTTCATTTAGCTTGGCACTCAATTAGAAATTCATGTACAGGACACTTTTTCCCTGTTTAAAACAGAACTTTTGCTTTATTTCACAGAACCAAAGAATATCAGGGATTGGAAGGGACCTCGAAAGATCATCTAGTCCAATCCCCCTGCCACAGCAGGATCACCTAGACCAAGTTGCACAGGAACATATCTAGGTGGGTTTTAAATGTCTCCAGAGAAGGAGACTCCACAACTCCCCTGGGCAACCTGTTCCAGTGCTCTGTCACCCTCACTGGGAAGAAGTTCCTTCTTGTATATATGTGGAACCTCCTATGTTCCAGCTTACAACCATTGCCCCTTGTCCTATCACCAGATGACATTGAGAAGAGCCTGGCTCCATCCTCCTGATATCCATTCTTCACATATTTATAGAAATTAATTAGGTCACCTTTTAGTCTCCTCCAAGCTAAAGAGACCCAGCTCCCTCAGCCTCTCCTCATAAGGGAGGTTTTCTACTTCCTTCATCACCATCTTCATGGCTCTGCGCTGGACTCTCAAGCAATTCTGTGTCCTTCTTGAACTGAGGGCCCAGAACTGGACACAATACTCCAGATGTGGTCTCAGCAGGACAGAATAGAGGGGGAGAAGAACCTCTCTTGATCTGCTAACCACCCCCCTTCTGATCCACCCCAGGATGCTGTTGGCCCTCTTGGCCACAAGAGCACATTGCTGGCTCATAGTCATCCTGCTGTCCACCAGGACCCCCAAGTCCCTTTCTCCCACACTGCTGTCCAACAGGTCAGTCCCCAGCCTATACTGCTACCTGGGGTTGTTCTTGCCCAGATGCAAGACTCTGCACTTACCCTTGTTATAGTTCATTCAATTTTTCTCAGCCCAGCTTTCCAGCCTGTCCAGATCTCGCTGAATGACTGCACAGTCTGCAGGGGTGTCAGCAACACCACCCAGCTTTGTGTCGTCAGCAAACTTGCTGACAGTGCATGCCAATCCCTCATCCAAGTCATCAATGAATAGATTGAACAGGACCGGTCCCAGCATGGACCCCTGGGGCACTCCACTAGATACAGGCCTCCAACCGTATGTAGTTGGAGAGACACAAGACATCAACACCACTACTCTCTGGTTTCTATCTTGCAGCCAGTTCATGATCCACCTCACTACCCCATCATCTAGACCACACTGCCTCAGTTCGGATGCCAGGATGCTGTGAGAGACCGTGTCAAATGCCTTAAGTCAGGACAGACCATATTCACTGCTTTGCCATCAACTATCCACATGGTTATGCCCTCATAAAAGGCTATCAGGTCGGTCAAGCATGACCTCCGTTTGGTGAAGCCATGCTGACTGTCCCTAATATTTACCTCCTGATCAAAGCAGAAGCTGCAAGAAAAGCTCAAGCGACACTAAAGACAGGTAAAACAGACATGAATTAGGTAAAGCACCTGCACATGGCTCTGCTCCATAAGATACATCTAAGACTATTTCAAAAGGGCTGGGTAAAATTGCTCTTTAGAGTCAATGGGGTAATTCTCAATTTGTTCTGGTTCGAGTTAAAAAAAAAACAGTCCACATCACCATACCAACAGCTCCACTGTGAATCCAGTTATGGCCAAGTTCTGTTACATCTGCTTCTGCATTACCAAGACTTGCTGAGATCTGACGTCTTTCTACATAGAAAGAAAAACCCTCTCATCCAGCTTTTCCTCATTTCCTGCTTTGCACAACAGAACATCCCTTGTTGGCTGTCCCGATCTCTTCAGGTGTAAAACAGAACAGCTAAACCTACATTCCTTAATTGCAATAGTATTGCTTGTCCCCTCTCAGGAGCCACTCCACAAGGACAGTATGAACCTGTTTTGGCTACCATCAAACTGTCTCCAGAACCACCCATCTCCACCTTTTGATCTTCCCACCCCCTCAGTACTTTCACCAAGCCTTCCTGGCTAGTTACAACTCCCTCTGGATGCCCCAAACTCCCTGCAATGGGAAGCTGCTGATGTCTGAAGTTGATGGGGTGGTTTTAGTAGATCCTGCCCACAATTCTGTAAAAGAAATGGAGCGCTGCAAAAGAGAAATGTCCTGTCTGGCTCAAGAATCCTCTGAGCCACACATGACTGGAGGGTGGGAAGCTACCCAGGGGAAGCACCACACGGGCTTGCTCTGATGTTATACTCCTTTGAGCACCTGTTTTTGGCCAGTGCTGGAAAAGGAATGCCGGGCTTGAAACACCTTTCTTCTAGGACAGGACAGCCAGTTTTCACACATGAGCAAGGGAAACATTTATCAAATGTGCCTCCTCCACAAAGGCAAGAAACTAGCCAACTACCATTATTAATTTATTATGTTAATAATCAAACCAAGCACTCTTCACAGTATGCCCTTGCTCTAGAGCACCGATTACTATTTTTATATCATCGTTGCTGGTTGTCCTTCACTAAACTCATCTTGCTTTATTTCCCTAGAAATTTACTATCTAGCAATTTCCAGCAGCAGAGGCTGGTTTAGATTTCCAGCAAGTATCAGTGCTTGATCTATGCTGTTCATGTACAGTTTCAATCACCACATTGCAGAAATTGTTTTGAAATTGTTACTAAAACACTTGCAACAGTAGACACTAGAAACCTCCCATCAAGATCAATTCTGTAGTTTTCCAGATTTTATATCACTACAAGACGACAGTGCTCTAAACTCCTATGAATTACATATAAAGCATTCTGAACAGCCAACAACATGCAACGACATAAATGTGATGGGTAATCAATCTGCCTACAACCTGGACCAAAATTGATCTTAACCAAAGCCAAGCTTTCCTAGCAATCCAAAGCCTTCCCTTTACTATTTTACTTTTCTTCTCCACCCAGACAAGCACAGAATTCACATGAAAGTCAGTTTATTTAACTTGAGAGCCAACACCACATGAATCTCATCTACATTCTCTGTTTACTACAGTAGAACTCAGCTATCAGATTCCAGGAGCATGCAAAACAGTATTTATAACTTCAGGTTCATGTTGGAAGAACTTGGACAAGACATTTCTTGAATAATAAGCAAGGATGTTCTCATGAATGAATTCATTCCTGGTCCCCACTCATAAAAGTTTCACATAAATATTCTTCTAACCCATGTTGATGGAGGTGGCCAAGCACAGCAAGCATTGTCTAAGTCCACAGGTACAAGTGTTCTTCTAAATTCCCAAATTTGAAAAACTAGAACCCAGATGGAGGTGGAAGTGCTATCTTGCACCTGACCTGCGTGCGACAACAGCTCCAAAAGAAATAATCACTGGTAGTCATCTCAACTTGCAGCTGGTAAGGAAGACCAGGAAAGAGCTGCACAGAGTATTCCCGAGGAAGTGGCAACTGTCAGACTATATCAGACTACACCAAACACTACTACTACCATGGTGGCCCATGAACTGCTCTGCAAGCCACTGGTCAAGCTGCGGTCAAAGACCAGAGGTTTTGTGATGCACCTACACATACTCCCCACCAGCTGTGGAAAGCTCAGGAGCACAGTCCAGCTACAAAGATGCACAATTTAGACCACTCTAACAATTTATACATTGAAAATTACTTACTCGTGTCCTTCAAATGCCTCTACTATTTATTAAAGATTTTTTAAAGTGTTCCTCAGAAGGGCTTGTTAATTCTAGATTTCATTCAGAACAGCAACTTCCATTACCAAATACTTAATTATCAGTATACTTACAGTGTCCTTGGGCACTGCTGGCTAATCAGAATGCTATTGTTTTCATTAAACACTATTTTACTGATAGCACTAATGACTTCAGTTCTGCTTGATCAACAAGTAAATGGTACTTATTTGATGTTATGATAATTAATTGGCCTTTTAGATGTTTCCATATCCCAACGTATTACCAATAAGAGTATTTACATGAAACACCCTGAAAAGAGTATCGCTATACATCACAAAACATGTTCTGAAAATAAGGTGTCGTTCAGTACTTCTCGCTTTCCTCACAATTTCTAACACAACATTCTGTCTAAAACTCCACATTTAACTCCTTTTCAAAAACCCAGCCCGAGCCTTGCATATTAAATATTCAGTACAGTTTATCCCTTCCTGAACTTCCAGTAAGTCAAAGGGAATTTTCTGATTAACTTTTCTTTTATTTTCCTCTCTCAAGATGGGAGACGACAGCTAAACCCACCTTCCCACAGGAGTGACAAGGATCAAAACCTTCACACAACTCAAATGAGATGTACAAGCTAACACACTGATTACGCAACCTACTACTCCAAAGCATTACTCTTCCACACTACATGCCCAGTTCATGAAGAACAGCCTTCAGACATGGCTTTTCTGCAAGCCAAAAGAGTTACAGATAAAGAGCCTTAGTGGTTCTTCTACCTTTCACTGCCCTACGATCACTAACCATGCTTTTTAGAACACACAGTCTTTTAGGTTATTTCACACATTTTATCTTTTATGTCTGCAAATAACAACAACAAATAAACAAAATCCCACAGGCTTTGGGAAGTTCAATAGTAGCTGTGTCTACATTTTTTGCATTACTTTCTAATAGAGCACCCTAATACTATGGTATAAGGGAAACCTTCCCAGGTACATAGCAAACAGTAAATATCACTGTGCTCTCATGTAAGAGATTCCTCAGTGTCAGAAAACAAGCTAAGCATTTGTCTGTAAATATTGACCAAACTAAGTTTTTTGCTTTGATATTTGCTGACTGAAGCACAGCACAGACAAGCACAAAGGACACAGAAATTAGTCTGGATACCAAAACCCGGGATCAAGTTCCAGCTACGGCAGGGACTCCATACAACAAAGCAAACAACTAGTGGCAGTGAAAAACGCAGGCAGCTTGCAACAGCCAAGAATTTTCCTAGACGGTGAGAATTTATTTGTCTCTGAAATTCTTACTTGTAATTACCACAGTCACTTCAAATTTAGCAATGATAAAAAGAACATTTTGCCCTTAAGACCACTTTGAAAAACCAATACCAACAAAAGGGCTTAGGAGGAAGCACAAGATATGAGCTTGAATACAACATTATTAACACTCCCCACAACTAAGACTCTAGGGGACAGAGCCATGACTTCATACCCTGAAGCACTTACCACAGGCATGCCCTTCCTAAAGCAAAGTGAGGACTGGCGTGCTGCCTATGTCTCTTTCAGTCCTGCAAGGGCAGAACAGCTTTTGCACATCATCAGTAGATGAGGCAGAACCAATTCCTTAATGTCATATCAACCTTTTCATCAAAGAAGTCAGATACCGCTTTAGAGAAGGAATAAAAAGGCATGTGCCAGCTATGAGACTAATGAATAGTTTTCCTCAAGCAAAACATAATTCAGCATGAACTTCATGTTAATGTTCTTTCCACCCACTCACACATCTCCAATTGATTCTACTCAACCAAAATGCCAACAAGTAAAACCACCCATCATGTAATTCATCTATTGTACCCCAGAACTAGGATCTTGCTTAACAGTGCCATCCCACTGGTGCCTAACCTTGAACGTCACTTACACATTCTTTTTTAAAACATGTATGGAACCTGGAGGGAGAAACAGAAGTTACAAAAGGGAAAACTTTGCAGAGCAAAATTTTTCACAAAAATGTTAAAAACCACCATAAGGCTCAGTCTCATTAACAGGGCTTAAGAAGCAGAAGTAAGACACCACTAAAACCAAGTAATTAATTCTCAAGCACAGAAACAATTTCAAAATGTATGATGTCAGCTGGTTTAAAAGAGTATCAGGTATACTGCAGAAAGGCACAGGTTAATTTGTTGTATCAGGAAGGTATCACGGAGTACAGCAAATCGAGAAGCATTCCGTTTAACTTAGGAGAAATAAAACCAGCAGCTGTGATCACTTAAGAACCAAGTCTCGAGCTTGAATAAAGTCCAAGGAGCCCCAAAGGCTGGTATAAACCTAAGTACCTTCACAATGGCCATTAATAAGAAAGAAGAAAATAAATAAAATCTCTATTGCTGTCTTATCAAGTATGCATCATGGAAATTGTCTTCTATTCAAAAATGAGATCGGTTGATTTTGGATAAGCACTCCAGGTAGCCCACCTGATCTCACGTGTTTTATTCTTAGCGAGAATCCTTTCCAGTCTTATCAACGTAACAAAGAGAACAAGTTTCACTTGCAGCAACCCTACCTCACAGATGCAGAGAGCTGTTGGCAGAGAATCTACAGAGCCATGACATATTTTTAAAGGACTTGTGCAGGAACTGCAAAATTCAGATTTTGCAGGTCTCAACATGTAGCACTTGGGAAAGATTGCTGTGCTCTTTTAAGACACTCCAGTAGTCCACCCTCCTCTTTGCTGGAGATCACAGCCGTGATAAGAGAGAGCCAGGAAAACAGAACATGTCCTCTACACTTCAGCTGCTAATGGTTATCACTCAGAGATGTAGCTCAAACCGAGTCCCATTACTCTACAGCAGGGTTGAGGTGCGGAGAGGTGGAGCAGAGCCCCCCAGAGCCCTTTCAGCACCATGGATGGTAACTCAGAGCCCCGCAGGTCCTGGCCACCAGCCGTCGGTGATGCTGCACTGCAGACAGACCCCTCTTTCACCTCAACCGGGCTTCACAGTCATTGCAGGCCTGAATAGCCCCCAAATTATTGGCACTGATACTTTTTGGTCTGATAAAATGTCTACAAGAAAGAAGCTGATGAATAATTAGGACTTAATTCCAGCTTAAATGTTAAAAGTGCCTGTTTCTTTTTTTCCAGTCGATATAAGAGAGTTGGAACATGGTCCTGTATTTTTCTTAGTGATGGTTCATTTACTTTAATTTCAACATGGCCAGAACGGATAGAATTTTGCGCACCCTGATCTAGTGGGAGATATCCCTGCCCTTGCAACCAAAACCATTCAATGTAACAAAATACAGTAACAAAAATGCATTTTCCAAGCCTTCACTGCTAAGCAGAAATTCAGTGCAGCTAAGATGCAGCTGCTGTTCCCACAAACCCAACTGCACAGCAAATTAATTTATCTTCTTTTCTTAAACCAGAAAAACTGTTTTATATTAAAACATTAACAAAGCAAATGAGCAGAGATACATTTATACCACAAACATTCAAACGTTTACATAATAGCTTAAAAAAATCCACAGTATTCCTAAAGCAAGTGAAAAAATTTCAAAACAATAAAGAGAAGTTTTCATGATACAGCTTTGTTTTCTACTGGTCAAACTGGACATTACTGAAAGTGGGGAGCATTTCTAGCGTGACAGAGCTATACCAGAAGGCCAGCTGATCTCCTAATGACATTTTTAAATAAAATAATCAAATCTGAGGAACCCACTGGTGTCCCTTGTATATTATGACATGAACATGACTCACAGGAGTAGTCATCAGACTGACCTGTATTTTCCCAAACTCTTTCCCAGGACTAGCCTCCATAGACTGCAGTTAAATGAGCTGCCTCTCAGGGGCTGGGAACATGAAATTTTAGCATTTCAAAGCAAGCTTTCCTAAGCTAACAGCACCTCCCATCCTTAAAGCTGGACTGAAAATTGAAGTGACAACTTTGTGTGGTGGGCACAGAACACTGGAAACCCAGCTCATTCATGGCTATACTGGCTCTGAAGTACAAACAGCAATACAAGTTTTTTGCCAATAAACAGATCAAACATGACTCAGAGGGCAGTGACAGGAGCTAGTGCCATTTCACAGCTAATTTTATGACTGGAATCCACTTCCCACAGATACTATTACAATCAACAGCTAATTTCAGGGTTTCACGTCTGCCATACGTCGAGGGTCACTGTGCACTGAGGAGATTTAGTGTGTTCATGAGACACAAGCTTAGCAATAAAAATACCAGCCTCATACCAACGTGCTTGTCAGCCACCTAACTTTACCAGCCTGCCTGTCTGCAGGACATTACTCAGAGAATCATACCAGACACAGTATGGTTTCACCTGCTGCAACAGTATCTGGAGATTGGGGATGCATTCTGCAGAGCACCATCCAAATAACACAAGACAACCTGCATTCTCAAATTAAACTGCAAGTTAAGTAAGATCTGAGCCACTGATGTGATCCATTCATAAGAAGTTACTTTCATTCTACTTGTATTCAAAATAATAATTTTTATCCCGATTTATAAAAGCAGTTCAGTCTGATTTTCCATCCAAGTACCACAGGTACTACCTTTTTCAAAATACATGGACTGCAAGGGCATTTACGAGCACCCAGATGTCCAACTCCCTTTACTAGCAGTCAGGGACAGAAGTAACGAGTCCCTCCATTTACCTACTTGCATGAAACTCTGCTCTGGATTATCACTGTGAAAATACTGGAGACTATTTTTCAAAATCAGACCAGTATATTTCACAAAAACAGTTTTTGTTTTTTACCTCTGAGGAATACAAATACACAGTGTTTTTGTTCTTTGCAGCTCAGTGATTCACTGGCATGCCTCTTCCCATAAAATATTTGCATTTATCTGCGAGTCAAACTGTTCTGATCCAGTCTGTGTCTGCCAGGAAGCAAACGCTTCAGTTCAGCGTAACTGAAGATTTCAACAAGGACAGGCACCAGGACAAATGGCGGTGTAATTATCATACCAATGAAGAGCCAGTTGTGAATTACTGTCCATTTCAGGCATTCTGTATGAGCAACTTACCTGAAAAGCCTTCCCATATGCACGCTGGCAAAGCCAGTAATTAAACAATTCAACACTCCTTTTGCTTGATTAGAGAAAAAATAATTATTTTATATTATTCCATTTGTCACATGCAGTTAGCATTTAGATGAGAAAAATGGCAGCAGCTCAATCTAAACGTTTGAAATGAACGTTATGAGCTGTCCTTGAACAAAACAGCAGTATATATACATCTAGGGCAGATGTAAGCTAATAAAGGCTACTCATCTCAGCCAACTGATTAAACCTTACAGCACCCTCTGGGTTACACGGACGGCAGCACAGTTGCTACATATATGTACTACTTCTCTCACAGAGTGACTTCAGATGCTACCTCCAGAATGGAATCTGACTGTATAAGCTCTTTAAAGACTTGGGAGCAGCATTAGTACAATGCCAGGATTCATTTACATTTAAACAACAGTAGCTGAGAAGTCAACATAGAGCTCAGCACAGCACCAGTTACAATGTGGTGGTTAGAGGAGCTGGAAGAAAGCTAGAGGCAGACTTAGTGGAAAGCAGTGTTGAAACTGTAGGACAGAAACACTAAGACATAAAAGCTGACAAACAAACGACAGGAAGCAGAAAGTTTAGAAATGTTGACCAGTATGTAGAGAATCCCAAATACAGGATTTCTGTGCATCCCTGTGCAGATGGCTTTGCCTGAGGAAGACTATGGCACTTTGGGTACAAAAAAAAAAGGATATTGAATCTATTTTGAAAACAGCTTTTAATTCATTATCCATAGCATGATGGCTGTGATTAAACCATGAAAAGAACAAAACCAAAATCCATTTGAAATTTTTACTATCCAAGCTGAAGCTGGAATCAGCTCTTATTAAAAACCTGCAGTCTGCATTTGGTACTAAAGTTTCAAACCATGTAATTTATGCACTTGAAAGGCCAGATGAAATTCTGTAACATTCTGTGACAAAGCAGTCTGAAGTAGACAAAAAATAGGTATCTGGTCCATGTGGGTTTATTCAATCAATTAATTTTCATTTGGATTTTTATTTTAAAATATGAAAGACAATGAATGATTAATTTGTTTAAGTTTTTTCCTTTCTAATAACATGCACGTTCCTTAACTAGTTTATAAGCAGAACTAAACTAAAATGTACAAGTGCAGCCTTATAAATTTTTTCTTCCCATTTGACAGAATGATTGATACAGACAGGCTGACAGGAAACGCTTTCTGTCTGAACAAAGGAAAGACTGTTAGCAAGAAATAAACTGTACCAATTGTTTATACAGCAAGTACCCACACCAAATTTCTAAGACTTACAATTTTTTGCCTGGATCGTCCAGCAAATCTAATTTTTACACTGATTATCTTACAGAATGGGTGAAGGAGCACCTTTAGCTTTGTAGATTGCTTCCCACATAACCTTTATTGAGCACACTCTTACAGTCAATAAAGGAACACTGCTTGGGTTGGTCTCTGCATATTTCTGCACCCAAGGCAGTGTCTCTGCACTCCATGGTGCTGGCTTAGATAAAACAGCTCATCCAGAGCTGATTCATCTTCCTCTAAATATTCCTGGCCACCCAAAGCCACCGTGCTACAGATAGACTGGAAAACCTGCCAGAGATCTACAAGAAGACACAAGATCAAAACCCCCGTGTCTTAAACTCAAGACCCCTCTTTCCCTTTTCTACAGTAAATTTTAATAAGCTTGTACTTTGTGCAGGCAGCACTGAATTAACACATTTTCCATTCTTACTTGTCAGTTTTGAAGCAGTAAGCCCCCAAAAAATTATCCTAAACGACAGGCACATCCGATCTTAGCAAGCCATTTAAGCACAATCTCCCAACACATCTTCATAATGACAGCCCAATTTCTGTCCTCTTAATAAAAATAATCACTACATCAACAGTGATATTTTGCCTTGACTGTTTTGAAAAGGCTATTTTTTTTCTCTTCACTACCTAATCTCTAGCATATTTTCTTACTGGAAAGAAAAATCAGCAATACCATCTGGTATTACAGAAAGCAGCAGTATCTGGTTTGTTTTGCATTTTTATCAAGAGGCATGTGGAAACATTCCATTTGAAAAAATATTTGGACCTAATCACAAGCTACATGGTCAAATCTTAAACAAATATGCTGTGACAGAGAAGATACCCTGAAATTAAATTTTTTGCATTCCCCTATATCAGAAATATCAAACACTATTTCTTCAATGCAGGTTACTGTTTGGTACATAATCCTGAAGGATAAAACATGATGCCCCAACAATTAAAGAGAGGCACTACCATCTCATACCAGAGTTCAGCTGAAACGAAGACTGATTCTACAGTAAGAAAGAAATGAAAACACAGTAAGACAAAGACAGGGGAAATAAAGTTCCCATTAGCTAACGAATGTTCTGTTTTTGAGACCTCTGTTTCACCATTACCTTAAAAGACCACTTTTACGCATCTCAGAAACATCAGATCCTGTTATAGCCTCCATCACTAGAACACTCCATTTACTCCTCAGGATGCTGTTAAACTGATTTTGGAAATTACTGGTTAGACTACACTGTAATTAAGGGAAAAGCTGTTACTAGTGCAGCAACAGAACACAACCACTTTCAGGCTCTGCGCTGAAGAGGTAATTTTGAAATCTACAACACATAAGCAGCTTTTTTAAAAAATCCATTTCAAAGTTAAATGAAAGCTGAAGAACAGAGGGGCCAGATGGTCAACTTCCAAAAAGCAATTCCTTTGGGGAATAATGAATGGGCAGCATCAAGAACATTTGTCCACAGCACTTAATGTCTCAGTAACTTGAGAGCAAATGGTAAGACTGGCTAACATAAGATAGGTTCTCACAATGTGAAGCTGAAATGGGAGAATGATTTATCTTCATTCAGCACCCAGGTCAAACAAACACATACAAACAAAACCACCTCCCAGAAACCAAGGCAACAAGAGCCCAGATGCCGGGCTGACTGACACAACTTTGCTGATAGGACATAAAATTTGCTGTAAGCTCATTACGAACTGAAAGTAACAAGCATTTATGTAAGCATCTTTCTTCAGGGTTCAACCTCAATTTTTTTAATATTCTGGCTTACCCACAGGCCAAAAGTACCCCCATCAGCTATTGTGGATGTAATAGCAATGTCTTAATCCACAGCAACCTCCTTTCTCTTGTGACACATCACTCCTCTGTGTCTCAACACATCATTGTAAGTAGAGGCCCCTCTGGGGATGTTTTTTCTCCATACCATTGGACTTTGGGCTTTCTGCTTAAAAAGAAATAATTAAAGAAACTTTAGTCATTATGTGAACAATTTTTTTCAATTAAAAATCAGAATGTCATCCCAAGGACTCTCTTAAAAGATAGCTAGCAAAGCATCCTAAAGGGTATCCACTTCTCTAACTCTAGATATAAACTCTGAAATCTCATTATTTCTTCTAGCTCCACCTGTGAGTTTGTGCCACTGGGCAATACATCTGTAGGGAATATCCAGGATGGTCTTTCCATCTAAAGAAACACCAGCAGGAAGAGGTGAAAGGATATAGCCAGTTCATTTCAATCACTGGATCATAGCAAAAACTGTCAGGCTGGGACCCCACATCAGGCTGAGCCAGATTGGAATCCATCACCCAAGACCAACTACCGTCTGAGGAAAACAGAATGTTTAATCCATTATGAGACTTCTGTTTTCATCCCAGCTTGGCTAATACAAGAATTACCACATCATGTACTGCACTCAAGCAAAATCAGATTCCAAACAACAGTTATGCACAAGTTTGTCCCCCCAAAATACATACAGTTAAAACAGATATGGCACTAAGTTACTTTGCTGCAAGCAGTGATTTATGAAATGCATGTTACACCTCCACAGTTTTTTTGTTCTTAAATCCCATTTAATATGCCAATCTTATTTCAGGAGGAAATAAATTAACTCTGATGCTTTGTGCCAATGCAAATGAGCTTCCCACACATCTGTATTGTGTTTCACACTTCACTTAGTCACCCAGATTACGACAAATGAACAAAATACCTCTAACCCAGGGGTCCTCAAATGCCGGCCCACGGGCCAGATACAGCCCCCCAGGGTGTCCAATGCGGCCTGCCGGTCTGCCAGTATTTACCGCCCGGTGCAGAGCAGCCACAGTTGACTTCTTCCTGCCAACTGTGTGGCCAGGCTGGGCGGCTCCTCCGTCTCTCCCTCCCGCTCCTAGGCAGGACAAGCCAGGCAGCACAAACTATAGCCCGGCCCCTGACACTGTCTGAGGGACAGTGGACCGGCCCCCTGTTTAAAAAGTTTGAGGACTTCTGCTCTAACCAGACCCCATTTCCCAAGGCTAAGCAGGTAGGAAGAGACAGAAAGAAGACTATCACAGAGCCCCCCATTTTTGTCAATGTGATGTCTAGTTGTACCTACGGATCAACACCTTAACCAAAAAAGACAATCAGTTTAGATCTAACAGAGCCCCACAGACATCCACAATCCCTGATTCGGTAATTCCCGTGAGCCCTAGCCAGGACAGGCCACTGACTGCTCCTACTCCCATGAACTCTGATAAACCGTTATTAAAATAAGATCAGAGGCAAAATGGCTAAATCTGCATTTAACATGAGAGACAAGGTATGTTGCTGCACAGAGCAATGCATGATTCTGCACCAGGAGATGCCACAGTGAAAGGCTTTCACATCCACAAGTACAGAACATCCAGTTTTTCTGCCTCTGCTAAGAACAAGACTAAAATCATATGTATTTGTATTGTGGTAGCTGCAAGTTAATGTCCTGCCTAAATTATCAAGTGTTATTAGAACCCCAGACAATTGCTTAATAAAAATTTAATCATATTGTAATTTCTAATCATCATTAAAGATACTTAACAAGCTAATCTATCTGTTGTGCTACCTTAACACTGTGGATCAGGAAGTCAACTGGTATAAGGTGGCACAGCTTCATCAATACCAGCAGGGCTACTTTCACGTTACTCCAGCTAAGGATCTGGCCCAAGAGGAAACCACAGTATGAAAATCCTCTGGGTACAGTTTCTGATTGTTTCTCTGCACTGCTTTGCAGTTAATAAAAAAAATAACAAAAGCAGCAGATTATGACTTAAACCCCCCCCCCCACAGTACAAACTAAGCTATTTTATACAGCTCTATTTTCTGCTGTCCCAGAACAACACTACACATCAAGGGTCTCCTCATGTCTTCATAGCTCAAAGATTCCTTGTTTTGACTTCGTCCATGCATAACTACACTTGTCTGACAGCAATGCTCATGCACAGAAAACGTGGGAGGATCGTTAACAGCCCAAGTGAGTTTGTCTTTCAGCTGTTCCAACTGCCTAGACACAGAGTGAAATGATGCTCTATAACCTCAGCCTTGCACTCCAGGAAACCAGCACGCTTCCTCACCTTTATGGTGGACTAGAAATCTGTGCTTCAGAAAGTTCAGGGACCACATTGCGAGTCAACTTGCATTGGGTCAGCTCATTGCACAGCGATGCATACAGCCAACACACCTGGCCCTCATTTCTCTCCTTTTTTTTAAATGTTTCTTCAGTACTTTTGTAACGCTCTCTAAATTCACAAAGTGCTCACCATGGAACAACTGTGACACCCTACCCCGAGGCTGCTCAGTGGTGCGTGCAGACCATACCTCATGCAACCACTGATTTTGTGGCTTCAGCCGCAGGCGGGGGAAAAGAAGAAAGTGGAATGGCAGGTACTAAAAGGCTGCCAGGCTCTACCACAATTCAGCGGTGTCAGCGTAGACCCCTAAGTGATTAGGGCTGTTCCCTCAGTGCCAGGAGAACAGCAAATCAAACCTAAGTCAAAAGAAGGCTGTTCGTATCCTACTTTGTCCTCATAAGTGCCCAATGACTTTCGTGATCTGTGCACGCAGCAAATCTCTCTGTAAGCACAAGCTACATGAGATCTTAGAATTTTATAGCCTTCCATTAAATACTTTTATTTAACATGTACAATTCTGATATTAGAACTCAATCTGATTGGCAACAATCTGTTCCCGCTTGCTTTATTGACACTTCCTGAACCAAATAAATAATTTGCATCATAATATTTACTTTCATTATGACAACCACACAACCAACTACAAAACCATTTAATCTGAAGAACCGCCTTTAAACCTTAGTTTGCATTTATTCAAGGGAGCAAATTGTCACAACTGAACCCAACTACAAGAATGACAGAACATGATCACGTAAAGAGAAGCAAAACTGGAGTACACCTCTGACAACTATATTCTTCATCAGCATTCAGCCCAGTACAAGATCCATCGTCCCACTCAGCTTCAGTGTCACACTTAATGTGTTGATGACACATTAAGGTGATCCAACCCTAGGTTGGTCTAACTACATCTCCAAAATATTTACTGTGGCATATCCTCCATCACTTGCTCAACAAAACAGATGTTGCATCTCACAGCCTCATACCAAGATCAAGAACCATGCTTTTGCGTGAAAACCTCAATGAGCCACAATTTATTAGGCTTCTTCACCCAACAAACGTCACGTTAACGCAAATTGTTTATTGCATCTTTCATCAAGTAAATAAACACATGGCAAAGCCCACATACACACACTGAGGTCCCTCGGTCAGGTCTGACGCCCATTCAGGTTCCAAGTGAAGCTTCCCAAGCCTGTTTTGTTTCCTGACAACAAACCTGGCCCATTTACAGTAAGAGAAGCAAATATGCTCATCAGTTCCCAGGGCAACCTCAGTCACTCATCCCGCCCACTCTCCCGCTACTTCTCCCACCTCATGACCACGAATGCTTATGCGAAACTGTTGGTGCTGTGGTGCCCGTAACTGCGGCCCGGAGGCAGCCGGAGACCCTCGAGAACCCGCCCGGGGTTGCCCGCGCTGCTGGTGCGGCTCGTCGCCCGGGACTCCCAGCCATCCTCGGACGGGCCCGAGGCTGCGGCGAGACCGCGCCGCGCCCGGGGCGGTGTGTGCAGNCGTGGGGCGGGGGCGGGGTGCTGCTCCTGCCGCGGGTCCCGGCGGCACCGGCGCTCCCCGCTCCGTGCGGGGCTGCCCAAGATGTCCGGCGGCCCCCGCGCTGCGTCTGCTCATGCGCTGCGCGCAGTGAGCATGTGCCGGGCGGCCGCACATGTGCGCTGGGACCGCGGCCGCCGGTGCCTGGGCTGGGTGGGAGAGACTCACGCGTCTCCCCTCCCTGGTACCGAGCCGGCCGCCCCGCTCGGGTCGCGAACCGGCCGCCCACGGTGCGCGCGGCGTCGCGCAGGGCGCGAACTGCCCTGAGGGAGAGGGGTCAGATGAAGGGAGGATGCCTGGGGGGCTGCCTGCTGCCCCGAAACTGAGAGGAAGCGGGTGGAGTGCTGCCCACCGCCCCGACGCTGAGGGGAGGCAATTTGGGTGGGCCCCTGCTTAGAACGTGGTAGAGAGGAACCATTAGGTGTCACCGTTAGGTGTCACCTGCAACGGGCTGGGGCTGGGCTATTGGACTTTCTCAATTAGCCCCACTCACTCCAAAACAAAGGGGTAAAGAAAGGGAGTAAGGGATTGATGCTTATGCTCCAGAAAAGAAAACCAGTTTTACTGAAAAAAATAATTAAAGATATAGAAAACTAATACCAAACCCAAGCTACCTGGTGGCAATCACTGTGACCACTGATGCTGTGGACAGATGCTGGGGAAAGTCCCAGATTGGACTCAGCCGCAGACAAGAACAGGGAGCAGAATTTCAGAACTGGATTCAGGAATGTGCAGATTGGGATTGAAGGCAGACCGACAGAAGACAATTCTATAGAATCTCTACGGACTGGAAGGGGCCTCGAAAGATCATCTAGTCCAATCCCTCTGCCACAACAGGATCACCTAGACCAAGTCACACAGGAACACATCCAGGCGGGTCTTGAACATCTCCATTGATGGAGACTCCACAACCTCCCTGGGCAGCCTGTTCCAGTGCTCCGTCACCCTCACTATGAAGAAGTTCCTTATGAGGTTCATGTGGAACCTTCTATGTTCCAGCTTACAACCATTGCCCCTTGTCCTATCACTACATGACAGTGAGAATAGCCCAGTTCCATCCTCCTGACACCCACCCCTCAAATATTTGTAGACATTAATGAGATCACCCCTCAGTCTTCTCTTTTCCAAGCTAAAGAGAACCCAGCTCCTTCAAGCCTCTCCTCGTAAGGAAGATGCCAGCCATTGAAGAAGAGGCTGACCCTTATGGTCCCTCTGCTTTACGCTGAATGTGATGTATATGAGAGGGAATGCCTTACTGGTGGGTGTAGGTCATCTGTCCTGGCTGCTCCTCCCGGCCGTTACGGCCTCTGGCTTACTGCGCCCCAGCATGGCACACCAGATTAGCAGCAACCTTGGGTCTCTCAAAAGAAGGTATAGGCAAAAGCCCTTCTGCATACCAACTCTTGGTAGTAACTGCAAACATCATTATCACTTCTAGAAGCAGCCACAGTCTGCACAAATATACCTTTAACTGCAAAAAGTGCAGTTAGTTGGTCTAGGTGATCCTGCTGTGGCAGGGGCATTGGACTAGAGATCTTTCAAGGTCCCTTCCAATCCCTAATGATTCTATGATTCTATAGTTAGACGGAGTTGAAGAGTAAACCCACTGAACAGAGTTGATTCTGTTCTGATTCCATCCAGGACAAATCCCCAAATGACAACAGATGTCCTCTGAGAGATGTGAGACAGAGCCCCATGATTACAAACACCTTCAATGCTTCTTCCTCTCAGAGTTCAGGAGGGCTGCTCCTGTAGTTCCCCACACTGAAAAGAAATCTCATTCATCTTGGTCACACATGGAGTTAGCCCTCGAGGGGTTTTTTTGGGAAAAGAGGAGCCACCATGTCATCCTCATATTACAAATAAACCATAGTTTTCTGACAGTAAGATGGAGTCCTTGGTGCTTCAAATAGACAGTGCTGTACAGAAACATCTTAATCCTTTGTTCGTAATACTGATTTCTTGGAATCCCAAAGGAAAATGTAGTAACACTCAAAGATCTTTAAAAAATATCCAGGAATTCAGTGACATTATGCTCCTCTGGGTGGCTTGCAGGAATTGTATCAGCCATCTAAAATCTATGGTTTACCTTGCACTGTGCTCATGTTCAAGCTAAGCAGTGCAACTGAACGATGAATCCTTTGTAACTCAGCTCACATTTTAAGACTTTCCATTACAGAGGGCTAAAAATACACTTTCAATGAAGCCTCTGATTTTTCTCATAATCTCTTTAAGGGGAAAAGACCTCAGTATCACAAATTTCAAGATTAGTGAAGGGACTTCAGTGCAATAACTGTAGCAGTCACATACAGTATGGATGTAATACTGAAAAAAATGCATAAATGTTGATGGCTTTTTCACACCCCTGGAATGCTGCAAAGGCCTGTTAATCTTTAAACACCTGCCTGCGGTTGTGCTCAGTTGTCCTGAACAGCCCTGCAGAAGTTAATGAAAGCACTCAAAATGAAAAGTTGCAAATCAATCTCCTGCTTTGCTGAATAAGTAACCTGCAAGGGTTTAGCCATTGAGATGCAAATTGGCAAAAAGATGGAGAAAGCATGGAGGCTGTGTTTACTAATTTCCTGTAGATGAGTTTAATCAGAGCAGCATTAAAATGCTCCCACTTATCTAGAAAGTTTACTTTATCTTTGATTTATTGGGCGTTTGACTATCAGGTGTTGAGCTGTTTTTCTGAGCATCTTACTGCTTTAGTGCCTCACAACGCTGTGGAGATTTGGATGGGCAGCCAGCAATCTTAATTCTTATCTTAAAGCATTTACCCTGCTAATGCCACAAGACTGTGTTAGTATCACCAATTTTATAACTACAGCTTATTTGCAGTCAGATAAAACATTGTTGGGATTTGAGAGCACCTCGGTCAAAGTATTCCTAGAGTCTTAGCTTTAACAGTGTAGGTTACGTTCAGAGGACGTTCACACAAGTTCAAGATAAATGAAATTGATTTTCTCTCCTCCGCATCTTCTCTGTCTTAAATAAGCAGTATTAGTGGGGTCTTTCAGAAGCCCTGAACCAATCCATAAATGATGGAACTATGCTTTGTTTATCTGTAATAAACTACTTCCTTGCTAAATCATTCTGAGCCTTTCCATATCTGTGGTGAGATCTGTAACACTGATAACCAAAGACAGAAATTTCTCCCTTACTGCTCTTAACATTTTGCTCTACTAGTGATGTTTAACGTCCACTGCAACACAAAGAACAACATACACAGTAAATAATCCATCTAATTACTGAATTTGTGTTCCTCAAGTTGTCTATCTTGAAGGCTGAATTCCTGTGGAATGGGGTTCCTCACAACAAAATCAGAGGCAGCACTGGACTCTACCCTTGCACTGACTGAAAGATTTAATGGTGCTGGATCAATACTAATTGCACAATCCAGCGCATGTGCAGGATAGCGCTATGCAAAATTTTACTGTTCATGTGACACAACAGGGTGCTTCGCTAACCACATAAATTACAAACCAGCAACAAGAGAGTAAACGAATAGGTGGGTTTTTTCTCAGTCTTGTTGTTATGTATCAGAGAATGTCTATTAGGCATCTTTACAATGCTTGTTTCCAATTTAGAGGGCTATTACCGCTGATAGGAGTGCTCTGCATACACGGTGTGTTCTGCACCTTGGCACTAGAACTGGATCAGCCAAGGGCTGCAGCTCTGCATGGTCACTGCTTTTGCAGCTTTTGGTTGTAACTGCTTTTCATTAACTCCTTTCCTTTGAAAGTTCAGTGCTGCCCTGCAAACTGGAAAACCTGGACTTACATCTTTCTTTGTGTTTTCATCTCATGCCATGAAGCAGTAATTGCTAAAATATTTTTATTTCTTTTCAAAAAAAAATGAAAAGACTTATTAAAATTATTTCCTTTGAAAAGCTGAAGTCTTTCCAAGATGGTTTTCTCAGTGTTAATCAATAAGAGTTGCAAGCTGTGCCAAGGAAGGTTCAGACTGGATATTAGGAAGACTTTCTTCACCCAAAGGGTTATCAAATATTGAAACAGGTTGCCCAGGGCAGTGGTGGAGTCTCCATCCCAGGAAGTATTTAACAGACATATAGACATAGTGTTGAGGGACATGTTTTAGGGGTCATTTGTCAGTGCTGGGTCGAAGGTTGGACTTGATGATCTTAAAGTTCTCTGCCAGTCAAAGATAATCTGTGTTTCTGTATAAATTGATAAAAAAGGCTTCCAGCTTTTGTTTCCAGCTTCTGATAATAATGCCAATATAACAGAATCAAAAATCAAGGTCTGAGATCTTGAACCTGCTCTTCCCCAACAGACTTTTGTTTTCTGGGGACATGAAGAAACTGAGTGAAGTTCCAGACACTTTAATCCAGTATAATAAAAACCAGGGACATTTTAATAAAATTTCCTACTTTAATAAGAGCACTCAGCTATATTATTTGATCTGTGTTTCCATCATAGTTTGTTGACTATATTGCACCCAATTAATCCACAAATCTTGGGTAGTCTGTATGATATATGTATATTAAGCTGCCTCATCCACCCAAGTACTCAGAGCTGGAACATTACATGTTCTTTTAAGATTTGTTTTGTCACATGTGGGTGACCACACTTGCCTAAATAAGCTATAGAGAAAATGATTACATTTAAAATATGAACTATCACAGGAAGGTCTCAAAAGCATTCGTTAAGGAAATTACAACCTTGTTCTTTAAAGTATCCCATATAATTTAAGAAAAAAATTGTATTCTTCCTGCAAAATGCAATAAAATACCTTGATAAGAATGTGGAAGTTATATTAATATCTATTCAGTCCTGGAGGTATAGGAATGTAATTTCTATGATGTTCTCTACAGTTATTGCTGTTAAATTCTGAAGTGGTTTTCCTTCAGGGAAAATGACTTTTAGTATTAGAGAAACCCTCCAAGAGGTGAAAAGGCTGTGGCAGAAGTACGTTTGTCTAAGAAATGTAGCAGAGATCAGACAAGTATCCCTGTGCTAGTAAAAATATGGGCTAGGAATCAAACACACAGGTATCTTTTACCTCTTAACACACAGGTATCTTTTACCTCTTAACTTCAGCTCTAACATTTCAAGCTTTTTCTAAGTTTGTATAAATTTAACCACATATTAACAACCAAAATTTAAACCATGAACTTGATTATCAAGCCTGAGAAAAGAATAGCTAAATACTATGTAGCTGATAGTGGCTGTCAGTGGTTACCTCAGGCAGAACTGACCACCCAGCACATGGGAGCAGAGCTTTCCCGGTGCATACCTAATTGCATCCCTGAAAACATTCTGTGAAGCAACTGGGTGAAAAACCAAAAAGCCATAAACAATACTGGTCAACTTAGTGAAACCTCAAGGCATGATTGAGAAAGAGAGGTGCCAGAAATAGCACTGGGGTCTGAATCAGTAAACTGACATGATGATCAGAACTACATGGGCCGAGTCTTTTTCCCCTCAAATGCCATGCTTTTCACTTGGAAATAAAACAAAAGCTTATTTATTGCAGGAGATGTGTTTCTGGTATATTTTAATCAGGATATTATGCAATAAAGCATGAAGTGAGTGGCTTGGAGACATAGAAATAGAGTTCCAAGTCAATGGATAGAATCTTTTATGTTAGAAAACACCTTCAAGATACTACCTAACTGTAGCAAGCCCACTGCTATGTCATGTCCTTAAACTCCATATAATCACGAACATCTTTATCGCTTTCCACCTTCAGCAGTAAAGGCCTGAGATAAATTCTGCAGAATCCAACATACACATCGCTGTTAGCTCCAGTAAGATGAAGGATTTCTTTAACAATTTTGCCAGAGTGTCACATGCCTATATCTCCCGTCCTGTAAGACTAGCTGGATTAATATATTACTCACTTTAATAAAAATTAACAACAAAATGAGTCTTGGTTTTACTTCCATGGTCTTTTACATGGAAAAAATGGCCTTTTTTTGACTCCCTGCTCAGATTGGGACCAAACTTCCCAGATTCTGCTGCCCTATCTGCTCTACTACAAAGTCTCTGAATGCAATAAAATGTAAAGATTGAAGTAATGTAACACCCACACATCCTGACAGAAGTGTTTCATTTCTTGGTTCATAATTTCTAGTTGCACAGTATTTCTAGAATCGATCAGACTGTAAACCACACAAACACAGTTTGAAAAATATACTTGAAGAACTCGATATATTGGAAGAATAACTTGCTGGAAGCCTTTGCCTTGTTTGAAAGGAGAATTTATGAAAAGCATTTTGTTGAGTTTTATAAACAACATTCTGTACTCTTTGCAGAGTTTATCTCATCAGAGAGATTTACTGAGGGTCATAAGCTGCAGAAAGATTAAAACAGCAGAAAATCCTTCACAGTTAATTGCGTCAAAACCATCTGAGTTTCATGAGGCAAAGAAGGCAATCTGTGTCCTAGGAAAAAGAAGAAAATATGAGGAGTCCGAGCAATCTGAAGAATGCTGTGCTATTTCAGCTGAACACAGGACAGCTGGAAAAAACAAACACATGAAGGAAGTGGCTGACTGATATTTGCCCTCTATTCCGTTGTGCTCCTTCTCTGCTTTCTTTAGCCCCTCTTCCTCCAGCTACACAAGATAACAATTTCCAAGAATCATAAAAGAGAACAGAAACACAAGCACTTTGTTGCCTTATAAATTGAATTATGATTTATGACAGGTTTTACATTTCATGACTAAGATATTATGCAAATTCTCAGCAGACCCTTCAATTTAAAAGCTTGCATGAAACATTTTTGGTAGCTTCCCATTTGATTTTATTTCTGAACTAGACAAAGTGAATACATGTACCCCGTGTCTCAAAGACCAGACTGTACAGGCTTAATTATGTTCAAAAATCTAATCTCAGCATTAAGGAATGCAACATAAGTCATTTCTACATTAGCAAGAGAGTGCTTTAAAGTGATGGAGCATCCCTTACCATATGCTTTATGTTTCTTGCATTGGCATTAACAAAGAAGGAACCACCATCTCAAATATCTTAACAGCTGGATATATAGCCACAGATAAGGCTTTTCTTATCCGTCCCTCCAGATCACCTCAAGTGTAATCTAACTCTTTTACAGTATCTGCTAATGTATGAAAGCAAAAGTGTATTAGTGTACTTTTGTTAAAACCAGTTGCCAATATGAAAGAACTAATTGGAAGATCCACCTGACCAATTGTTTCTGACAATGTCCATTCACACAGCAATGCTGCAGAAAAAAGGGTTGAGACATGAAAATACTGAGTTATACTTCTCTCTGCTGTACTCCTTCAGCTTCCAGCAACCTGCAACTAAGGGAATTCATGCAGTAGGAAGTTTTATCTGCATAATTAAAACCCCTCTTAGTGTTAGCCCAGTGATCTGAATTAATTGTAAAATGTCACATCAATTAATTTCTGTGCACCTGGGCTGGATCATGTATTGATCCCCTCAAACAGGAGGCTGAGTGTCAGGATTTTAAACAGTGGAGTGATGGAGTTAGCAGACTGACTTCCATTTTGTAGCTGCATCTTTGGAGTAGGAGATAATGGTACAGTGCAAATAACACTGCAGGGCACACTGAGATGAATGCTTGTAAGAAAAAGACTGGAATAGCAATGATGAAGGTGTGTGCTTTGAACTGGACAAAACAATAAGGAAATCTCAAATGTCCTGGGTACTCAAAAATTGAAATGCATTTTACTCTGTTCACCTCATCTGAATTCACTGTGTCTGACAGACATCCGCAAAGTTTTGGGGGATAAGACTGCTGGACAAGATTAGGGAAACGCATTTGGGGAGTTTGGAAGCTGGAAAATATGCATCATCCCTTTCTGACTCATCTTTGTCTGAGGAAAAAAGAAGAACATGTAGTTAACTGTCTCATGATTCAGTCACCATATTGCAAACACAATGTGATGATGGATAGGGTGATACTTTGGGCTTTTCCTGTTTGACTAGCAGACCAGTTAACCCTTCTGGAAAAGCCACTTACTATCACTGCAGAGCAGCATTTTTCTGTGTGCAAAAAACTCATCACAGGGCTCACAACAAATCTGGAAAGCTTTGTCGGTGTGATGTAAGCAGGACACTCTTTGGTTCATACAGTCTCTTTCACAATGTATTTTATCCTGCCCATTGGTGTGAGGAAGGACAGATAATGACAGACGGACCAGAAGGATGGTTCTTCAGAGCCTAAGTTCTCATTTCATAATGTGGTGTTTACATGTTTGTGTCAGGGATTTCCCATTGTGAGCACATTGTGCTTCACCTCAAAGTTAAGATCTATCAATTAGAGTATTGAGCAGTGGTGGAAGGCAAAATCAGACAACAGGATTTTCAATAAATGCCCTTGGTGCATTGGAGGACCACAGAGGTTATGTTAATTCCCAACCCCCAGTAGGGAGGATATTAAGGCTACAGAGCTGGATCTGTCTGGACAAGGCTAGACGTCTTCCCTACATTTATATTGCTCAGTGTCTGTGGCAGTGACTGTCCATGATGGACATAGAGCAGAGCACTGAGCAAGAGCAGAGGGAGCTGTTGAAATGGGGTCATACAGAGCCAAATAACAATGTGAGATTGTAGGAAATTCCTTCTCCCAACACTTTCTGGAGTGATACTGGCCACCACTGATCCTCATCTAAATTTGCCATTAATCACACACAGCATCAGCCTACTATTTCCTCTACTGCTTCTGCTGTCTGAAACAGACGATTTCGACAGAGCAGCCAGACTTCCTAATTGTGATCGGGCAGCCCAAAAGCTGTTGAATGTTACAGGACAGGTGGTTAGATGACCAGTCAAGGCCTCCCAATGAGAAACATGCACTCAGCTGTGAAATTAGTGAGGACTGGATAAGTTCTGCATCCCCCTACTTACCTCCAACTACCTCACTGCAGTTCAACAGACTTGGGGAAACCAAGACTTTGAGAATCGCATATTGAAAGGGAAGATGTTCTGAAAAAATAATACTGAGTACTCTGTGTTTTTGCAGTGAAGAACATTATATTTTTCTCATTCAACTGGTGTTTTGGGGGTATTTGTTATCCTTCTCACTGCCTTACACTCCAGGAGCACAGGGGACCAGATTGCAGGATGAAAAGTAGCATCTGCAAAATACATCTGTGGTGGGTTCAGGACCACAATTCAATATCAAAGAAAGGAAAGCAAAGCAGTGAGGTCTCAATGGCATCTCGGATAAAATTCACCGGACAATCGATGGCTTAGGGAAACTCCAGAAAGGTTTATTAACAGTAACTATACACAGAAAAGGTTATGCAAGTCGGTGCATACAAACTGCCATTAATGCCCTCACAGAACCTGAGAAAATAGAATGGGAAACCACTCCAGTTTGGGCCTTGGATCTTCTTCCAATTTAGAGACCTGGGAAGGAAAGCATGTCAGTCCGGGATGGCCTAAGTTTCTCAGCGCCCACACCTGCATCCCTCGGTGCAGCCGCATGCATTTCAGCGTGGCTTCTCCAGCTCAACGCATAGGGATGGCCTGACTGATCAGCGCCCACACCTGCATCCCTCTATGCAGCTGCATGCGTTTCAATACTCTCGGGATGGCCTGAGTCTCTCAGTGCCCACAATCTGCATCCCTCGGTGCAGCCGCATGCATTTCAGCGCATGCGTTTTCAAAATACCCAGTCTCTGTCTTTCACATCCAAGGTTTGAGGATTCTCCAGTCCTCCTGCTTTCCTTAGCCCAGTCCCAGTCCCAGGGCCCCAGCCGCATGTGGGGTCCAACATGGAGACCGACCGCATGGCGTCAGCAAGGCCGCACCCCCCCACATTCCACACGTGGCCGAGAGGGTCTTCCAGACCTCCTCTCCTCTCCCTCCCCTGTCTCAGCTCCAGGGGGAAGAGGAGTAGCCCAGCTCACCAATGCTGAAGGCTGTCTGTGGTGGGGGGTCGTGATGGCATTTCTGCACCAGTCTTGCTTTTCCAGTCCGGGCGCGGTGCGGCGGCAAGCAGCAGCGGCGCCGCGCTGCCCCCGCGGGAGCTGCGTCGGTCCGCGGCTTTTTCTCCGGTCTGGGGCCACTACTTCTTAGGTCCGGGGCCGCGGTGCGGCGGTGGCAAAGCCGCAATGCGGCAGGACTGCTTCGGGTCTCTGCACCAGCGGCCGGGGTCGCTTCCAGACCCCGCGGCGGCAGGTGCGCGGCGGCAGGTTCACACTACATTTACCCCACAATTTTAAATGGAGTTTAACTCTACATTTTCCATTTTTCTATATTTTGCCTTCAAAATCAAAATTCTGACACAGCCAAATGGAGGTTTAAGTACCCACAATTAAATGATGTGATTCAGTGTTTTCAAATTCACAAGTGTGATGCTGCAGGGCATGTCTCTGGATTAAAATAGAGGAGAACACTTCAGCAGTAACTGCTCATTTATTCTTGTCGTCACTGCCAGGCACAGGAAATAATACTCACTAAATTCATGGCTTTTCCTTGCCACATGAGGCTGGAGCTTCACTCGCAGATTGTCTGACATCCATTGCACAGCTCATCAGCATCATCTTTTCTGTTCAGGGGAGTGTGGGAACAGCTTCTCTAGCCACCTGAGCTTTCTGCTAATACTGGGGGCTCATAAAATCCAAGATAAATGAGCTCTAAATTTCTATTCTACCAGGATTTGGAGGTTAGACAAGAACTTCTTGTTGGCAAGGTGCGACCATTTATAGGAATGTACAGTCCTGCACGGAGCTGCCTGGGATTTACCACTTCTCAGGCACATGTGCCTGCAAAAGGAACAGGAATTTGAGGTCCAATTAGCAGCTAAGATAAGTACTTGGCCTGATGCCACAAACATCTTACAGTTCTAATGTTTTCCGAAAGCAGTTTCTCTTCAAACAAATGTATCTCGGGTCCTTCTTGATTGCAAGAGGAAGGCTATAGGGAAAGTCTTCTCTTTTTTTATTCATTAAATTACCTGAACGAGCCTCATGACAGAGGTCACTGGCATTTCTTGAATGAAATAGTTATTTTTCGGAGTCTGCACTTCCATCAAAGTGTTCCTTTGGAACACGGCCAGACATTCCCAGAAAGATCTGGGGAAAAAAGCTGGAAGCATTGTTTACTTACTAATTTTATTTCAGTCATGTCAAAATCTTTCATTTCCACCAGAGAAAAACATACAGTTTTACCTGCCATCCTTATGTATCTGGTTTAGCCTTTTCTAATAGATTTTAGTAATAACTTAAAATAAAAGTCAAAATAAGAAAAATTACATAAGTCAACAGTAAATAGTTCTGTTTCATTAAAGGAAGAAAGTCATAGAATCAGTTAGGTTGGAAAAGACCTTTGAGATCATGGAAGTCACTACAGCTTTCTGGACATGACTGCATTTCTGCCACATCAGCCTCTGCTAAAGGAGTGTTTAAACTGATAACGAAGAAAGTCCTTGAGATGCTAGAATTTTCTAAGAAAGTGCAATTTCACCTTATGCTCAGCTATATTTCACAGACTATTTTGTATTTGACATTTTAATTTAGTGCCAACAGGTTTCAGAGGAAGCAACTAAACCTTTTTTTAATGCTATAGCCACAACCTCAGTACCAGAGTAACTACAAGTGCAGTATACCTACTGCATCATCCATCTGTGTTCGGGAAGAATCTCAGTTTTAAATCACAGAATCACACAATATTAGGGATTGGAAGGGACCTCAAAAGGTCATCCAGTCCAATCGCCCCTACCAGAGTAGGATCACCTAGACCAAGTCGCAGAGGAACACATCCAGGCGGGTTTTAAACCTCTCCATATATTAAGCTGCCACACAATTTCCTTTTTACCAGAAGAGATTGCGAGAGAACATCTAAATTTTGCTGCAAAATGTATGTTTCATTCCACTGCAGAGCACAAAGACCTTTAACGCACGACACACAAATTGTCATGTTCTTGTCTGGGGAATGAAATGAAATCATTAGTTAGTTTGCTGACATAATGAGCATAACACAGAATCTGTGAGATGCATATGGTAACAACTTTAACTCTTATGACCAATCTGGTTTTTACAAGGGTTTGTGAATACCTTTAAAGTGAATTAGATCTATTAACCTAGCTCTGATTTGGGATGGGGTTTTTTCTTGCGTCAATTGTTTCTTTGCAGAGTTTGATGTTTTCTATTTGAAACATATGTGCTGTGGTTAGAATACCAGAGTGGATAGGGATCATTAAAGTAACATCATCTTAAACTGTTATTGTTGTGTTTGAAACATATCTACTCTTTTTAATGCGTTCTCCTTAAGGAGAAATAAATGACTGCATTTCCCTGGGAAAGTCCAATCTGTTCTTGTGAAAGCCTTCCTTTTAAGTTTTTTCACTGGGTTCTCGGAGCTGATTTTATTCCTGTGCTTTGTTTTGCCGGTGTTCATGTACAGGAAGCCTCTTTTGCCTGCACAACAGGACTGCCATGGGGAAATCTGCACCTCCACAGAAAGACCCTGGCCCTCAGAGAAAAATTGTTTGTCTAGAAGTGGGCAACACAGCTTTCATTTGCTCTAATTAAAGCATAAATGTCATTGTTCTAAAGTACTTTAAATTAGGTTTTATAAGCGATATGCCACGTTACAGAATGCAATTAATGTGTGCTTAAGCTCTCCATTTCCTCTGGTGTCACAGGGGATATATTTGGTTCTTGAATATTTTAATGGAAGCTACAGAAACTGAGATTAGGCAAGACTGTGATGAACTAAAAACTAAGTAGGACTCAGTGAATCAACTTTCCTTTTTCTAGCAGGAGTAACTTTTTCTCCATGCTGCATTTCTTCCATATGAAACTTACATTCCAAACTCCTACTCCCTAACATCAAGGATTTATACACAGTTCACCTGGCTTATGGGCAAGATAATTTTTGTTTCTAATTATACAAACAATAACATTCACATCAGGGTTATAGGAGGTAATTTAAATCATAAAACTGTCATACAGATGTAAATGAATGGCCAGATTCTGCTTTCATTATGCAGGTTGGACTGTATATTAATCCATCAGCCGAGCCACCAGAACCAAGGATATTACTCTGAAAACAGTGTTTACCTATGTAAGTAGAAGAATCAGGTCCCAGAAAATCTTCTGTCTTCTGCAGCCAGCTGGCAGCAGCATCACAGCTACAGGCCCTGGTTCTCGTGGGGGATTTTAACTACCCAGATATCTGCTGGGAGACCCATTCGGCCAGGCAGCCACAGTCCAGAAAGTTCCTTAAGTGCATTGGTGACAATTTCCTGATGCAGATGGTAGAGGAGCCCACTAGGAGAGGAGTGCTGCTAGATCTTGTCCTCACCAACAGGGCGGGTCTGGTTGAAGCAGTGAAGGTTGAGGGTTGCCTTGGTTGCAGCGACCATGAGATGGTGGAGTTCAGGGTCACGTGTGGTTGGGACAGAAGAGCTAGCAGAACAACAACGCTGGACTTCAGGAGGGCCAGCTTTGGCCTTTTCAAGCAATTGCTAGGGGACATTCCATGGGACAGGGTACTGAGGTGGGTGCCCTGGAGACAGAGGATGCAGAGAAGGCAGAGATACTCAACGCTTTCTTTGCCTCTGTCTATACTTCTTGGAGTTGTCTTGCTATTAAGCCCCAGACTGCAGAGGAGGTTGAGGCAAGAGAGGAGCCTGCCTCAGTTGATGAGGACTGGGTTAGGGATACGTTGAACCAACTGGACGTACACAAATCTATGGGCCCAGACGGGATGCACCTGCGTGTACTAAGGGAGATGACGGAAGTCATTGCTAGGCCACTCTCCATCATCTTTGCTAGGTCCTGGGGATCAGGAGAGGTGCCTAGGGACTGGAAGATAGCAGATGTTACCCCAATCNCTGTTCAATCTATTCATTGATGACTTGGATGAGGGATTGGCATGTACTGTCAGCAAGTTAGCTCATGACACAAAGCTGGGTGGTGTTGCCGACACTCCTGCAGACTGTGCTGTCATTCAGTGAGATCTAGACAGGCTGGAGAGCTGGGCAGGGAGAAAAATTTAATGAGGTATAACAAGGGTAAGTGTAGAGTCTTGCATCTGGGCAAGAACAACCCCAGGTAGCAGTATAGGCTGGGGACTGACCTGTTGGAGAGTAGTGAAGGAGAGAGGGATCTGGAGTCCTGGTGGACAGCAGGATGAGCCAGCAATGTGCTCTTGTGGCCAAGAGGGCCAACAGCATCCTGGGGTGGATCAGAAGAGGGGTGGTTAGCAGATGAAGAGAGATTCTTCTCCCCCTCTACTCTGCCCTGGTGAGACCACACCTGGAGTATTGTGTCCGGTTCTGGTCTGGATTAAGAGTCTTTAATACTTCCCAGGAAGCTGTTATGAGGTTCTTTATAACCCACCCTACCAATTTAAGCATATCACCATTTATTTATCCAGGTGTTTATTTAGCCCTTATCTGCATCTCCCATCTCTCTGTAACCTTCCAACAAAGCACAGATTTGGAAAAAGAAATGTGTATTTAACGACAATGAATATCTTCCCGTCCCTTATCCTGTCAGAATATCCTGTCATCGGTGTTGATGGCAAGGCCCCAAGTGACATCAGTCAGAGATGCTGAGTCCTTCTGATCATTAGAACTGCTCCATTATTTATTTGTAATGCATTTTTCCCAAAGAGAAATGTTCTGTAGATGGTGAGTTCAAACAATTTGTTATGGTCTAAAACCAAACACAGTGCTTTGACCTGTTATGCTGAACAGGAGTGGAAAAAAGCAAGATAATTCAGGGGAAAGGGTCAACAGCTGTAGGTGGAGCCAAAGCAAAAATGCATGAGAAATCCTGAAATCACTGCTGATGGAAAAAGTACTAATTTACCGGAAGCCAGACGTGCTGCTCCCAGTTCTCACACCCCTGAACTGGCATCCAATGGACAGCAGGATGACACCAGGGTAAGTGTAGAGTCTTGCATCTGGGCAAGAACAACCCCAGGTAGCAGTATAGGCTGGGGACTGACCTGTTGGAGAGTAGTGAAGGAGAGAGGGATCTGGAGTCCTGGTGACAGCAGGATGAGCCAGCAATGTGCTTTTGTGGCCAAGAGAGCCAACGGCATCCTGGAGTGGATCAGAAGGGAGGTGGTTAGCAGATCAAGAGAGGTTCTTCTACCCCTCTACTCTCCCCTGATGAGACCACATCTGGAGTATTGTGTCTGGTTCTGGGCCCCTCAGTTCAAGAGGGACATGTAGCTGCTGGAGGGAGTCCAGAGTAGAGCAATGAGGATGATGAGGGAAGTGGAGCACCTCCCTTATGAGGAAAGGCTGACGGAGCTGGGTCTCTTTAGCTTGGAGAAGAGGAGACTGAGGGGTGACCTTATTAATGCCTATAAATATGTGAAAGGTAGGTGTCAGGAAGATGGAGCCAGGCTCTTCTTAATGTCATCTAGTGATAGAACAAGGGGCAATGGGTATAAGCTGGAACACAGAAGGTTACATGTGTGTACACAGAAGGTTACAAATATCAGAAGGAACTTCTTCACAGTGAGGGTGACAGAGCTCTGGACGGGGCTGCCCGAGTGGGGTTGTGGAGTGTTCTTCTCTGGAGACATTTGAAACCTACCTTGATGTGTTCCTGTGAGACTTGGTCTAGATGATCCTGCTCTGGCAGGGGGAGTGGACTGGATGATCTTTCGGAGTCCCTTCCAATCCCTGATGATTCTGTGATCCACCGGTGCAGCAGAAACCAGTGTTTCCATGTTTGTAGCCCCTACATAAACTTCTTTAAGTTTTTTTTCTTTGCCAGTCCCAGAAATTACTATAAGGGAAGATCACTGACGGTAATGGCTGGTTCAGGTCATTTTAGTATTGAAGTTCCACACACTCACAGCTGACTCTCCAGTCCTACCCACTCAATGAACATACCTGGCAGGAAATCAGAGTAGGCTCTCTGCAAGTCCTGTGCAGAGCCAGAACCATTAATATCATCCTTTTTACCCAACCATTTTTCAAGGCTCACATTTTCCAAGCCCACGTGTTTCTTCCAGTGAGGAAGCTGTTGACTAACGAATCAGAGCTGTAAATCTGTGACTATTTAAAGACCCAGGTTTCATGAGGCTGTCAATGCCTCATTTGTGATGGCAGTTTCTTGGGGAGCTATTCTGAGCCTTCCTTTTCCCTACCTTGGACTGAGAACACATTTGGCCCTTCACCAAGATGCAGAGAGTTTCTTAGGTGGATGTTAATTTTGAAGAAGCAGATGAACAAGGATAATAAGAAAACTAGTGGCACAGTCTTTCTGAGAGATTCTACAGTCTCTGCCATACGAGCTAGCAGAGTTTTATCTCCAATGGAAACATGAAGCTAGTTCTGCAGAGAAGAAATGCACTGCTACGTGGCTCAGTCTAATGTCAGTGCATAGGTAGACCTGGATAGCTGAGCCCACACAGACACAAACTGGGGCGGATGTATGTCTGTAACACGTTCATGTTCATGTTATAGACCCCGCTACACCACAAGGGTCTCAGCAAAATGAATTATTGGTAAAGTTCATGAGGAGACTTTTAAGTATCCTGAAAAGAGCAATATTTGTTCCAATATCCATTCAATCCAACACGGTGACTTTTATTTGCAGCTTAGAAGCGTGTTTAGGGCTTTGTGTTCCAAGTGCACGTACTCCAGCATGGCAGTCACTACTGAACAATCTCTGTTCTGCTGTGGGCTATGGCTACTATACTGCAGGGGGATTTCCTCTCAGAAAACTTGGCATTTTCCCAAAGGTTTGAACAACAAATTCCAAATCCAAAAGCAATACTACTACACTTAAGTGAATCCTACTTGGATGAGCCATTGTTATTATTTTGTAGAAAATATTATTGTAGCGTGGAGTTGCCAGGTCACTGAGACAGGAAGATAATGGCAATCCTTGCTCCACGGAGCCTGCAGCTTTACAGAGGAGCCACAGCAGATACACAAGACAACTCTCTGGGATAGGGTGGGAGGCAGTCACGATGGGATTCAAAACAATCCCAAACAAACCCCTGTCAGGGAATCAGTTTACAAAATATTTACTAAGATTTTCAAGGCTTCCAAGATAAAGGAGCCATTCCAAACATAAACTCCTATCCCACACAGGCAATGCTCGTACTTGCATGCTGTTGTCTCAGGCATTTGCTTTCAGTGGAAAACCTTATTGCTTTAGAATAGGGTTGCTGGGAGATGTGTTAGCAGATGTGGTGTTCATTGCTGGCAAGTGCTGCACATGGAAGATCACAATTCATTGACCAAAGGGCTGAGTACGGCTTGGTTTAGCCTGCGTGGCTTAGGACTGGCATTAAAAGCAAGAAGAGGAAAAAGGGAAGTGAAAAGGAAATGGGTCACAATCGCCTTCAAACACAACAGCTTTTCGTGAGGAGTTCAACCTAAAGGGAGTTACTATCCAGACAATTTCAAAGCAATATATTATTTCACTCAGAGTTTGAGTAAAACTCTGAGATTTTTTCCATCAGCCACTAATGAACAGAAACACCCACAATTACAGGAGCTCAGCCAACAAGTAGTAGCTTGAGGAATTATGTTGGAGCAAAGGTATTAGCAGTTACAGATCTTTGTAAGCAAAGCTGACAAGAAATGCCTTCACTGCTCAGCAGAGAACCATCTGGGTATTTGAGGGAAATACTACCACGTTAAAAAGCTGAATTGTAAACTCTGAGGCAATTTTAGCGCTAAAATCCAGATGTAGAGCTTGCCCTCTTCCTTGTCCACTGAGAAACAAACATCATCAAAAGCCTGAGTATCACCGCAAATCTTTGTGTTAATCAGGTATTTCTACTTACCGGATGGCCAGGTGTACTGGGATGTACTTCCACCTGCTGTTGAGATAGGCACTGTGCAGGAGTGTCAGCTCCCAGCACTATCTTTGGGCTCAGCAGCCTTCCCTTCCTTTTCAGACTCTTCTTCTAACACCCAAGCAGCTGCTCACAACCCACTCCTTCCTTTCTTGTTCCAACAAAGTTCTTTTAAGATTCATATTCTTTTTGATCTCTGGGCTCTCAGACTTGGCAAAGCAGCTGTGGAACTGCCTAGGGCCTGGAAAAGAGCATTTTCCCGACTGATTGAGTTATTGTTGTTTTAACTCCTTTGAAGATCTTTACCCCAGGTATCATGTCTCCATCACTGCTTTGTTGCCCATTGGTTTCCATATTCTTCCAGACTAAACAGCTTTCTTGGGCTTAACTCCATAAATAATGTTCATGTGTGCGGGTTGGAGCATATAAACTCTTCACAAAAGCGTGCTTAATTCCCCTGGTTCTCCCAACCACATCAAGATCAGCTATCTAGAACTGCATACTAAGAATTCCCAGGTTTATGTGTTGAATCACAGGTAGAAATGCCTTCTGTGCCACAGGATCTCTGACTCTTGAATTTGCTTTCCTTTGTAGGTCTTCTCCACTCTTTCCTGTTCATGAGTGGAGGAGTGAGCCACCACCTGAGGTACGTAAAACTAGGTATCTTCAAAAAACTCCTGGCCAGCAGAGCTTTCCTGCTTTGTAAATTCACTTGCCACCATTTTCCCTTTGTTTAACATTCTCTAGTTTCCCAGCACTTATCTCATCTTTCTTTTCTCTCCCCTCTAAATTATATTTTTGTTTCTTCTTTCTACAAACTGTTTAATGACAAGAGTATTTTTCCAATATAGCTTGAGGTTTCTTTTTTTTTTAATCTCTTTTTAAAAGTGGGGGGAAACTGAGTGCAAGTGAACACTTCCAGGATAGAATGGAAAACATTTTTCAAGGCTTCTTAAAATATATTATTAGTGGGTAAGACAATGCACTGAAAATAGAAAACATTGCAGCCTACTTCTTTGCCTAATTTCCCACTGTTGCTACTTAGGATGAGATACACTGAAAACTCAAGGAGACCAGCATAAGTACCTGGAATAAGAAGAAGAATTTGCAAATTATTTTGCAGCTTTCAGAGAAAACTTCACTTAAATGAGTGGAAATGCCAGACAGAAACAACTGGGTTATAGGGTGAACCCCTCTGGCAGGAGATAGGGCTGCAACAACTGCTGTCATCAACTCTGTTGTTAACTCTATCCTGTTCAGGTCCACATAACACTGTATTAAAATCTGTTGTGCCTTTTGAAACCTTGACTGTGCCTGTGTCACCGGTCTCTGTCAGAAAGGTGATGCAATGGAACAGAAAGAGTGAGGCTAAAACTCACCTGGATATGTTCCTGTGTGACTGGATCTATGTGATCCTGCTGTAACAGGGGGATTGGACTAGATGATCTTCCAGGTCCCTTCCAATCCTGAATCACAGAATCACAGAATATTAGGGATCGGAAAAGACCTGTGATTCTGTGAAAACCTTCCTAAAGTTGCCTGGATCCATCAGGAATTAACTTCCCCTACTCCCAGCCAGGGCTCCCTTCCCACTTAGTGCAAGGCTGAGCACTTCTAATTCAACATGGAGGTGGAACTGCAGCAGTGGGAGATTGTGCTACATTGTAAGAAACTGGTGGAGCTGGTGCGAAAGTCCCTCTGGACAAAACATCCAACTGCTGTATAAAATGTAATATCTCGTTGTAGAATTATGAAATGTTCCAGTGCAGGAAAACTGTTCGGCGAGTTGGTATTTATAAACAGCCACACATTGCAGTCATGAGCTTCTGGAGAACACATTCTTTCTGAGAGGAATGTCAGTGTTAATCCATTAAAGAGTGGGTGAGCGCGAAAGACAGCGTAAACGTGTGAGTCCAGCGGTGCCAGGTGGCTGGCAGGAGCTGCAGTAGAAGGAATAAAGTGTGGCTCTCTGCACAGCCAGCTGCTAGGGCTTGCTCACCTCCTGCCTCCATGGAGCCCAGCAGCTCGATCCTCAAACTCCTGGTATGGGTACAGCTGAAAGCCTGATGCACTTGATGAATTGTGCGGTCTTGATACAAGAGAGACAGATGCAAACTACAGCACATAGGGAACACCCTCAGGGCTGTAGTTGTCCACTGATGTTATGGCAGGGAATGTCCTTTCCCAGCCTATACTTTTGGGGTAGGATGTGGAAACATGCTGTGGGGTGTGCTTGAGTCTGTAGCAGGTCTTCAGATTCTCCTAATCAGTGGGACTCATTGAGAAGGATCCATTCTCTTTTCCCTGGCATGTGACGAAAAAATTCCAACAGTGTGATCCAAGTAGCAGAAAGAAGTAAAAGTTGTTATTATCAATGTGTAAAGCTTCTCTCAGAAAAAGATGGAACAAGCTCTAATTCTCTTCTTAGCTGAACAGTGGGTGAGAAACTCTGCAAAGGGATTCCCATGATTTGCATCGGTCACACTGGGATGATTTCTCTGGAGCAAACAGGATCAGGCTCAGCTGAGATGGGACTCACATATTTTTTTCTGCATTTTCATTGCACTAAAGTTTCTAGCAGCACTAAATAAACAGCAAACCTTCCTTATTTATTGAATGTAAAAAGAATCTTCAAGTCACCAAGAACATTAAAAGCTCAAAACCCTAAACAATAACAAGGCTGAGGTCTAGAGGGAATTTTTTTTCTGGTCTTTCAATTTGTCGCAGAGATTTAAAAACTATTTCAGTAGAGGACAGTTAATCCTAATCTGAACAAAAATGAAAATAAATGGGTTCAGCACTGGACCATTCACAGACACTTGGTCATAAAACAGCAACTCATCATTCCTAAAGTTATTCTCCTCTAGGGATCTCAGCTTCTTGTTTGCTATAATGCTATAATGCTTTTATAATTGAGCTCAATTTCACTGGATTAAAGAATTTTTCATAAACAGCTGTGAAATGGAGATTTATTCTGATTTTAAAATATGCTTGCAATGGAATAAATCTGCTCATGATATAGCCACATCCTTCTGTGTGTAAAAAACTGCGTTGTTACTTTTATGGGGTTTTTTTCAAGCATTTAATTTTTGTTGCTACTGTATGCTGGACATAGAAGATGAGATGGCAGATATTATAATGAAGGATTCCTTGTTTACGGAATAAATGGTGTTCATGGTTTTTTAATAATGTTTGATGGTTTCATCATAAGCACATGGAGGTCTGAGCTAGAATTGTTGTTTGTCATATGTCTGAGGCCTGAGGTTGATTTATTTTTTCACCAAGCTCAGCTGATCCTATTGGAACTAGTAACTGAAGCTTTTTTTGCATCTCTTGCTATGGCAGTGCAATGAATTCAATCCTCATGAACCAGCTGTATCTCTTAGAAAACTCTTCACTATCTGAGCAGAGGCTTTCAGTCCATTGCCTGTTAACTTCCAAGACCAGCGTTTCACAGAGAGCTATAGCTATTAGGGAAATCAAGATACATGGGTACTTTTGCCCTTCCCTCTGATCAAAGGCAGTCATCTGTGCCAAATCAAGACCCAACCTCTAAAACAGAACAATGTACAAGAACAAAATCAAACACAAACAGTTGTGCAGCTTCATCTCAGGACCATAATGTGATTTGTGGGGTGGCTAGATAATAAGCCCAGAGGTTCAATTTAAATAACACCTTACCAAGCACATCAGCTAGGAAACCTCAGAGATAACAGCTCTTGTCTAAATCGGGCTTGGCATGCTGTTTTACAGCAATCCTTGGAGATCACAGAGGATAAGCCTAGAAAACTATTCTAACTAATGAAAAAAAAAAAAGGTGAACATGTGAGTGCTGCCTTTCACACTGCCAAAAAATACTCTGCAGAAGCAAAAGGACTGAGACAGCAAACAGAAGTGCTTCCCATCACCTGTTGGGTCACTAACTATGCAGCTCCTAGCTTAACTGCACTTCCCAGCAGAGCATCAGTTCTGCTGAAGTGCACTGCAAGACAGCCAGTGAGTTTGGGATTTGCTGTCTCCATTGGGATTCTATATTTGCTTTCTACACCTGCAACAAATACAGGGACTGGAGGGATGGTTATCATGTAATACAGTGGTTTACTTCCGTCCTTGCTGGGTGCAGGTGGGACTGTTTTCTCCCTTGAGCTAAAGACCAGCTGTATAAGAGCCAGGATGTTTTGCCACTGAACACAATTCTTTGTTTGAGGGACAGTTCAAATGGATAGACACAACTTTATAAGATTGATTTTCTATTTTCACTACAGTATGCAGTTAAGCAATGTACAGTTGTTTTTGTACAAAAGAAAATCGTAGCTTCTCTGACATTTCCACCTCTTCTTACTGCATGTCCTAAGCCCATAATTTTCATCCTTGCTTCAAGCTAATCTAAAAGAAAACAACAGCCTCAGTTTTAGGATTTCTTTGGAAATGCCTTCAGACCGTTCTTGATTCCAACATGCCCGTATATATTCCCTCTGCCAGTTGAACATACTGTAAGGTTTATTTTCTTCTAAGATTTTTATTTCTGCAGTTCTCTGACCTAGAGCAAAATGCCTCCTGCTTGCACAGGCACCCCAGGGGATCGATGGCAGGAAAGCATAGTCTGCTCTCAAGAAGGAAACCACCACCAGCCTCCTTCCGTTCGGCATGATGAACCATTTTTTGTTCCAAGTCGATATTTTCGTTTTGGTTCTCCCAGTCGTGAATGTCTTGTGATACTGAGTAACAACAACATAATCTGACAGTTATGTGCTGATGAATGAAATCATTCATAGCTGTTATTGCTCATCAGTGACTTACACATTCCACACATGATGCATTTTTTACCTGCATACAGTTCCAAGGGATGATACACCATGCACAGTGGTAAAGATTTGAAGGGAGCCTGATGTAACATGTGATCCTATTACCCTCAGGTCTCATGATCCATCCTGTAATAACCTAGTTTTCATTTGTTATTGTTTCTGTCCTTTAAGATGATCTAACTTATAATAATTATGTCTAGATTTAGGTGGTTTTTGTTCCGGACTCTTGATTCATAGTGTTTTAGTTGTTGCTTAATACAAAGCACTGAAACCAGATTCACAGCCAACTATTAACCATTTAATGTACCCAGACATTAGCTAATAAGCTAAAACTCATGTGTTGAAACAAATTCTAGTAGTCTCTGTCTGTCCTCAGAGGCCATCTGAAATGAACAGAAGAATCTTTCCCATGACTGTTACTTGAAGTCTCAGATCATCAACACCTCATAGTAGGAACCATGGTCATTTTGACTTGGATCCATTAAGAGATGAAGTACAGCAGGTTCTGCAAAGCAACAAAATCTCTGTGAGGAGAGGGAGCAATCAACTTCTCTCTCCAGCTGCAAAGATAACCCACAGTCATTCCTTCTTAATATTTCAGGGTGGATTCTTCCAAGTATTGCTTGCACAAGACCACCAGTACCCACGTTTAGCACACAGTAGGATGGACCCTCAAACTTGAATTTCCAGCTCCTCTAGGTTAAGCCAGAACATTAATGGGGCAGCATGGGCACTGCGCTTGCTTTTCTCTTTGTAGAGTGTGGCTGCACAAAAAATTCATTTTACTAAATTGTTCATTTGCAGCCAGACTGCTTTCTCTGCTAGTGTTATTCGTTTGACCCAGCCTTTGAGTGTTTGACTTAATGTCTGAAGAGAAGACAAATAAAGATGCACAGATGAGGAGCTCATCAGATCATACATTTTCCCAAAGACACAGGAGACAGAATAGAAAATAGTTCTCAGAAGACCTCATTCATTTGGTATTTTTTTTTCCTCTTTGAGGCTTTGGAAAACTAGCTACATAAAAATAGTTTGTTTTATTCCTCTGGATATTCGATACCAAAGCGAGTATGATGGGGAAAGGGATGTCATTATTTCTCACTGCTGTGCAATATAAATAACTGTCACAGAAAAGCCATAAGAGTCTGGATGCTTGTCCTAGCTTCATCCCATGACCTGGATCAGAGTCAGGAGCCTCTGTCCTGGCACAGTTTGTGGTACCTGGTTCTATGGTTTGTTCAGAGCATTCAGGTATCATTTCTTTTTTTTCTTCGCATACCCACGAGGCACTTTGCTGTCTTCTGAGATATCACTGCACTTCCTTTAGTGGTTATTCAGGACTCTCAGTAGCCCTTGTCTCTTACTACCTCAAGGTCTCATCCCTACATTGGTAAAATCAAAACCGCATCACTTAAATTATACTTCAGCCTCTGGTTATCTCTAGTCAAGCCAAGAACACCTCTAAAATGAGCACATCAGCCTTCAGAGTTTAATATCAGTCAGTTCCCAAAAAAAATCCAGTGCCAAGATCGAAATGTGTCTGGAGAAAAGACTTTCTCTGATCTCATGGACAGTCAGGGCTGTCTACATACCTTTCAGTTCACATCATCTGCTTTCCACAGTCACACTCTGCTCATCTTCCCCTCATGCTGAAAAATGAAACCACGGCTTCCCACAGCTCCACAGTGCGTCCTCTCAAAAGCACGTGTCTTAGCCAAACTGACAGATTTTTAAGGCTGTGCTTGCCTTTCGATCAACTGAAAAGGGCCTGATGCACTTTTGGATCCAGGGACTCCAATTTATGTAAAATTGTATTGGGTATTCTGTTAGACCAAGTTCAAGTTGCATGATCTCACTTGCAGTTTTACTGGGAACATTTCCCCATTCTTGACCAGAGAGAGGACAATCCTATAAGGAAGGGTGAGGAGAGTGAAGATGAACACGTGGCTTTAAGTGGAAAACATTATGAATGAAAAATTGTGGATTAAATGATGGATTTGTAGCAAGTCACTGAGAGTAACAACACAGAGCAATGAAAGAAGAAAAGCTGAAACAGAGTACAGGAGAGTGTGCAACCTGATAATTTAAGAGATAATATAAGCTAATGAAGACATTGGTCCCCACAATTAATTGTCCCGTGAAATCAGAAAGCATGTCTCTAATTCTAATGAGACGCTGTGCTGACTAAATACTCAGTTCCTTTTGCACTTCATCTCCATGAGCTCTAGTATCTCAAATGGAATAGAGCAAAATCCATTTAAGAAAGATTTGGGAATGTCCTCCTAGAGGGGATAGGCATGGCTTGTGCGCATTCACCCTTACAGGTCTGCCTAAAAACTGCATTTCTGTTTAGTCTGTAGTAATGTGCTTATGTTGAAAATGAGGCTCTTCATCACTCAGCTTTGGTTAAATGACTCTGAAAGAGCAGCACACAGATTACCAGCTCTCTACTTAGGAATAGCTGTCCATCTTGCATGTTAAACACAGTGTAACTGCAATAAGCGCACATGCAAGCCTGACACGTCATAGAATCCTATCACTAGATGACATCATATGAAGTATTATTGTCTAACTCTTTCTGTGCAAATATCTAATATTTACAACCTCTTTTCTTTTAGGACACAGTATCAGGCAGTTTTTTCTCTGATTACTGTCCTAAGGTGATTTGTTGTAAGGACATCCTTTTTCCAGTACTTGATTTCTACAGGTTGCAGTGAGGAGCTGACAAGGTGATGAAGCAAGAGAATATTTCAAATTTGAATTATATAAATCATTTAAAAAACTAAGGAAAAAGGTTGGTCTTTTACCTGTCTCTTTGTAACAGGCAGAGAACATCCTTGGCCTTTTGTAACATGAAGCTTTGCTCTCTAAGTTCTTTGAAGATCCACTCTGTGGCTTGTTCCCCATTTTTCTATTCCCCACCTGAAACAGGAGTGAAGATGATCTTCCTCCAAACACTGTCCTCCAGCTCAGCTGCCCACTGTGCAGACCAAGCTCTTCATTTCACTGTACAATGGCTACCACAAGTTGTCCCAGGGTATTGCTGGGGCTGTTAAATGCCACCACAATAAACCTGTCCTGTATTGTAACATGGAGTCATTCAATAAAGTCATCTTGAGGCTGCTCTCAAATTCTTTTAAGCTTATGGAGTCTGTTCTTGACACAACTATATTGCTACTAAATAAATCTTTATATATTTATTACAAATAAATAAGTTTATGATACACATAAATTCACACATGAACTAGTTTATTTTTCTAGGGATGAGCATTCTGCACTATATGGCCCCCTTCCATATTACGTGTCCAGAGTCAATTATAAGCACTTTATGTTTCCCTAGCAGGATGGTTGGAATTCAATTCATTTTTATTGCAGTTTGGAAATATAACACACTCTCCAGCTGGCTGGGAAAAGCTCTTCAGTTCAAACAACATGTGTAAGGCTGCTTCTTTGTCACTGGTACCTCCCTACACAGCACCAGACTGGCAGCCCCACATTTTCAGGGCATTTACTGGACTGTTCCTTAAATGTGATATTTAATTTACACCACATTTACTTTTCATAGACATGACCATGTAGACAGTCTTGATTGCAGGCTCTTCTCAATGTCATCTAGTGATAGGACGAGGGGCATGGGTGTGAGCTGGAACATAGGAGGTTCCACATCAATATCAAAAGGAACTTCTTCACAGTGAGGGTGACAGCACACTGGAACAGGCTGCCCAGGGGGGTTGTGGAGTCTGCATCTCTGGAGACATTTAGGACTCGCCTGGATGTGTTCCTGTGTGACTTGGTCTAGGTGATCCTGCTGTGGCAGGGAGATTGGACTGGATGATCTTTTGAGGCCCTTTCCGATCTCTAATGATTCTATGATTTTATGATTCTATGATTGCTTAGGGCTTGGGGGATATTTTGAGTGAGGCACAACTGCGCCTGTAATTGTTGTCATATAATTAAGGAATTATTGTAGGAATTAATAATAATATTTAAATAATTTCTAAAAATAATAAATTATCAGGAACTTGTAATGTTTATTAGTTACAGTTTTTAAAATTTAAAATATCTCCTAAAGGCTTTGAATCAATGCTGTCCTCCTTTGTGCCTTGGCACAGTAAATCAGTAGCTTAGTTCTTTGTTTCCAGAGTTTAAAATACTGTTACTAGCAGAAAGTAAAGCCATGCATTAGCGTAGTAGTTTGCTGTGATATTGAGCTGAGGCAAGAAGCCCAGAAAACTAGAGGAAAGTGATCCGTTGAAATCTATAATCCTTCCCTCTGCCCTCACCCCAGCTCCAGAACATGAGATTATTATGCTTGTTAGAATAACTACTTATCTGCCCATGGCCAGGGCTGGAGTCTACTGGAATGCTAAAAAGGTCCACACCTAATTACTGTGCTGACTCAATTATTTTTTTCCAACTCATACTTCTAAGAAATCCATTTTAGCTTATCCCCAACCAAGGAAAGTAAATGGACTTGCTGGATATATCAATGTGCTCCAAAAGGGTGACAGAGGAATAAAGGGGAGAATTTCAGTGCCTTTTTCCACAGGGTCTTGTAAAAGCCGATATCCTTCAGCGTGAGTAATTGTTTCTGGTATCAATTCTGCAGCTCCCAAATCCAGTCAGGTTTTCCTGCTTTTCTCACAACCTGGTTGTTGCACGTCTGCATCATTTTGTCTGATTTTCACTGGGTGCCTGTTTGGACCAGGACCATGTCTCTTCAGTGTCTTAAGAGTTAAGACACACTTACCTCGTACATAATTGCTGTATATAACCAGCTTAAAATGCAAGGCATCTTTGTTGGTTCTTCCTTTCTATGACTCAACAAATTTGTTACCTTGAGGTGCTAAACACAGCTGTGAGCACAAGAGAGAGGGAGAAAAAAAGTCAGTTTTTCTCTTACAAGATTGCCTTCTCATTTCATAGAATCCCCTGGTGCTGACACTGATATGTTGCATGCTGGTTTTCCCTCTCCTTCGAGAAGTTATTTTTGTGAAAGTGCAAACCAGCACCTTTCCAGCAACATCTGTCAGCAGGGAAGACTGAGCATCTCTGACATTTTCACAGGCAGAAATTACAGCACTGAAAACAGTAGGTACAGCCCAGGTAAGGCTGAGGAGTGTCCTGGAAAAGTGCATCAATACAGAAATCCCAGAAAAACCTGAAATCCAGCTTATAAAACACTTTCCAAAGGAAAAAAATGTGACAGGCTCTTTCTAGATGCTTGTCTTTGGCTGCCTTTTTTCTGAAGGATCCAATTAATATTCCCACAAAAGCTATTAGCCACCCTGGTTTGGTGGCTGGGCTTTCCCCATGGTATTGGAAAGGACAAGCACCCTCTGGGGATGCTCAAAGCCATTACTAAGGATGTTAAAGCTTCTTCTCACCTATGCAAAGCTGCTGCTGTTCTCATGAGGTCTTGTGGCAGAGAAAATCTCTCCTATCCGAGGTCGTTAGCGGGATGAGTGAGTCAACACACCTAGTCTTTAGAAAATTACTGAATGAATGGTTACTGTGGTCTCTATAGTGGCAGCTATGTGGAGAAAGTACTGCATTCCCACCTGCAGGACTGCAAAGTATTTGTCTTCACAAATTTACCATGCTTGGTTAGGCACAATTAGCAGGTACCAGGAGGCCTGGTAACAGCACAGCACCAGAATGGGTCTTTTCTGCCGAGAGTCCTTCTGGAGGTCAGGGTCAGAGTGAGTGGCAATCTGGCTGCATGTATGTTTTCACCCATATGCTTCACTGCAGCTGGTTATGGTGAGTGCAACTCCCCCATGGCTTCCCATGGTTCAGCATCAAATATGTGCCTGAAGTGAACAAATCAGAAGCCCTAATTAGAAATTATTTATTGTGGCTTTTGTTCTTCCTGCCCTTTACTATTGATGCTTGTTAGTTCTACTCATTAACACACCCTAGCACCAGTTCCCCCCAACGACAGAGTGACAGGCACTCTACAGACAACTGGCAAGAGGATAGTCCCTCCTTCAACACGAGAGCAGTGCCTGAAATGTGTTAGAACTGGATCATTAATCCAGGAAGTTTTAGGCTGCTACTTTTTGGCTGTACCTTTATGTAAGCAGAGCTGGTACAGTCCATTCCAGAGCTAGGAAACCCCTCCCCTTCACATATACCTCCGAAAAAAATAGAAGATTAAGTTCAAATTCAACATTCTAAAATGCACTGTCTTGAATTTGTAATGTAAACTCAAGAGCTCTCTGAAGCATAAAAAACCAGCGTTTGGCTGAGAATTCGTCTGCAAGTTACAGAATACAACAACTTGCACTATAAAGAACTATAAGGCAAGATGAAGGCATCCCCAGCCCCTTTGCCTTTAAAATGCCATGAAAGCACAGAGGCTTTCGACAGAACACCTTATCTGCTCTCAAAAGCTGTGACTCTTCATCCTTTTGTTATGAAGACCCAGGGGATTGCTTACTTAGCATACACCAGAGGCAATGGCTAGGGTGAGCAGTCACTGCAGCCAGAAAAACCCAGTACAGAGCACAGGCAATTACCCTCCACATGCAGAGACTTTGGAGCTGAAACGTGCTAAATAGAGAGCCCCTCCGGCTGAGAGAGCCATATGTGCCCGGGAAGAGCAGCCACTCTCGCTCCGCTGAAAAGCAATGCAGTAAGTGACTGGGATATTGCAGCAGGCACCGGTTCCCCGGGTTACTCAGGAGCTGAAGGCTTGCAGCTTTTTCTGAGAGAGAGACAACCTTCAGTCTGGGAGCAGTGTCAGAGCTGCAGGATTTTGTTGTTGTTTTAAATCAAGTGAAGGGATGGAGCCGATATGCAGTGACACGGACTGTGTTGTTTGTGCTGGGTGGATGTGTGTGATGCAGGGGGTACTGGCTTTCTGGTCCTGTGCTGAACTGATCCTGTTTGGCTTGTAGCTTTTTTCTCTATAGTCATGTCTGACAGTGTTTGAATGGAGATGGTGCTTAGTAAGTTAACATCAGCATACATGTATGTGCACTGTCTTAAACAGCATGCTTCCTGTGCTTGGCTGCAAACTCCTGTCTGTACTGTTACTCTTTTGCTGAATTTACAGGGACTGTGCCTTTGGGTTCTGAGAAATTGTAGATTTGGAGCAGAACTGTAGAATGAGTTATTGTAGAATGAGTGCTTTCACAGGAAATAATACTTTTATTTGACTTGACCAGACATGGCTCATTTGTAGTTTGAAGTAATTTCTTCAGTGTGGTCTGAAAGGGCAGGTTTGCTTTCGTAGATAAATGTGTAGAAGCAATACTTAGCACAGCACAGCTCTGGTTTTCTTCAGATCCCAATGTTCTGTTTCCGTAGCCTGCAGTAACAGCTTTCTGTTTGTGCTGGGCAGTTCAGGGAAAGCATGATTTGAAGTTTGGTTTGTAGGAAGAATTTTTGCATAGTTTGAAGGTGTTTGCAAAATTAGATGTTGGACAATAATCGAGGCCTTTGGAAGAAACTGTGCAGATTTTGAGTAAACATGGTTTTCAGTCTGTTAATTGAGGGATGACTATTAAGTTGCATTTCTCTGGTTTCTTGACACAGCTTCATCAGTGATTTATGAGGCTCTGGCTTTAGAATAACTGCCAGCCTTGAGAATAGCTGCTGTCTGTCTGGGGCTTCAGGCACATTTAACTCTTTCAGGCAACACATACCAAATTTTTTAGAGAGCAGTATATGCGAGTGCCCAAAGTTTGGGATCCTCTTCCTGCTGTTCACTTAAATGTCAACATCCAATAGCCATTGATTCCTGGCAAAGGACTACTCCTTAAAGCAGACTTTAATTTTCCAACTCAATTTTTGTGTAAAAGCTGGAGTTCAGTTCGTTATTGTAAACTACTGGGAAACATACAGGAAGCAATGAAAAATTTTCTCTCATTTATCTGTCATTTTAATTCTGAGCAAAATTTGAAGAGTCACTTTACAAGAAGGGATAATTCTCAGAAATTAGACAAATAAAAGTCCAGTTTTTGCTCAAAGAGGTGTTGAAGAGATGCTGCTGTGTAGTGCTGAGTCCTAGGCACAGCTAACAATAATGACAAATACCTTGGAAGAGATTGCACCCTTCCAATCATACACGTCTTAGAGACTTTTGTCCTTGAGATTGATACTCAGGTGCTGATAAGAGCTATTTTATTCTGCCGATGCAGTCAAGAGAATTTCCTTCTTTTCACCTGAAAGAATGCCCATGACATATGGTTCTATTAAGTTGCAATCATTAAGATAAAGAGCAATTAATAAGCAGTAGTTTTTCTTCATTACCTGCACAACTTTGAAAATGGACAAATCTATGAGGAGGGTGGATCACATCTGGTTCCTGTCTGCTCCCTTCCCTTCCTCTTCTGACTTATGGCTTCTCCCTTTCTCTTTTTGAGCACTCGATAGGTGCTGCAGTTGCTCTCATTTGAGGACCAGAACCTAAGATCAGGGCAATTTTTCCAGTAATGGGTTCATGATCTCTGTGTGTGTTATCTGTTCCCATTTTCTCCATCTAGATACCCAGCAAAGCCAATAGTGAATTTGCAACACACAAGAATTTACTATAAAAGGTATCTCTGAATGAGTATTTTAAACCTACTAGTGATTTTTCTATCTTGAGGAAATAGCGGGGATTTTACCTGTAGCTGGAATGTGCTTGCAACAGACAGTTTGATAATATTATCTTCCAACAACTTTAGGTAAACTAATTCTGGTAATTTAACAAGATACTCTTTTCAAATTATTTTATGTGAAGAATAAAACAGGGGGAGGAAAAGAAATGCAAATAAGAGCTGATGTTGAAAAGGTCCTGGATTCATAATTAGACTAACAAGACAGGAAGAAAGATTGTAGGTGGGTTTATGCCTTTGTGCAATCCTGAGTCTCTAATCAAAATGTGTTTCCTGAACTAGAACCTTGAAATTATTTGCCAAATTTTACTGATCGTGTCAAAGTTAAAATAGAAAACGTTAGGTATAAAATCTCATTTCTCGACGCTCTGGAATAAGTATACTAGTAAACAAACATTTGCACCTCTTCGTCTTGTCTTTTAAGTAACCCTGGCAGGAGCCTCCCCTCATAAGTCAAGTTCACTTTATTGCACTGCAATCTTAGAGAGACACAGGCAAACGGAAGCTTACTAATTTTATTGTATATTGCCTGTAATGAGTTGCAAGTCAATTTAATTAAGTAACAGTAGCTGCTCAACATCTGTGGTCACCTAAACCACTTTAATTCACACCACTGTACCGCTACTACTCTTTCCCTTGTAGAAGCACTGACATTTCCAAACAATGTGAAATAAATGACACATTGGTGCAGCTGTAAGCACCCGAGTCAAAACTTCTAGTACAAAACTCTGTAAGAGATTATGCAGTCGGTGACTAAAGATGCTCCATGATTTCAACGCACAATGAAAACATCACAGTATCACAGTACATTAAGGACTGGAAGTGACCTCGAAAGATCATCTAATCCAATCCCTCTGCCACGGCAGGATCCCCTAGATCCAGTCGCACAGGATCATATCCAAGCAGGTTTTAAATATCTCCAGAGAAGGAGACTCCACAGCCCCCCTGGGCAGCCCATTCCAGTGCTCTGTCACCCTCACTGTGAAGAAGTTCCTTCTCCTATTTACGTGTCGCAGTTGGACCAGGAACCAATGGTGCCGACAACGATACATTGAAAGAGACAACGTTCAGCACCCTCTCAAAGGGAGAAGCTTAGCTGTACTCATTCAAGAGCAGAGAATTTTTGTGTAATGCCTAGTAGAGCCATCATGTTTATGAAGAAAAATATTTTACAGCTAGTGACACCCAAAACAACAACATACATAGTCAGTAATTTCCTTCTGACTGCAAAAGAAAGGACACGTTATTCCTTCCCTTTTATTCAAGGGTAGACATTCTGATACTGTCAACTACTTAAATGTGCTGCATAAGTGTTTTATTCATATGTATGAAAGCAGGTCTGTTCGAATCTTCATTATACTTATCTGCTGTGAGCATCAAGATTGAATTTAATTGGGATTTTCAGATATATGCTTAGTCAATCCATTTTCAACAACAAATTATGATGCTATTATTTGCTACTATCACTTCTTACCAAGAGCAAATGCTTCACACCTTGTAATAGCTACAATTCAGAACACTTTGTCGCAGTGGCTCTCTTTGCTTCAAGCCACACCAACACAACCCACAGAACCTACTGTGTGCAAAACAGCAGTGCAGTAGTATTCAAGGAGGATTAAAGAACTGAGTACTTCCTAAACAGTGCTGCCTGAGCTGTTGTTTTACACAGGAGCGCAAACAACATGCTTGCCTTTCCCAAGCGCTGCTCAGAAGGTATGGATATGTATACAAAGCCTATCTGGAATTAGAAAGATCATGCTCCACATTTGGCAAAGTACCCTCAGACTGTACCTGTAAGGCAGCCTGACCTTTGGAAGACGCCGAACTTGTCCATGATTTCTCTACCTTCTGTATCTGTCCCCTGAAATTTTAGATTAAGAATTCTCATGTTCTGACATTTGGGAGGATAATTCAATATATCAAACTTTAAAATAAGGCTGTGAAAGTATGTGTCCTAATAAATGTAATAAGCAGTGACAGGCAGCGAGTCAGATACCTGATTTCCACTGAAACATCTTGAGGAAGCTCAGTTCTGAATCTTCATGAGTTAGTTCATGGAATCTTCAATGATCTTTTCATCCCTTTTGAATATAAATACAAAGACAACAACACATGAACTCACCAAGGGTTTACATGAACATTGGCTGCAGAAACATTAACCTTTTCTCAGCATTATTTCAATATTGAAGTTTGAAATCTGTTTCTTCTAGCCCTGGTGAGACTAAGCCTCTGGGGGTCCTATCCACAGAGCCTCTGAACTCATAGTAGCCAGCCAGATAGATTCCTAGACAGGAAGAGCATCATATCCCCAGTGTCAGTCAGTACTTTGTTCAGAGGGAAAGATGAGAAAACAAGACAGAAGGTTGCTGAAAACACAGAAGCTCACATTTCCTCTGCTAGAAACAGAAAAAGAGGTTATTCCTTTGGATCATACATCACAGGTTTTCTGTTATTGCTTTGCTTTAGACTTTCAATCAGTGCTAATGGCTGTAAAGAAACACATACTCAGGCAAATGTAAGACACCAAGTAGAAAAGCCTCCCTTCTCTTTCCCTGTCTCATTGATTTCCGTGATTACTAGAGACTTTGCTCCATCACACATTTAGTTTGTATGACAAACTGCTCCAAACTAATGGATGTCACCCATCCAATTTTTGTTTCCACATTCAAATTCAAGCTCCCACTCCCTCTGTCAACATCACCAATACGTCTATGACTTCTTACCAAATAACCGTATCACACCATATGTCGCAGAATTGCTCTGGATTTTCACCAGCTTAGTTTAAAATTCAGCACTCGGTCTGAGCATAATTCAGCCAAGAGGAGATATAGTAATAGATCATTTTTTCTGCCTTGCTTGGAGGCATTAGCTGTTTGTCACATTGAGTCTTGGCATAGTGATTCCTTTACCTCCACTATAAAAATGAGGCATCTGGTCAGTGGGGTTACCCAAGCTTGTTAGCAATCCTTGGTCCTTTTTTATGGGGAAAGAACATGGCACAGCAATACGTCAGAGTGGCTGAACAGCACTTGATTGCATCCAACAGGGATCTTTAAAAAACCTAGTAGGAGCCATGAGCTAGAAGTCCCATCAGAGGCCATAAAAACCAGCATGACAAGAGAAGAGGAAGCCTTAGCCTTCAACATAGAAGCAGCCAATTTTTGTCAGGATGATCTTGTCAGAAAAGCATCTGCCACCGTTAAAAGTCCAAACGATGACATACCGTAACTAGTCCGAGACTGAGGGGTGATCTCATTAATGACTATAAATATGCGTGTCAGGAGCATGGAGCCAGACTCTTCTCAATGTCATCTAGTGATAGGATATGGGGCAATGGGTGTGAGCTGGAACATAGGAGGTTCCACATAAATATCAGAAGGAACTTCTTCCCAGTGAGGGTGACAGCACACTGGAACAGGCTGCACAGGGGGGTTATGCAGTCTTTTTGTCTGGAGATGTTAAAAACCTGCCTGGATATGTTTCTGTGCAACTTGGTGTAAGTGATCCTGCTGTGTCAGGGGGATTGGACTAGATGAACTTTCAAGGTGCCTTCCAATCCCTAATGTTCTGTGATTCTGTAAAGACATGAAACTTGGATAAACCAAACATAAAAGATTAACCTCTGAAAAAATAAACATAGCATTCTTCATGCCTTCCATTTTTGGGGATCCTTTAGGATCCATTTTTGGGGATCCTTTAGGACTCATGCTTCAAAAAAGTTCTTCTACAATCAGAAGAGAACATTTTAGATAAGAGAATGAGATTCCTCCACAGTACCCCCAAAAACATCACCACCTACAAAAATTATCCAAGTCTGAATTAGACACTCCCTATATTTAGAAACACAATTTTACAAACTCTCTCTGTTCTGTTTTGTTACTATTTTATGCGCCTGTCTTTGTGCCTTGTTGCTAGTGGAAATGTTCCCTATGAAGAGAACAGAGACTTTCTACTGTCTGCATCTGCAAGGCACCAGAAAGTACTTCTCTTTGCACCACATTTTGCTTGAGTTCACAAAATTGTCACCACAGTTCTGTGAGTTGTGAGCAAAAGGCAGCCAGGAAGGAAATGCTCAAGTAAAGCCGATCCAAACCTTGTTCAGTCACAGAAGCATTCAGATCTCTCCTTTCCCATGTGCTGTATTTGGTCAGTGCTGGATTCTCTCCCATTCAGACTGTCACATCATTTTACTCTTCTCATCTTTATGTTCACTCTGGGCGCTTTCTGGAAAGAAACTGATTCTCCTGTTCTGAAAACACTTGCTGTCATGTTGTATCATTTTCTTTCTGCCAGGTCTTAGTAATGGGCTTTTTTAAGAGTTGCCTAGAGAACGAGAACAGGTTTGTTCTATCACAAGTGAAAAAGAGAACCCTCACTTGGGGTCTTGATTCCAAATCCATGTAAGGTATTGAGTCTTGCTGACTTTGGATCTGAACCTGAGAGCCTTCCGTGATTTTCAGCAATCAACAGCTACTTGCATTTGCAAAAATTACTGTTTGTGGTGCAGAATAACAAGAAGTGCTAGCCATCCTGCCTTTGCAAACACTTGCTTTTGTGTGCAACCCTCTCCTGTGTAAATAAGCAGCCTTTCACTGGTGGCTTTATTTGTCCAAGTCCTTGCACAAACATTAAAGATTTATAATGGCACTGATATAGACAACAAGTGATGTGCCACCCTGCTGTTTTCTAATAACTGGTTTAAATTATATGTGGAAAAAAGGATTATGATTCTTTTAAACGAGGAATGAAAGCGTAACACAAACATAAATAAAATGTGGATTTAGATGGAATTCAAGTAGAAGGAATAACTTTATGAAGAAATACTATGACTAGGGACAATGTTTTGTGTAGTAGACTATAGGCTGGGATTTAATTTAAGCTGCCTTCCAGACATCCTTAGATCTCAAAATTTACCCTAATGGGGGAAACCAGCATGATGTACGTGTCTGGTTTTTGTAAGTATTTACTTCGTATAATTTTCTGCCCAAGGCAGGGGACAGATCTGCCCAAGGCAGGGGACAGAAGAAGTTGAA
>VXBP01002764.1:115813-280756 GCA_013400115.1 Rhinopomastus cyanomelas | reverse complement strand
GTCCCTTCCAATCCGTAATGGTTCTATGATTCTACCTTTAAACACATCAGGTGATGTTAAGTCAACCCTCTCCCTGGGCAGTCTGTCCCAAATCCCTGATCACTCTTTCAATGAAAAACACTTTTCCTAGTGTCCAGCCCAACCCTCCCCTAGTGCTGCCTGAGTCTGTTCCCTCTTGTTCTGTCACTAATGACCTGTGAGAAGAAACCAGCACCCTCCTCTCTATAATTTCCCTTCAGGTAGTTGTGGAGGGCAATAAAGTCTTCCTGCAGCCTCCCCTTCCTCAGACTAAACAGCCTCAGCTCCCTCAGCTGCTCCTCACAAGACCTGTTACCTAGATTCTTCACCAGCTTTGTTGCCCTTTGCACCTGCTCCAGCACCTCAGTGTCTCTCTTGAATGGAGGCGCCCAAAACTGAGACCAGAACTTCAGGGTGACGTCTTCACAGTAAATACAGTATTTCTGTGTTCGGTTGCACTTTCACTCTAAGCACAATGGAATCACAGCAAAGCAAAAACAGAACTAGATTAGAAGCAAGCCCAGGTAATAGAGTCATATAAAATGAAAAGGAGGCTTTCGCTTTGTTGCATTTGAAATTTTGCAAAAGGAAAAACTTGTGATGTAATCTAGTAAACAGGTAATCTAGTCCACATGCTACATTAACAGTCAATAATATTAATTCTACCTTTTTACATTGCCTTTCCCAAACCTCAATATATTTGAAGTGTCTTACACCAGCTAGAATAGAACAGCAGAAGACAAATTTAGATGAAAATGTCTCTTCTAGAAGACACCAGATATTGGCTTCTTGCAATATTACCAAAATACCTATATGCTAAAGACATTTCTAATTCAATGCAGTGGTAAAGATTTCCAATAAAATGTATTTCTAGGGAAAAAACTAATTAAGCAAAGCTCTGCTCAACATAAGAAGCAACGGTCTTTGTAATGGAGCATCCCCTTCCCTTTTTCAAAGAACTAAATCTCTGTAAATGCTGAGCATGTTAGCTATCTGAAGCCTCTCATTCCCCAGACTGACTTGGTCTTGCCATTGGTAGGGAACTGGAACAAAGGAAGGGTTCCAAACAAATCTGAAACTCAATAGCCCACTTCCACGCACTACTGCAGGTACTAAAAAAGCACTAGTGAATATTGACCTCATCCACTTGCACAGTAGAAAAGCAACAGCAATTCTGCAGTTTATACACTCTTTAAAAAGACCCATCTGCACTGCTGATCACAGACACAAATCAAGGGGGAAAGTAACGTGGTGTGATTGCATGTTTTAGGTATTATTTACTGAGCCAGGTGTAAGTCAGGGGGACATAATTTCTGTGGTAATGAGCTTATCACAGTTAAGATTTGCTCTTGCCAAAGAACAGTACCGCCCAGATTCTCTGAAGACTTAAACCTAGACGCTTCATGATTCAAAGGCAGGGCCTATACCTTCTTTGTTCTGCTCCACCCTAATACCATGGCTGGTTATCTTTACCTGGTGATAAGAAAGAAACCAGAAAACTGGTGGGTGTTACATTCAGGAAAAGGAAAGGCATTTCCAGCTTGCTTCTGTTCCCTAGAAACACTGGTTTCCTACCACCACTACTTGGCAGAACATAGGAAACTTTATGTGATGAAGCAACTAATGATAGGTCAAGGACGTGTGTAGCCTGAGACTGGGATGTGAACAGAGAAGGAATCTCAGATAAATCTCACAACCAGGAATGGGTTGTGTAAACAAAAAAAGCAGTAAACAGTATGTTTTGGTGGACTTTATCTTGTATTTGTCTGCGTAGTTGCCTGGAAAACAAAAATCCAGTTTTCCATTATTTTCCCTTGGGTTTAATAAGGCACTCATACACCAGTTAAAAGTTTTCATCATCACTCCACGGAACTGTGAGGACTGTTCACATGTATTTGTTCCTGCTCCATATACTTCCAAAATAGTGGCCCTGCAAGAAGTTTCCCCAGCCTGCTTCTTTACAGATATTCCTTCAGCTGCAATTTCTTCAGAATTACCTAAGACTATGGATCTATTGATATATATGAAATATGTACACATTTAACTTTATTTTTTCATTTGCAGGATTGATCTAAGGAGCTGTAATTCTGTGATCAGAAGACACTATAGTTTGGCCCTATTAGCCAAGCGTATTTAACCTTTGACACTCCCTTTAACTTGTGTTTTTGAAAGATGTGCCTCAAACTGTTGCCAATACTTCAGTCTGTACAGAAAGTACTCACATAATGAAGAGTAAACTGCAAAGACAGATGGTTAGAGTTTTAACATTTACCTAAAAAATAAAGGCTGATCTCATTGTTTTAGCCATCTTGTTTTAAGAAAACTTGATGCAAATAATGGAAGCGAAGTGACTGCCCTGTATAATTTGAGACTAGGTGCACAATCTGCTTAGTCTTGGTTTCAAAGCATCTGTGGAATAGGATGCAGCTGTTTTTTAATGGACACGTTTTGAATTCAAGGGAATTAACTTTTCCCTCCCCACAAAAAACTATCATCCTACATCTGTACTTGAGTCCACAAAATGCTCTCTGGCACTGGTAGCTACAAGGCAGCAGCTGTTTCTAAGATGAATTGTAGGTCAGGAGAAAAAGCAGGCAAACTTCAAGGTAGCACTTAGCTACTTGACCAGATTAGCTTTTTCCAGTAGCAAGAAATGCTAAGTCAGCAGTTTTTCTACCCAGAGTACCCTGAAGGAAAGGAACCTCTTGACTTCCAATTCATTATTTAACATACTCAAGGCAACCCTTGTGTTCACAATCTGTAGCTACACTGAGAAACGTAAATGATCCAAAAACTCCAAGGACCTTACTCATTACAGAACATGCAGGAGGAACTTGTTAACAGCAGCAGCAGTATTTTAAATCTGCTTGCACTTCTGAAGACAAACAGCTGTGCATAAAACCCAGCTGGAAGTGGTTTCCCCACCTCTTGGTCTCTGAACACTGACTACACCCACTGGGTGATTAGCGGGGCAATGGGTAAATCTGGCAGATGATCACACGGAGCACACTAATAAATTAGGGTGGCTTTTTCTCTCCCGAAAGAAGCACAAAAGACTTCTACTACTATCATTACAGGAAGAAATGAAACTCCAGAAACAACCCATGTGGTTCTTCACAGTATTTTTACTGCTAGATGACAACCATAGATTTTTAATGGAAACAGTTGCCCTCTCCAAATTTACAGATCCTCACTACCAAAAGCTAGAAGTAATAACGGGCCGGTGTTGTTAAGGCTTTTTTCCTTGTTTCTCCACCAGAAAGCTATGTTTTCATGCATTTTTTCACAAATTCTAACAAATCATTCTTATCCCTGCCAGGAGAGGAAAACCAAATACTTTCCTTGAGCAGAACGTGAATAACAGCCTTGGCATCCTCTTGAATGCCATTTCTGGATTAAATATCTATTAGAAGTCCATTCTTTGGTAAGAATCTCTCAAAGAATAAAACAGGAGTCTGCCTTTTGAAATACTCACTGGTTACCTCTTCTGCCTGTGCCAGCTTAGATGCTTGTTCTACTGTTCTTGAGAAGATTTCTCAAAGTAAACTTTGGTCCCTTGGAACTGATGCTCCCCATACCTCTACAGGTTCAAGGACTTGATGACAAAACTAGCAACCACAGAGATCACTGGGGCAGAAACCATCCAATCTCTGTGTGCATCAGAGGAGAATGTGCTGTAGCACTCAGAATTTACAGGTCTCCTGTCACCTGTGAGAATCACAGTCTTGTCCTTGTGTGCGGACCCATCTCTCTGCTACCTGCTACAGTATTGCTCAAAACATCCTGCACGATTGGTAACTACCAGGTTTGTAGTCTGTAAACTTCAAAACACTTTTCAGAATTTTAAGGGATGAGGGCAGTACACAAAAAATTGAGGGGCTTAAAAAGGGACTATGAAAAGAAGATAAGCCGTCTAAGCCATGGTTGACTTTTATGAAGCTAGTGAAAATCTTCCAGATGAACATTTAGGGTTCATCAATTGAAAATTATTTCTTTCTGCTCCCTCTTCACTAATATTGCTCAAAAACCAATTTGAAAATAGTTGCCAGCAAAGTAATCCAGGCTCTGAAAGGCACCAAAGCGGCTTCTATGCCTACAAGTAACAGCACAGCTCCTCAAGGCACTACACTTCTACTCCTCGTTATATTCTCCCATGTTTTTAATTTAAATAGGCAGTAAACTTTATTGCATGAAAGTAAGATGGCAAAATATTAGATCTGATATGTGTGCTGGACCTGGACTGCCTCGTTGCTAACTACAGGAATAAGCGGTGCCTTGAGTTTCCCTGCATTTGAAATTACTTGTCCCTCTGCTCCCAGCTTGAGGGATGCTTTGCTCCATGCTTTTTCCACAGAGCAGCCCAAAGCAACCAAGAGAGACAAGCAGAAATCCCTTGTCCTGCTTTGGGTTAGAACAGAACGAATTCTGCTCAGTGATTTTAATTTTCGGCTCAGTCTCTTCTAAGTGCAAATTCTGCAGCCAACATCATATTCTTGCAGACAGTGTCTGCTTCTGCAAGTGGTAACCCTTAATGTTTACATGTACCATCAAGGATTTGGATGGAGAAAGGGCCTCGCATATACTTGCTCCTGTGAGAACAAAGGTCACCGCTAAACCTCGTGTGCCGTGCTAGGGCGCTGTAAAGCAAGAGTCGCACCTTCAGAGAGGAGCTGACAGGACAGGTGACCCTACACTGACCCACAAGGTATTTCCATCTCACATATATCCTATTTAATATGAAGCTGAGGGACCATGAGAGTCAGTCTCTCTTCTTTAATGGCCAGCATCCAAGGAAGATTTTGTTCTGCCTTCATACCTTCCTGAACCCGGTTCTGGAATCCATCTGGTTCTTGTCTCCTGCTGAGTCCAGTCTGGGACTTCCCCATTGCCTGCACACAGCATCAGTGGTGACAGTGACCCAACTGATTTCAGAAGGGCTGTTTTTTGTATTTGTTTTCTATTTATTACATATTATTTTTTCATCAAACTTGCTTTAGTTTTCCAATCCATAAGTTTCTCTCCCTTATTCCCTTTCTCTTCCCCATTTGAAAAGGGATAGAGATTAATAGGGTCTGTCATCCCTCTGTTGACTGTCCCAGCCTCAACCCGTGACACCCCTTCAGAAGTTTGCCCTAAGTAACATTTAACTTTTGCTGGACAGCGGTGAGAATCTCACCAGCACAACTTCAGAAACGCAATGTCAGAAACTCAAATCTTAGGCTGCTGAAATAATACAACTGATCCAACTGATTACCAAAGCGAAATTAAAACCATATCACCCAAGTATTTCAGCTACACACCAGCTTACTCTTCACTTTGTTTCCATGCAGTATTTTACCCCAAGTTCTCTGTTTAAACATTTCAAAGCAGAAAGTGGTGCTGTTTGTTTGTACAATGTCCGGCACCGCGGGACCTTGCCTGTTGGAACACGCCGAAATGGCACTATTAAATGTCACGTGCCTCTGCAGGAACACAAACTAGTAGATTTTTTTTTTTTGTAAAAAGAAATAAGGAAAACAGTAAGTACCTGAAATTTGGGATTACCTAGAAGTTCTTAGAGTCATAGTAATTAGCAGAATGCTCAAAAAGCCTGATCTGCTCACTTTAGATAGTGAGAAACTTCTGTGTTTGGGTGAGATTTCCTAGAATCTGCACATCTGGAGGGCAGGGCAGGAGAGAGATGCCATCCTATTGGCACTGGCATGTTTGCACAGACAACCACAACCTGACACATCCTTCCGATTGCAGGCTGGCAGGCAGGGGTTGCAGGCAAACAGACACGTAACTGGCCCCTTCATCCCCTTCATCCAACAGAGCGGAGGCCTAGTCCTTCCCTGCTCCAGTGGGAGGATGTACAGCACTGGGAAAGCAACACTTCCTGCCCTGCCAGTCTTTCTTAATTCCCAGTGGTTTTAGCTGCATTCGTGTACAGGGAAACACTCAGAGAAACATCTCTGCTCAACACACAGTTCTGCAGTGTCAATATCAAATTGCAAAACATTTCAGATGCAGGATCATGGAAGAGGACACAAAACCAGCTCAGTCTTGTAGATGCAGGGAAGAAGAAAATCTGGCAATAATGGGAAGGCATCATCAGTATTATTGTGATAAACTGTTTGCAATTACTCCACTGGCAATTTTTCCAAATGGGTTGTCTTAGAGATAGGTCTCTTGCACTGATTACCAAATTATTTTCTTTATAAGGTCTAAGCAGCTCTGCTTTCCAGATGAATAGCCTGAAGTAACTTCATTCAGAGCTGTAGTCTGCTGAGATTTACCTTGGACAGCAAAGAAATGAGATAGATGAACACTAAACTCTTCTGTGTGTGAACCCAGCAGCCGTTTGGCTGATGAGACCACTTTACCTAAAGTAACTTCCAATTTAAAATAAAGACAGAAATACATTGGGGCTGCTTACAAGTTACAAGAAATCAGAATCAGTATTTGCTAACAGACCATTTTAAACTAAGTCTCTCTAAAGCGAATCGCAGGTTCACCAGTTTTCACCTAACCTGGGAGCGCTGTCTTGCCAGGAAAATGAAGGGCAGTGGATTGGCACCGTCACGTTTCCAGTCCAGCCAACCCCATCACTGCCAAGACTCTGGATCACTCTCTAGCCCTTGCCTGCCCTCAAGGAGCAGCGTTTACTTTAATCCCAACATACAGTAATACGTTTGGCAAGCATTTACTCATGAGCACTTACTTTTTTCTTGAAATAGAGGACTCAGGAAGGGAAGCCTTTTGCAGTGATCTGCGCATCTGACACGTGGTGACACAGCACTGCTGGCAGGAGCAGAAGCAGGGAGAAGCTGTCAGGGAGTAGGACGAGTATCTCTTTCACACACAGTACAGCCTAGATGCAGGTTTGAATCAGCCTTTGATAAAACAGAAAATGTCCTGGGCAGCAGAGCAGGAAACAGAAAAGTTCGGCCCTTCTGGTAGTTGCTTCAAAGAAGAGTCGAGGCCAGCGCACCACAACAGGCTAGGAAAGTTTGCTCAGTCTTGCTAGCATGCCTTCTGTGGGCTAGTTTCAAAGCACTCTGCCTTTGTGCATGACAGCTAGCTGAACTGCTTTCTGGGGAGGAGATGCAAATATTTCATGGAGACCTTTGGGGGAAGAGAGAAAGAAGGAGGAATGAAGAACAATGTGCATACTTGAAATTTGCACAGTACATTTCAAACACTCCTACTAAATTATTCTGTTAGATAAAATCCTATTAATTGGAATATTTGATCAGCTGCGGCTTTCTCAGAATTTGTTGCGGTTTTAGTATTTTATCATCAAACGCAGTGCAAGGTAATTCAAAGCTCACAAAGTGAAGCAAAAATTGGCCATAATTAAGAGCTTCAAACACACACAGCTTTCATTACACAAACCAGTAAGAGCTCACACGACTCTCTGCTCCACTTTATTTGTTTATCTAGTCTGTTGGGTATCTGAATTTCTTCTCTGAGTTCATCTGATGCAAGCTTGCACTTGTTTGAGTAGCTACTCCACGAACACAACAAACCAGCTCCAGCTAGGAAGTTTCAATCTGTCACCAGGGGTTTTCAGCAATCCAATCCCTAAGCATTAACTCTAGTAATTGAGGTAGCATATCTGACAAATTAGCAGAAGGAATATAACAGCATATTTCTGTGCAACAAGGACAATTTCTCCCTTCTGCAGCCACCAGTGGACTATCAAAGCCACAACAGCATGACATATGACACTGCAGTATCCCCAGGCTAGTGAAGTGAGTAATCTGAGAACAAACAGAAAGCAATCCAAAAAGTCATTCAAAAGCCACTAGACTTCACAAAATTAAATACATTAAATAATTTAAACCTCTGTGAAAGAGAAGAGTTGAATTCTACGTTAGTAGTGTCACAACCCAAACTGGCATGCTTCCATTGCTGATTCTTCTCTCTGTTATGTCTACTTCCTCACCAGAGACCTGTCTCCAGGTCAGTTTACAAACACAGCATAACTGATACTGCATACAGATCACAAATCCCAGTGAAGACTTTGGTGTACTGCTAGTTTGAGGCTGACAGCACTCACCTTGGTGACCATTCAGGGTGTGATAGCTACCAAGACCTACTTACGAACAGAGAACAAATTGCAGCAGCTGCTTTGAAGCTGAGACAAGTCACAAGCACCTAGCACTACAAAATGCCTCATCTTGTATCTTTTATAAAATGACCTTTCAGGAATACAATTTCCAAAGTGATTAGTCTTGCTGGTGACACACAGCTAGGGGAAACAGAGACTTCACAGTGATGAGAATAGATCAGATTTATGGACTAACAAGAGAGATGATGAAGTGAAGCAAGGAATAAGATGTAATGAGGCCAAGAACAAAATAAACAAATGTTTTAGTCCAGCTTAAACAGCAGTGTACAAAGTCAGAAAACAGAATCTAAAGCAAATCACATAACATTTAGTAGCATTATAAAGGAAATCCAGAAGAGATTTACAGCTCTTACAGACCTCATAATACAGAGTAAAAACCAATGGAAGGCTATAAAGCAAGTTAAGAGGTACTGCTGAAATGTCTGGAAGAAAAGCACAAGTTGCTCTTCAATCTCAACAGGACTTGTTTTCACACTGAAAATTGTGATACCCTGCCAAACACATTTCCCAAAAGTTCAAACTCAATCCTGAAAGATTTCATAGATATTGGATTATTTGGGTAACATTAGCTTTTGCAAAATGAAACCTACAGTTACACTATATCAGCCCTAACTCTGTAAGATCTGATCTTCTTTAGGCACATGACAGTTAAATGCAATAGGGAAGGTGTCTCCCAACGTGAAAAGATGCAGGAAGGAATATAACTGGCTTTGACGAAAACAGGAGCAAGAAGCCAAGATGCTGAACCTGTCCTTGAAAATGCCTTGGCAGTCTGTTACTTGTGGCTGAACCATACCGGAGAAAATGCTGTGTCAAAGGGCACATGGATTACCCAAACAGTGTTTCAAGGGCAAATACTATCACAGAATCATGAATCACAGAACGTTAGGGATTGGGAGGGACCTCAAAAGATCATCTAGTCCAATCCCCCTGCCACAGCAGAATCACCTAGACCAAGTCACACAGGACCATATCCAGATGGGTTTTAACATCTCCAGAGAAGAAGACTCCACAACCCCCCTGGAGATTGTGCTCCATCACCCTCACCTCAAGTTCCTTCTCATATTGATGTGGAATCTCCTATGTTCCAGCTTACACACATTGCCCCTTGTCCTATCATTAGATGACACTGAGAAGAGTCTGGCTCCATCCTCCTGACATGCACTCTTCACATATTTATCAACATTAACACCCCTCATCTCCTTTTCTGCAAGCTAAAGAGACCCACATCCCTCAGCTTTTCCTCATAAGGGAGGTGTTCTACTCCCTTCACCATCTTTGTGGCTCTGCGCTGGACTACCTCCAGCAGTTCTGTGTCCTTCTTGAACTGAAGGGCCCAGAACTGGACACACCATTCCAGATGCGGTCTCAGGGCAGAGCAGAGGAGCAGGAGAACCTCTCTTGATCTGCTAACCACTCCACTGCTGATCCACCCCAGGATGCCATTGGCTTTCTTGGCCAAGAGAGCACACTGCTGGCTCATGGTCATCCTGCCATCCACCAGGATCCCCAGGTCCCTTTCTCTTACAGTGCTCACCAATTAGGACAGATTTTAATGCAAATAATTTCTTTCCAGATAGGAACACCCTTAGGACTATAAAAATGTTCTTTGTTCAGGCATATACTTCTACTCTGGAAACATTTACATACCTGCTTAACTTTATATGTGTTAACTAATTAAAATCAACTGGGATAATCATGTTCAGTATTATAAGTTGACATGGGTTGGTATGTTGGCATGTTTGCATTTCTCCTGGGTTCACAATATATCATTCCAGTTCTCTTCAGGATAGCAGGAAGAACCTCAGCTCCCCAAAGTAAAGAGATAAGCAAGTACTAATACCAGAAGTAACTAATTTTTTCTGAACTATCCCTTTTGCTTAAGAGGACTCACTTTTCAAGACCATACATTATAAAATATTTCCTTAAACACTGCAGCTCATTAGCTGTATTCCTGGCTAGTTTCTTAATTGGGCTCACAAGTAAAATTTTCATTCAGATGTTAGCAGTTTGTTGTTTTAGAACAAGTGAGTTGCCATTCTAAGACAAATTCCTTATGCAAATAGCTGGATCATATGAGTGAGCTTCTCTGGTATTAGGCAAATCCAAGAAGACCTAAGGGTAGCCCATCCACTTCATAACATGTCCCCAGCACACCGAACTCATGCCGAGGATGCCCTACTCACAACATCCTCCTCAAGCTGTGTGGGCATGCAGGAGACAGAAATGGCCATGGTTACTTCACCAAGGGCACAGCAAGTTAGAAGCTGTGTTTGGGAATCACAACCTGATGAGAAATGTGATGAAGCTGGTGCACAGCTGTTCATACCACAGAAAGAAACCCTACAGAATGTTGCAGTCAAACTGAATGCACCCTGGGCAACTCCTGTGTGCAACTGGATGTGGAAAAAAAAGATGTCTGCTTCCTCTGCAGGAATGAAGAGCCTTATACCCAGCATTTCCAATGCTGTGAAAACAGCTGGAGAAAAGGTCTCCCATTACAAACATGTTTGAGAAGGGAAAAAATACATGAAAGATGCAAGCAAATGGACAGCAACAGATTAGATGCACGATGTCCAGCAGTGAGAAGAAAACCATTAGCAGTATTTAGGTAGAAAACTAGCTATTAAAATAGACTGTAGTTTTTTTAACACTAGTTTGTCAGCGAACTAATGTAATTAACCGTTGAACAGCTAATGGGGACAATACAGTGGTCACAGGCCCTGGAAAGAGCTAGAAAAAGTGAAGAATGAACTGCAAAGGTTATAAATCTCAGATTCAGCTGCAAGTCTTTTTCTCTCTTAGTCCACAACCAATATTGCTTCTGTTTGTTCTAATGTTTGTATGACTGCATAAGACTGCAGTTGCATTTTGACCACTACACAGACACTATAACTGACAACTTTTTCTTTGCGCGGCTGTGCAGGTTGGTTCACGGGAGAGAGGCAGAGGCAGGAGGAAGTGCTATGCCTGTCCCTTATCACAGAACTATTTAAATGGGAACTGAGAAACAGAAACTGGAACACCCAAAAAAAGGATGAAAGAATATTTAAACCCAGTTTCAATAATACTGGATATTACTAACTAAAGCAAAGGAAATTATTAAAAATATTATTTTATTCAGTTTTCCCTTGATTGGATTAATGGCATATAATGAATCATAAAAATCGTAGAATCATTTAGGTTGTAAAAGATATTTAACATCAGCAACTGCTACTGTTAACCCAACCTTACCAAGTCCACTGCTAAACCATGTCCCTAAGCTCCATATCTACATGACTTGACTACAAACACATCAGTGACTATTTAAAAAGCTTTTGAGACTACTAGTTAATTACTGGAATTCGTTTAAAATTAGAATGCAATTTTAAACTCAACAAACTTTTTACCACACATTATCTGAGGAGCTTATGTTGGTAATATTTTCTGTATTTAATTATTAATTTTATAGTGGTGTTTATGGCACTCTGTTGGAACCAGGCCATCAGACCTAAAAAGAATAGATGACATTGTCCTGCTCCGGCAGGGGGGTTGGACTCGATGATCTCTTGGGTCCCTTCCAACCCCTAACATCCTATGATCCTATGATCCTATGATCACTACCTCGCTCCGATTTTACAGATTTGAGAAACTTATGCCAAAAGAACACTGCTCTGAAGACAACTTTTGGCTAATTAATTGATTCAGAGGTAAAGATCAGTAAAAATCATTAGAAAAAGAAGAACGATCGTATTTCTTTATTTTTAACAATGCTTAGGTTCATCCTGTTGCAGAAAGAGGTTGTCAAAGAGTTGGCCAAGAATTTCACAACATCTATCATGACTGCCTGCATTTACATTTTGCTTACATTTACAGAACATGTACTAGAAAGGCTGAAGACAAAGTCACAACTTTTGACTTTGCCATGCTGTGATTAAAAATGTATCCCCAAAATGCTAACCCCAGTAACAACAAGCAAGCAATGCATAAAAATCTTTCATGCCTTTGTGCTGTAAATTGCTTCAGCTATTGACTTGTTTCAGGAGTTAGCATGCTGTTTTTAAACTGTTAAGCCTGCTGTATTTCTTACAATTTATTGCTAATCTTTTGAGGAAATAAATGGAAAAAGAGAATCATGAATAGATTGATAAATCAAATCAGATCAGTTTGGAGATTTTGCCACACTATGTTTCCTTATTTCAAGAGTCATAATGATTGATTTAGGATATGGCAGTCGATCCCTATTTCATTATTAATATATTATGTGGCTTAAGGACTGCTCTCTGTAAAGACACGATTAAGATATCTCTGGAGGCCTGATTGAAAACCTCTAATTTGCAACCAGCAGCACAATTAGTGATCTGAGAAAAAACAACCTGTTGCACANAGCTCCTGCTGGATATGTGGAGCTGCAGGGCCTGCATACGCCCTGCTGCCGTTGCCGCCATCTTAAGAGCAGCTAGTTTAGCAACTACAACAACAACCCATCATAAAAATCCAACTCAGCCCGCTACCACAGATCAGGTCCAACACAGACATTCACAAGAGGGCAGAAGATTAACTCTCATTTTGATCTTTTGATGATAAAGAGCACAATTTGACAGAAAACTGCATTTTCTTCAGCGGGCACTATGCAACTCAGAGTAGCACAGACCAAGACAGCATTTTCAAGCTGTCATCCGTCTAACTTCAATCTGTTATACAAATTCAGCTGGTGGCAGCTGAAGCCCCAAAGTATCAGCACATCACTGTCTCCTCATTGAAAACTCTACACAAGCAATTTCGGATACGTAGATTTTATAAAACACTCTTAGGAAAGAACCTAGAGCGAAGTACAGCAAAGAGTGAACAAACAAGCTTTCTGGCAACCAAAAAAAGGCAGACAGTAATATTCTCCGTTCTACTTGAATTTTCATCCCATGGAAGTGAGCCCTGGCCTAAACAGGAACTGAATGCAAAGTGGCAGGTTCTGTTCCACCAAGGTAAAGTAGAGCAAACACGTCAAACACACAGCACAACTTCACGGCTTCAGGTTTGCCCTCTGTAATTTTCCTTCTTACTGCAGTCCTTTGCACAGAGGACAGGGTAGAAGTAAGAACTCAATTTTGCTCTGTCCCTCAAATAGTTCTCGTGGGATATGATATCCAGTTATCATTCCTGCTTGTTATGCAGTTTGTCCTAACTCAGTTATGCACTTGTTATGCACTTGCACTAACTTTAGTGCAGTTAACCCAGATGAGAGGAAGGTTAATGACGACTTCTGTTACCATTTCTACATGCTTTGCAAAAGAGAGAGAATGGCTTGCTTTCTTAAAAGGAAACGACATTCCTTTCCTGAAAGGCCTCAGAGCTGAAGACATCCCCTCTTCACAAGTGAGGTTCAACTGGACTGCTGACATTTGAGAGGTCAGGAGTGGGGTTCTGCCCCTGACACTGAAGTACCCCACGTCCCAAGTGTCTTTAGCCTAGATCCTTTTTTATAAGAGAGAGAAAAATTGTCCCTTGAGATGGAGACAAGTTTTCTAAGCTGTTTGCTTTGGTGCTATCGGGGTTTTTTCTCCCTTCCCCAACACCTTAGCCCACGAAGCGCACACCACCCCTGGTCCTAGGAAGGGGCTACAGCTCTGGAGTCAGGAAGGGTAAGAGCAGCATCAGCTCCTCGCTTCATGCAAAGCAATGCATGCTAAACCAAACTCGGGTGTTTAGGGAGCAGAATACATTAGAAGGAACGCTCTGCACAGCAGAAGCATGATCTAAATAGCAGTTTAACCTGGGAGCCACTGACTGCAGCCAAAACATTTTCATTTAAGTAACTGATCTTAATCCTATTGTGTAATGCTTGTCATCTGTTAATCTTCCTCAGAAGAAAAAGTGATTTTCATTGCCTGGTAACAGTTACTACTGGTTGTATCATTACAGGAACTTCCATTTTAAAAACCCTAATAGCACACCGTGGTTAGCAACTATCTTTTCCCAATTTTTACATTTCTTATTTATTACATTATTAATTTTACCTGCAATTTGTGCCAAATTACTTTTAGGCTGAAGATGGAATTAAATCAATAACACAGAGAAAAAGAAGCATTTTAATACATGCACGACTACAAAAGAAAACGTGAAACATTATTTGCATTTAAATCAGTCCTCATATGAAGAAAATTATTTCCTTAATTAGTGACTTTATCCAATTGTTGCCGATCACAACATGATCAGAGGGCTAGAAATACACCTTTGCTTAAGAAAGGATAAACCACAGCTGCTCTTCTAAACTAAAACTGTTTGCAATTAGCACAATTTCACCTGTTTAGCCAGAGAATGCTCTGGGTTGCAGCTTTCCTTACTTGTTAATTGGAAATGTCTAGTGCTTAAATATTAATATTATGATGGGTTTAAATCTTAGTATAGAAATTGCGAGATGCTTTTAAATTGACTATTTCAAGCACTTTGATTTCAAATGGAAATACCTGGTTTAAGAGAAAAAAAAGAATCACGCAAAACCCCCATAACATTAGATGCTGCAAGATTTGAAGGACACTATCAACAAGAACAAGAACAGAGAAGATCTAAACTTGGATCTTCAAGGGCATCAAGGCAGATAGAGCAGGAAACATAGTCCAGCACTCTCACACCACCAATTCACAGGAAAAAACGAGTCTGATAAAAATGGGAGGCAGATCCTGGACTGAGCAGGAATTCAGTCACATGTCAGCTCATCACCAGGCTCAAACACCCATTACTTCAGTCTTGATTCTTCTCTGTGTCCCACTGAGGCACTTGCCGAAGTGGGAAAACTCTGCATGCTACTTGCCCTGGAATTTTGTTATCTGAATTTTGCTCAGCAACACAAACATGACCCATGCTGGTCTCAGGAGCATCTAGATGCTTAGCAAGGCTCACACCCTGCATGTCATAATGTCTTCCCCAAGTGGGAAGTCAAGCCCATAGGACAGCAGATGCCGGGCAGCTCAAGAGAGAGTTCCTCATAGAATGTCAGGGACTTCATCTAGTTCAACCCCTCTGCCAGACCAGGATCACCTAGGACAGGCCACAGAGGAACACATCCAAATGAGGTTTGAAAGTCTCCAGAGCAAGAGACTCCACAACTTCTCTAGGCAATCTGTTCCAGTGCTCCATCGCCCTCACAATGAAAATGTTTCTCCTCATGTTGAGGTGGAACTTCCTATGTTTTAGCTTATCCCTACTATTCCTTGACCTATTATCAGGCACCACTGAAAAGAGACTGTCCTCCTTCTTCTGACACTCACCCCTCTGATATTTAGACATTAATAAGATTGCCTCTAAGCCTTCTCTTCATAAGACTAAACAGCCTCAGTCCTCTCACTTGTCCACCTGCTAAGCACTCCACCTGCTTAGGCCTGAGCCTGTAAATCTTCCTACGAATCTACTGGTGGGCTCGCTCACATGCCCAGCTGACCTAAACCCTGTGAGAAAGATGGCTCGTGAGGTCAGCTCCCTAGTGCTACAGCCATAGTGCAGGCAGCTACAGTTGTGTAAGGTCTGGCCTAAACACCAAGTTTTAGTTCAAACAGGAATTAATTCAGGAAGCCCTTAAAGATCCCTCTTGGCTTTAAGATCTCTCAAAGCAAGCCTAAATCACTAGCATTTTGTCTTTATACTTACTTTTTGTTACCATGAACCACTGCCAAGAGGATGGAGAAAGGAACTCAGATCCATTAGCCATACTTTATTTTTTCATGATCTGCCCACAAAGTCATTGCCCACACCGTTTTGATGTATCTTTGCAGTACTCACCCTCATCTGCTGAAAGCCCTCACTGCAGCACTGGTACACTTACAGCTTGGAATTCTGGATGACAATAGCAGAGGCAGCAAAAAGATTGCTGACCCTCCAAGCAGTATCACTGGGAAGAACAATTCCATGTCAGCTTGTTCTTTTCTTCACAGAATGACACGCACTATCCACGCTGCAGACGTCATATAAGACACTGGCTCTGAATATATGCAACATGAAGGAAGTGGCATTTCTATCAGCAGGAAACATTTGGCTGAATTTAAGACAACTGTCTAGGAATGATGGAGTGTACGTACCCAAGAGTTCAGAGTCAGATGTCTAATTTTGTCACAATCTAAAACTTACTGAGCCATTTCTACTAAAATGGGTTTGCTTATTTCTGTCCTTTCAGATGGGACTCATTGAAATAATTGAGTGCTTACACAGCGGTGAAGAAACATACACCAGGCCCTACACTGCAGCCACTGCCTTCACAAAAAGCTTGTTGAGTGTTTAAAGACTATAGAGCTAAGCTGTGCAGTGTTAGAAGGGCAACTTACTTAGATTAGCTATTGGTCTCATAGAAAGTTCTTTAAGAGCAGTACGCACTAACAACAAATAATATCTGAGTCACTGGACTGGCCTGGCTTTAGATGTTAAGGGTTTCTCTGTGGATTTTCACATTTATGAGTCTCTCTTTTCAAATTAGAACATTATAATTACAGTTGTGAAATAAATATATTTAATGAATGGTCCCAAAGTGAGTTACATTGACAATTTTTAACCCTTATGCCATCAGTTGATCCTGTTGATGAGATCCAAGATAAGGTTAACTAAATAATTAATATGCTAATGAGCTGAAACAAAAAGAAACCAAGGAGGGTTCAAAAAAACCCTCTTATGAAGTTGCAGACAAAAGCAACTACTAACTTAATTTGGGGAAAACCAAGAAGATGTGTTTAATGTCACAACATTAAACACAAAGAAATAGAGATTAATTACATGTTCTTCCCTAACTGGGCTGAGCTGCTACCTAATTTCCCTAAGAGGAAAGAAACCTCCAGCAGTTTGCTGATTTTAGAGTAATCAACGTGTCCTGACTGTGGGTCATTGGTTTATAAACCACCAACATGCAAGTGAAATGAGAAACTGTAAAAAAAAGTCTCAGATTTCCGTACTTCCGAGCAAAGTGTTACTGAGACAAACCTCACCATAAAGCACACAAGAGAGGTGATAATTTTGCTCTGTGCTTGCAGAGCATCTACCACTAACCACCTGATATTATTGCAAAAGCTGGCTTTAATGCTAGCAGTTGTACAGTGTAAGACCTGTTTCAAATGCTGTCTGTGACATTTAAGCAGTTTCCAGGTACTGCTCCACTACAGGATCAGCAGGTTTATTTGCTAGAAGTGAGCTGCAGATAGGGACACTGAAGCCAGAGTGACCTGCAGGGACACATCATTTCTTTACAGTCATACAACATCAAGCTGTCATTTGTCCCAGCTGCCCGGCACTGTCAAAAGCCACTGCTAGGAGGTATTTGGTATTAATTTCACATGCAAGCTTCATCTGCATAGTTCTGACACCTGATCTATGTGAGGGAAAGTCCTCACTTTTCTCTTTCAGTCCTTCTGCTGTATTCCTTTGGTCATTTTCCTCTTTTCCCAGCCTCTTTGGCTGTACCTAGCAGGAGGAGCCAGACACACCACTAAGATGCACTTTACAATGCCACAGAGGCACCCCAGAAATGGTTGATCTCATTATTTGTGTATCTCAGGAAATCCTTAGCTATCTCATAGCCTCTAAAACAGCTCTGAGTCTAAAAACCTCTGGGATACTACTACAGGGCCCTGAGGGTGTCCCATTTGGACTCCTTGGTTTGGTTTTGTTGGTTCAAACTACGCTGCCATTGGATGCACAGAAGTCACTGAGTGGTTTGGGAACAAAAAGCCCCAAAGACTATTTATAACATCAGCAATTACTGTCAGGAAGCTGAGTGATATGTTCACACATTTACTGTTTAACAAAGAAATATTTCCTCTCAGCAAACTGGAGCCTAAAGGAACCACTCAGAACATGTCAAGTTCCACTGATGGAGACGGGTCGCATACAGATGAAGGAAGCAACAAAGAAAATAACTGCAAAATGTATGTGAGGGCCCTGTACACCCACATCTGAAATGTCACCCTGCATATGAAGTAGTTTACAGTCTCACCCAGTGCCCAAGGAAGTCAAAATGCATGGGAATGTGATTTATTTTAAACCACAACTTAAGGAGCTCCCACTGAAGGGGAAAAGTTCAGGTTTTTAAGCAAATATGCTCAAGTATTTGTATTATTTTCAGGACCATGTGAGTGCACAGTGAAAAAGTAAATAATTTCCAAAGCCACTTTGGATGGCACCGTACATAAACCAGAGCGGTTCAGATGATTTAACACAACTTGTTCTGCAGTGCTCTGTGTTAGCTTTTGTCTCTGCTGATAATTTGACAGGCTGGTACATGAATGTTACCCTTGATCTCCGAAATCTTTCCAGTCCTACCCTCTTACTACTATTTGTCCTCCTACTGCAGTTTCTTTCACCAGCATACTGTCAATTACACAATTTCCCCAAAGAGAGCTAATCCTTGTTTTCCTGCCAGTTTGTAAGTGGATTTGAACCCTCCTTGTTCGTTGGGTTGTTTTTTTTTTCATTTTGACCCATTAGCATGTTAACTAACCTAACTGGTTAATCACAACTTGGGTCTGATCAACTGATCACCTCAGTTCCTGTTGTACAGACCCTTTCTCATTTAGATCAGGACCTGAGGCAAAAGTCCTCTCAAACCCAATACAGAGCCACAGCAGCCACAGTCTTTTAAAACTTTTTTATAGTCCTTCCTAGATCACAGCTCTAAGCCTTGTGCTTTGATCACCAGAACTGGATGGTTAAAGACAAACTGCAGAGCTTTGCAGCTTCATCTAAAGCCAGCTGCCACACAACAAAACACACCAATAAACTATTGATACATAATGAAATGACCGTGGTGATAATGGTGACACACCTAACTGAAATACCTGTTAAGAGGTGCACCACCCCCACCAATATATCAATATCGTCACTTAATGCACTACTTGCATTAGTTTGGTAATTGTGTAAAATCACACTCCTGTAACTTCCAAAATAGGGCAAGGCAAAGGAAGATTCTTTAATTCACAGAATCACTGTGGTTGGAAAAGATCCCTGAGATCACTGAGTCCAACCATCCACACTACCTTACAAGTTCACCCCTAAACTATATCTCTTAACACTTCATCCAAATGATCTTTAAACACATCCAGGGATGGCAACTCAGTCACCTCCCTGGGAAGCCCATTCCAGTGCTTGACCACCCTTTCTATGAAAAAATTCTTCCTAATATCTAGTCTAAACCTACCTGTTGTAACTTGAACCCATTCCCTCTTGTTCAATCACTAATTGTCTGTGAGAAGAGACCAGCACCAACCTCTCCACAACATCCCTTCCTTCAGGTAGTTGTAGAAAGTGGTGAGGTCTCCTCTCAGCCTCTTCTTCTTCAAACTAAAGAGTCCCAGCTCTTCCAGTTTTTCCTCATAAGATTTATTCTCCAGGCCCTTCACCAGCTTCGTTGCCCTCCTCTGCACATGCTCCAGCACCTCCACATCTCTCTTGTACTGAGGTGCCCAAAACTAGACACAATACTCAAGATGTGGCCTCACCAGTGCCAAATACTGGGGGACAACAACCTCCCTTCTTCTGCTGGCCACACTATTTCTAATATAAGCCAGGATGCCATTGGCCTTCTTGGCCACCTGGGCACACTAGTGGCTCATATTCATCTTCCTGTCTATTAGAACCCCCAGGTCCCTCTCTGCCAGATGGCTCTCCAGCCACACCTCCCCAAGCCTGGAGCATTGCATGGGATTGTTGTGGCCCAAGTGCACGACCTGGCACTTGGCCTTGTTGAAGCTCCTGCCATTAACATTGGCCCATTGCTCCAATCCAGGTATCTCTGGCAGATGAACACTCTCACCTAACTTGGTGTCATCTGCAAACTTACTAATGATACACTCTGTGTCCTTATCGAGATCATCAATAAAGATGTTAAACAGAGACGGTCCCAACACTGACCCCTGAGGCCACCACTTGTGACAGGCCGCCAGCTGGATTTCACTCCATTAACCACCACTCTTTGGGCCTGTTCATTGAACCAGTGTTTTACTGAGCATATTGTGTGCTCACCCAAGCCACGAGCGGCCAGTTTATCAAGAATTCCATGGGGAACAGTGTCAAAGGCTTTTTGAAAGTCCAGGTAAACAATATCCACAGACTTTCCCTCATCCAATAGTCAGGTCATGCTGTCATAGAAGGAGATCAGGTTCATCAGGCAGGACCTGCCTTTATTAAGCCCATGTTGACTGGGCCTGATCCTCTGGTTGTCTTGTATGTGAAATGCGATGGCACTTGAGATGATGTGTTCCATGACTTTCTCTGGTATCAAGGTCAGACTGACAGGTCTATAGTTTCCTGGATCCTCCTTTCTGCCCTCCTTGTAGATGGGTGTTACGTTTGCCACCTTCCAGTCCATTGGGACCTTCCCAGCTACCAGGATTTTGAGTAAATGATGGAAAGTGGCTTGGCAAGCACATCTGCCAACTCTTTCAGCATCCTTGGGTGCAACCCATCCGGCCACATAAACTTGTTTATGTCTAAGTGGTGTAGCAGGTCACTGACAACTTCCTCTCCATCTGTGATGGCCTCATTCTTCTCACCCTCTCTGTTCCCCAGCTCATGAGGCCTGTTGTCCAGGGAACACTTAGTTCCACTGCTAAAGACTGAGGCAAAGCAGACATTGAGCACCTCAGCCTTTTCCACATCATCCATTACTAGGTTTCCCTCTGAATCCAGAATAGGATGGAGATTTTCCCTGGTCCTCCTTTTGTTATTAATGTATTTATAGAAACTTCTTTGTTGTCCTTAACAGCTGTAGCTAAGCTGAGCTCTAGCTGTTCTTTGGCCCTCCTGATTTTCTTTCTGCAGTGTTTGACTACATCCTTAAAGTCTTCATGAGAGGCCTGCCCCCTCTTCCAGAGGTCATAGACACTTTTTTTGTTCTTGAGGTGAAGCCAAAGATCCCTCTTTAGCAAAGCTGATCTCCTTCCTTGTCTACTTGTCTTTCATCCCATGGGGACAGCCTGCTCCTCTGCCCTTCAGACTTCCCTCTTGAAGTATGTTCCAGCCTTCTGGGACTCTCATCTCTTTCAAGGCAGCCTCCCAAGGGACTTGGGAACAGAACAGGCCAAAGTTCGCTCTCCAGAAGTCTAACGTAACGGTTTCACTAGTCCTTCTCCTTGTTTTTCCAACGATTGAAAACTCAATCAACTCATGATCACTGTGCCCCAGACGACCTTCAACCTTTACTTCTCCCACAAGATCTTCCCTGTTCACAAGAAGCAGGTCCAAGAGGGCATCTTCCCTGGTTGCCTCTCTCACCAGGTGTGTCAGGAAGTTATCTTCCACACATGCCAGGAATTAATTATACAATATAAACATGAAAACATGAAATATTAAACTCTCTATCTTTGAACTCAATAAAAAAATTCAACCGGATTAGCCTTGAAAGAGCTCACCTAATCTCGCCTTGCGTGCAGCAGGAGGTTGGACCAGAGACCTCCAAAGGTCCTGTCTGACTTAAATGACTTTATGAGTTTATGACTCCAAGTGCTTGAATCTTGCTTATTCTGGCTTTAAATCTAAATATGTCTTAAACTACACCATACAGCAGAGCAGAGCTGATCCATCACCAACACTCACTGCACTATTCCCCTCACTGCAAAGTCAGCCCTTATGCCAGCCCATATATTCTGACTGCACTACCCACACTTCCTAGACTCAGGAGCTGAATTGTTCAAAGTCCCAGCAGCTGTGATTTCTCACCAACTCCAACACCAGATAAAGAGAATTGGGTCATTTCAAACATTTTTTTTTCCCCAAAGTTATAAAGAGAGGAAATGATAAATCGTTATAGACACAGAACATAAAACAAATTCCTCCTCCAGTGCTAAAGCAAATAGGTCACAGCCTGCCTCTCTGTGGCTAAGAAAGAACTACCACTATTGAGGTAAACCAGAATTTCTTTGTTAAGATACCAATGCTCTCGTTTCAAGTGGGAACATCTCTTTCTGGCTTAGACAGCTTCCTACCCTCCACAGCCAGTGCTGCACACAACCTGACTGCCTCCTTTCCTGCACAGCTCTGTACATCCTGCTTGCTAATGGTCACGTTCTCTTCTTCACATTGCTTTTTTCTGGTGCAGCCTTATTAAAAAACCAGATATGATGTATGCACTGCATACAAGATACTAACTGCACTATTACCTTTTTGGATTCTTCACTAATATTTTTCCATAAGTGTGACATAAATCAGATGATGATCGCAAGTGGGGAACTTCTGTGACAGGACCTCTCTTTCCTAATCTTGGCTATACAGGCTGGTTATACTGGGAACACGTGCACTGAAGCCACAGTAGCTTAACACCCTAACACCTACCAGAGGCTCGGTAATGGCAGCTGCATGAATGCATTATTTTGGCATGCTGTAAAAAGAAACTGAAGTTGCATCTCAAAATCAGCAGCATTTACCAGAGTCTAAAGGACAATGTTCCATTACCACAGTCAGATGATGCATGGTGATCTGTATCATCTAATCATGAACCTGAAACCTTATCTATTTACACTGCAGTAATTACACCCATCTGTCCAAAATCCCCTGGAATCAATGCCAACTCTCTCTGCAGTCAGTCTCTTATGCTTCCTGCCATGGCCACATTATTTACCTTGAATAATGATCAATTTGTGTACTATTAGCTGGGAAACTGAAGTGTGACTCCAAGCATATGAGATAAAACCAGGCTGACATTAAAGCCAGTACCAAATTCAAATGGCCTTGCAGCTCCCTACCCTCTCCTTTCCATTTCCTTTTTAACCAGCTTTGAACTACAAGCTGTTTTTCCTAATAACTTCCAAGATCCCATCTTAATATTGAAATAAATAATCGTATTCAGAGCACTACTACGTCATGAATAGCTTTCAAATTTACAGGTGTTAAGAGGCCCAACTGTACTTTTTCTACCAAGGGAAGGAGAAGCGTAGAGTGGAGTTCAAGTTTTTTCAACCTCTATCAAGGAAATCTGACAAAATCCTGCTGCAAGACCTCAGCAGCTGACAAGCATGTGAAGTCGTAAAGAAAACAAAACAAGACACAACTTACACACACATCCCAACATAAACAAACAAACAAAACTATTTGCACAAGTTTTCGTGGTTGTCTGAAATTCATGCACACAGCTGTACGTGCTTCAAGATCTGATCTCATATCTAACCAACCCACGCGGCAGGGATGCGTTTTATGCAGCAGACTTGTAGCAGGTCTCACTGCTGCCTTTGGTCACCTTTCCCTGAGCGTTCAGAGCCCTTCAAAGAGTCATAGAAAAAAGGAAGCCAGGAGTTGTCCACGGACTGGCATGGATGCAGATGGACCTGCATCACATGCATCACTGTGTTGCTGCTATAATGCAGAGTTACAACTCTCATGACAAGTTCCAAGTCTCAGTATTTCGCTGCAGTTCCCGGACCCTGCACAGCCAGGCCTGTGACCAGATGCTTTCCAAAGCCACCCACCCTTGAGAGGCAAACTCAAAGGCTGCAGCATTGACTTATAGGTACTTTGAAATGGCGTTTTGGAGGTGGACTTCAGTTTTCAACGTATCGTGATGAATGTGAAGGACTGCCACAAGGCAGAGCCTACAGACAGGCACTTTGTTCAGAACTGCTAAACCTGTACTAGGGATTTGTAGAAGAGGTCTGGCGCATTTACAGAAATGGATGAAAAACCACAGTACAGACAAAAATAATCCTACAAGAAAAACTGTCAGAATACATGTGATCAGGAATCTCTCAGGTTTTTAGAAATTTGGCATTTTGTAAAGATGAAAATTCTCAAAAGTATATTCTAATCTTTAAGAAAATTGAGCTCTGGAATGCTTGAGAAATAAATACCATACTTTGATTCACGAGGGGAGTATTACCCTTTTATTCCCCTCTAATTCACACTTGGTTTTCTAGATCGCAGGTTTGCCTACAGAAATGGTAATAAAACTGCAGAACCATTTCAGTACAATCTCAGCTCCAATAATTTACGTGGTTGCTTTAAATAGCAGTTATAGAATCATAGAATCATTACGGATTGGAAGGGACCTCGGAAGATCATCTAGTCCAATCCGCCTGCAACAGCAGGATCACCTAAAACAAGTCAGATAGGAACTCATCCAGTCGGGTCTTGAATATCTCCATTGAGGGAGACTCCATCCCCTCCCTGTGCACCCTGTGCAGTGCTTTACAACCCTCTCAGAGACAAAATATTCCTCATGTCCAGGCTAAACATCCCTTGATGCAGCTTTAGGTCGTTCCCTCTAGTCCTAGAGCCAATACTAGAGACGTAGGGAAGGTAATTTTGCTTCCTCTGTTCTTAGGGGCCACATTCAGTCAGAAACAAACTCCTCTCCCAAGCCTGTGCAAGTGCAGCCACTCCAAAGAGACCAGGCAGTGCTCAGGGCAACAAGAGCATCTCGTCACAAATCTCAACCCTTTTCACAACAGCTGCCCTCTGAAAAGGAGCTTTTGGTGCTGTATCTGTCTGTAGGGAGTGGCATGGGTATCGATAACCTTCAAGTTAAATTTCAATTTCCTTCTGAAACGTCTCGTTAGGCTGCATTTTATCCATCCATTTATCCAGAGACCATCTGGCTTTCTGGGAAAGCAGGCAAAGTTTTCCTGTGAGCACAGGGAGCAGTGCCAAGGGCACTCCCCTGACCTCTGTCTGAGGTTCTCAAGGAAACCTTGCCGACCACTGGAGGTCTGACAGCACCTCCGCAGCATGACTCCATCGAGGAGGTTTCTTTGTACACAGTCCATTTACTTTTATTCCAAAAGCTGGCAAAAACAAGGCTTTGTCTCACCGCTAATCCGTCCCACAAGAAGTTGCTAGGTCAGGTTTTCTAGGGATGTGTTCACCTGTCTGGGAGCTAATTGATGCAGCTTGTATCAAGATCAAGTAGCTAAAGGAGTTGGCTCTTTCTCAACTGAACCTGCAAAATTAATTAGGGCCACTGCACATCCCTGCTCTTGGNTTCCCCAGGACCTAGCAAAGATGATGGAGAGTGGCCTAGCAATGACTTCTGCCATCTCCCTTAGCACACGCGGGTGCATCCCATCTGGGCCCATGGATTTGTGCACATCCAGTTTGCTCAACTTATCCCTAACCCAATCCTCATCAACCAAGGCAGGCTCACCTCTTGCCTCAACCTCCTCTGTAGTCTGGGGTCTAATGTCAAGACAACCCCTAGAAGTATAGACAGAGGCAAAGAAATGCAGTTATGCATCAAACTGCATATTCTCAAGCATACTTTGGCATAACACTGTGTTCCTAGAGTATGTTACCCACTAGTTATACACTAAACTTGCAGTTTAAATCAATATATGTAAAAAATGTTGCAAGACTTGGTCGTTCTTGTACAATACAAAGTTCAGAAGACAGAAAGCAATGACCTGAGAAGAAAACTAAGAACAGAGTGGGGATTGCTCATTTGTCCATTTTGAGCTTAGGTTTGAAACCTTTGGCTTTTGCATTGCTTAAATGCCCTCACAGGTAAGTTGCTCCAGGAGTTATAATCACCCAGGAGCAGAACTCTGGCCCTTGAGAAGGGAACGGGAGTCAATGCCTTTGGTTTTTCATGTCGCAAAGTAGAGAGTTTTAGAGGAGAGTTCTTGCTACTTCTCCTTCTTTTCTGAGGTTATCTTTCATGAAATTCCAGAGACAAGAAGTGGCTTTTCATGCACAAGATCAAATCTGAACAATAGCAATTAAAAAACTCATTATCTTCAAGACTGGAGCGGCAGAGCAGTTAAAACTCTGGAAGTTTGTGAGGAACTTAGAAGTAAACGGGGCAGAAGTGAAAAGTAACCACTTCCAAGTACAAAAATAGAGCAGCCAAAAAGTATTGACTGAGATGAGAAATGGGTGTTTTCGGTGAGCTTTACAAGTTGTCATGTATTACAGAGGTGATATTCATATCCAGACACACATTAGCAGAGTTTGCTTTGCTTTGAGAAGTGCCATACTGCTCTGGCAGAATTCATACTACATGACTTGAAGCTTTGATGCTTCTACTTGACATAAAGGCTTCAGTAATACCTACTGCCCCTTTCCTCACAAAACAGTCTTGCAAATTCTTCTGCAGCCTTTTCTCCATCTTCTTTACACCCACACATAGTTGTTGTTTGTATACTGCTCTCAAAACTTCATGAAAATGTTCTGTAACTTAAGACACATTAAAGGCTTTTTTAAAATAATTTGTTCAAAACTAAACTCCAGAGGAAGTCTAAGGTAACATAAGTTTAAGCAGTAATCAGCAAAGAATATTTTGTCGCTGAATTAAGCTTTTTATTTTTCTCCTTGAAAAATAGGTAGGATTCATGCAAAAAGATGTCAAATTCAGGAGTATTTATTATTTGCAAAAGGTTTGATAGGACTGCATTTGCAAAACTTAGGTGGAAATATGCAGCATTTAAACTTTCAGGCTTGCAGTCCTGTCAGGATTTTGTTAGCAATGACATGCAACAGTAATGCAATCTTTGGCAGTCAGCGCCTCTTTCCAACAATAACCTTATATATATATATCTATCTGTTGAATTTCATAATCACCAAATATGAATGTCTGAGATGGAGTTGATCGTACATAGATGTTCCTGTTAAAAAATTACTGATGTGTCCCTAGGCAGCACTTAAGTTTTTCCTTTAATATTCCAAACTGCATTGCAGAGATTTAGACATGCAAACACCTGTAATGATTCTTATACATGTATTTTCAGTATCAAAGGCCTATGTCTTCTGAGTAGCAAGAGTGTGACAAAGAGTTTTCAAAACAGATTCTAATCACCATGCTGTCAGCCTGCTTAGCCTAGTAAAAGTTAGTGGGAAAAGCCACTGCTCTGCCAATAGGATTTCATCCTGGAGAACACTGATCAATTGAGTTTTGCTTAGCTTCTTGAGGCTCCTGCTGACAGGTCCAGCAGAAATCACCTGCTGCTTCCAGGCAGGGAAACACAGGTATCCCTTGCCCATGGCTCCTGAGAACTAAAAAACCCAGACTTTAAGCAAGCCATCAGGTCTGTGACTGGGATTCATATGACCACCTGCAGAGCCTTTAAAGTTGATGGGGAAGAGATAGACAGATACAAGACACTCCTGGCTCCTTATGGTGTGAGACAGTTTGTGTTCACCACATCCCCTTTCCCCCTTACTGACATCCTCTAGACAGACTGTGTCAGTCTAAGTCACTGCACAGATCTTCTCAAGGTCTGTGAACTGAAGTTTCTTAAATAAACTTTTCCTAGCAATTTCAAATCAGGAACGTTTTTTAAAAGTATGGTTCAACCTGATTCCAACCCAACAGACAGAATGAAAACAGCCAGAGGAACAAAAGAAACCTCCCAAAAAATAAATCTCACACCCCACAATCCAGAATCCAGCTATTTCGTCTACTTAGTGCTTATCTTTCAATTTTTTTATCTCAGATAAATTAATACTGGATTTATGTTTAAACAATGCAAATAATTTTAAGAGACGCTGTTTTACACAAGCAGTAACGTTCCATACACAGTTGCACACATATATAAATGTACACAACTGAAAACTTGTTTTCAAGCTTGCAAACAGCCCTACAATTACAGTACTTTTGATCAGGTTTCAGAAAAAAGTCATCAGTTCATCTTTACCCACTGACAAAACAATGCAATTTTTCCTCTCCCAAAAAATCTCTGTGCTTTCGCAATGTCTCTTTTCATGGTGCCAGTCATAATGCTCCTGAACTCAGATGCTCAGTGAAACTCCCTAATACATATTTTTCTGCAAAGGTGGGAAGAAACACAAACTACAGCAAACCACTAAAAGAGTAAACCTTTCACATGTCTACAAAGCAGTAGGTGAATCATAACGCCAGGCCTTCATCACTTCTGTTGCACTCCAAAGCATCTCATTTTGTCCAAGGCACTGCCAACTCCCCGTGCCACAGCGTTATGACGTGTACTGCAGGGGGGGACCCAGGCACAGAGGGGAGTCTGTGGCAGATTTCCCATCCCACAGAATAAAACACTTCAACTTCTCCTAAACCCAGACATCTGTTATTTTATACCACATATCCAAGAACTAAAGACTTCTTCACTCGTGCTTCGTGATCACCTTGGTTATCATAAACATTTTAATCTTACCTGATCTGACATTATCTTGTGCTCTGACCTGCCACTATGTGTTTAGAAGCGTTAATACATTTATCTGTTTTTATGCAAACAGAACCAGCAAACTTGTTTTTTCATGCACTAGAATTAAATTCAATGTGATCATAAGAATATGTTAACAGAGTAAAATCTCTGATGAATAATTCAGGCTCTTAGGAGTGAAGCACTGAAAGAGACATTTTCAGATGACTGTTGACAGGCTCTGATGTCCAATATGTTCAATGCAATGGAGAATGAGTTGGAAAGCCCATGAATGTCATTTTTCTAGTTAATTTACTTCTCATCAATAATAAATGGCATCATGCATTCATTTTAAATTCCCTACTGGAGAGACTGGAACATTCATGCTAGAAATGAAAAGTGCATCACAATGACGTCAATACCCAGATGTAGGGATGAGTCAGTCGCAGGCTTCTGACTGAGACAGCATTAAGAGGAGCTAAGAACAAAAGAATCCCAGTGACCACAATATTTACAATAAGGAAAGTCACATGAGTTATGTCACACATGAGTTCTCTCCTCTTCTGGCAAATTCAGGTTGATAAGGAATATGTTTTTTCCAGTGCCTTTAGGTACATGCTAGCCTCTGGTCAGGCTGTCAGAGTCAATCTGCAAACAACAGGTTAACTAACTACCGTGTTTGTTTTCATGCAGCCTTTTATTCCTCCCAGGCTAGTATCCTATGAAGTCAAAAGCAATTTGCCTGGATCTCAAAGGTTTTAAGTATTGGCCCACTGACTTTAATTTTACAAATAGCTACCAGGCAAATGCATCACAAATATGAATCACAAAGCATTAGAATTAAGCTTCTTTATGCTAAACTAACCGTTGCAAGTCTCCCTCACTCCCCCAGCGTGCTCCGCAGTCAAGCCTATCAAGTCACAGTTTGTCATTTTAAATAATCTGTGATTTATGTAATCACACACAGGTCTATTGAGAACAGTTAACCTACACTGATATATCTCTCAGAAAATAACTTCCACGATTGCATTTCTAATTAGCAAATAGATGAATTTATTCATTGTCAGAACAAAACCAGAGCTCACCTGTAAAAGCGAGAACCCTGTTGGACAGCAGGATGTACAGCAGAAGAGGCACAGCTGAGCAAGGTACATACCTGAAATGGCACAGTCTTTTCACAAGCTGGGCATGGTACACATCCCTTTATCACATGCCTCGAAGTTGGACCTTAGGAGGGGACGTTTCATAAGCTGCTGAAAGCTCAGACCTGCCAGCTCCCTTGTTTTACACCAAAACTGCTTGCCTTTCTCCAAAATGACGAGCAAAGCAGTTATAAATTGAGGTGGGAATTGCTCAGCTGCTTCAAGTATCAATCCACATGCAGCCAAAGCAGCATCAAAACATTCCTCACACGCAACCGGTATGAGGTTTCCCCTGGGTTGAACAGGACTCAAGGACAGACACATTAGTGAGATGGTGTTACCTATGCTAGGAAATGACCCATTTAAAGGTTAAGAACCAGCTCTCCTTCTAGCACTGTGAACTTCTCCCAACCAACCCACACTTACACTGGTAATTCCTGGCATGCAGAAGCCTCTTTCTATTTACAAACTTCAAGGTTGATCCAAAGCTGGCTGGTAACATGGCAGCTGGTTTGCAAAGTTTCAGTGCTTCTTTGGCTTTAACTCAAATGTGTAAAGGACATGTATATTAAAAACCCCAAAGGTGAAGCTCAGATTTGTGCAAAATTGAAGTCCTTACAGACTGGATTTTCAAAGCATTTTGCCAACCAGGGCAAAATTAAAAGCTAGCTACTGGCACCTGAAATCCCTTGAAGCATCTGAAGTTCTGCCTTAGTGGCTGTCCACATCAGTGCATCATGAGAAACACTTTCAAACTTAAACTTTTACACCTAGAGTTGTCCTTCCAACACTGCAAAATTAAACTGCACTGCAGCTGTTGTGCAAAGCTAACTAATTTTATGTTTTGTCATAAAGCCGTAACTCTGACAAAGAGATAAAATTTAAAATCACCTTTTGTATTCCTTCAGTAGGGGCTTATTATCTAAATGTCAGATGCAATCAATAACACTACATTTTGGTATATCCCAGTGTACATGACTTACCTGCAGTAATGGCCCTAATTACAGCTGGTATAAAATGACTTATCAACTTCACATTTTGACATTAATTCACCACAGTTAACTGTTCTATTTGTAACTTCCACCGTTTGCTATTTAACACACTTCTAAAATCAGTGATATGATCCTTAATTAAGCCACTGAAGCACATTCCTTCATGCAAATGTTATTTAAATGTGTGTGTGTGTGTGTGTGTGTGTGTATACACACACCTATACAATGACAGAGAAAGGAACAACGCTTTCTGTTTGCCCATTAAAATATTGTACAAACTTTAACAAGTGGCCTATTTTCAACGCAATTCACAGCAGGTGAAATGACTGAATATTTGACAGTGACAGAAATTAAGCCAGTTTCTACTTCCTTCAGCTTGTGTCATTTCTTTTATTCAATTACAGTTATTAGATACTGGGGGAGGAAAGTGGGCAAGAGCAAGGGGATTAGGTTTAGTTGTTCAGTCGACAATGTAACATACTCATTTTGGCATGTAATGCAATGCCTATTTTTACACAGCCCATCGCTGCACTCTCCCCGAGATGTGCCTGCACCCACACACCACTTGTGCAATATACAAGTAACATTCCTTATGTAATGGCAGTATTTTGTCTTGGATACGTAGGCTTGTGCTAGAGCATGTGAAAGGGGGAGCAAACTTGTAGAAAGGAACCAGCTGGAGGCATCAACATGAGACATGAGAAGTCCCACAGATGCCCCTGCTAGAAGCAGCAAGCCAGCAGCAGAAAGTTGCAGGGCAAATTTCATTATCATGGATTAGATACCATAATGTCAGAGGCTAGAGAAAATGCAAGAGCAGAAAAGTCAATCAAGAGCATAGATTAGGTACAACGGATCAAGCCAAGATTTCTTCCAGTTTGAATAAAAATCATTAACAAAGGAATCCTGCATTTTTCTCACAGACAAAACTCGATACAGTACCAGCATTCTGGGAGCCACTCTTCACAACCGCACAAAGAACTGTGGTGGGCTGTGGGTGAGCTGCAGCAGTCTTCACTGCTTGCAATTCCTTGTTCCTAGGGTCTGGTTTTCTAGTCTTTAAACACAAGTAACGCAGTTCATTTACTGTCAGTAGGAATTTAGGACAGATAAAAACTTGGAAAGATTTTTAAAAAAGCATTAAAAAAAATTCAGGACCTCAGTGCTGTGGAGATTACTATTGCCCCTCCAGGACACCTGTTGCTGCTGACTACTCAACAGCTCAACATCAACTGACCAACTTTTCAGCGCAAGTCCATGACTTGACTTCTAAAAAGTTGATATAGAGCAGATGAGATGCACAATCATGTTGTCCACAATTATATTGCAAATCACTGTCAACCAGATTCAACACTAAATACATTTCAGAGAAAGGTCAAACATGTTAAAATATCATTACTAAATTATATAATAATTTAGATTACAAGCTGTCCTGAGTTAGAACAGAACTATTAGAATAGAACTAATACTGTTCTGTGATTTTAATTTTCAGCTTAGTCTCCTCTAAGTAATTGCAAATTCTGAAGTTAATGGCATATCTTGCAGACACTTGATGTTTACAGTTACTACCAAGGATTAGAATGCAGAAAGGCTCTGCCTTATACTTGCTCCTGCTAAATCTTGTGTACCATGTTGTGGATGCAGTAAGTGAGAGGCTACAGCTGTGGAGAGGAGAGAACAGGACAGGTGACCTTAACATGACCAACAAGGTATTTCCACTCCATAGAGGTTATATTCGGTATAAAGCTGAGGGACCACTCTCTTCTTCAGTGACTGGTGTCCAAGGGAGAGGTTGCCAACTGGTGCTCAGTCTAGTTCAGAAATTCCCCAGCATCTGCCCAAAGCATCAGTGGTGATAGTGATGTAACTGCCATCATCATGGTTGGGTTTGGCATTGCCTGTGTACATATTTCATATTACTATTCTCTTCATTAAAGCTGCTTTAGTTTGCTTTTCCAATTTGTATGTTTTCCTCCCTTATTCCCTTTATATTCCTCCTTTAGGGATTAAGGGGGGTTACTAGAGAGCATCTGTCATTCATTTAGAGGCTGGCCCAGCCTCAACCAATGACACAAGCCCAACAAATAGCTTTCTAGAAACCTTGAGAGAAAACCAGAATGCTTTTCAGTGCTATCTAGAGAAACAAATGTATAGAGAAACAAATGTATACAAATAACTAATAATAGTAAAACAAACTCACTGAGTAATTCAAAACATATAGTGGCTCTCCTTCCGAGAGAGATTTAAATTATAGAACAAAGATAAGATAGTAATGAGCTAATTTAATTATCAGCATCATTATTATTGGCCTGTACAGTTTCTGTAAATGTTAACAAGGGCTGTCAAGAGAGTTAGATGATAAAGCATATGCAGCAGACAGATTGGTTCAGTTTAGCATCTGAATTTACACTCTAGTTGAAGACAACAGTTTAGTATGAATTCCATTTGAATTAGCATAAACAAAAGGATTTTCATAAAAAGATCTTGTTCCCTACAGATTTGTATGAAAAAAGCTGTCATCAAAATAGACTTATTTTAGCAGATCCCTTTCTAAAAAGAAAGGAGGTGGATGACATGAAAGTGAATAATCCCAAAGTAAATCTCAAATACATTCTTTACCTTACGGGCCAGAGCCATAGATAGACTGACATATCTTGCTTTGGAGAATATTTTTGCAGTTCTCCCAGCGTCATTCCTCCAAAGAGCAAAGCTCTTTGCAAATGAGAGGAGGCACTGCCTGCTTCTACAACACCCTGGGTGAAGGGATTCACTGTGGGATACCATGAGTTCCCGACACAGTTGGTGAGGAAGACAACTAAGCAAAGCGTCCTCCAGGACCTGCTCCTTGTAAACGGGAAAGGACTTGCGAGTGATGAGAAGACTGGAGGCCATCTGGGGTATAGTGATCACAAAATGCTGAAGTTCTCAATTTGTGGAGAAGTAACGAGAGGGGTCATTGGAACTGTCACCTTGGACTTCGAGACAGAAGACTTTCACCTGGTCAGAAGACTGGTTGACAGATTCCTTTGGGAGGCAGTCTGAAGGCAAAAAGGAGTTCAGGAAAACTGGACAGTGTGTCCCTGAAGGTGTTAAAAAAAACATGTACAAGTGGCCCTAGGAAACGCGGTTTAGTGGGCATTGGGTTGACAGTTGGACTTGCACTTGAGGACCTTGGAAGTCTTTTCCAACATTAATGATTCTATGATCCTATGATTCTGTGTCGTGGTACCCACAATAATCTTAAAGAATCCATATGAAGTCTGAATTCCCTAGAACGCCTTGGACTATATTTAATTCAGGTATTTTAATTTTTTTTATATTGAGCTTTTTTAAACAAACTGTAGACTATCAGGTTTGGAAATACAAGAATCCAATGGTACAAAACCCATTGTCTGCTGTGCTGTATTGCTAGTACTGCCAAGGTTCCCTTTTCTGTCTTCCTCTGTCATACTCTGGAAATATATATTCCCAACACAATCATTCATGTTTCCATTTCTATTTTATTATACTCATTAACGATGCAACCTGCATTTAAGCACGCATTACTGTTTTCAAGGTCAAATATTTTTCAGTAATCCAAACTATATCATTATTCTCTGTATATTACCCACACTTTATAAATAAAATTCCATCCCCTAGAACTAATCAAATATAAACCACATTGATCAGGAGAAAGTAAGTTTGAAATGGGCATTCCAAATTAAATAAAATCTTGAATGCCTGTTCTTTAAGATAAAGTTATTTTGTTTTAGTTTTTTAAAAGATCTCACTGGGATGACATATAGTAGACGAGGCTCATGCCTGTCACAGTTCTCTTGAAATTAGCCCTTATGCAGGGAAGCTCATATGATATGGCTAAAGGCAGAGGAATAATTGGACTGAACATTACGAAAGAGTGAGGGTGGAAATACGTCATCACTGTTTCTGATTTTAGCCTCCCTTTCACTCCCAACAGGCCATAAGGAAAAGTAAAAGCACAATGAAAATATTAATGCAATGAATGACTATTCTGAGAAAATGGAAGTGTGTCAGCACTGGATGTTAAAGTGTTTGAGATAAAGCCTGTGTGTTACAATTTCTGTAAATTGCTTTCCCTGTGCAGTTTGCCAGAGCTATTTCACTCTTCCAGTAGAGGTTTACTGCCAGCATTAATCTTACATAATGCACAAATAACTGGTTATCTGATACTGCAATACACTTCACTAGTCCTACATTTGTAGTACAAAAGTATTTTGGGGGTTAGTTTGTTTGTTGTTTTGTTTTGTATTCAACAGGAAGTCCCAAAGTAAAAGCTTTCTCCGTGTTGAGAAATGCATCTTTAAAGTACTGAGCAATTTAAATTGCTTTTTCTGTGCAAAGGTTTTAAGGCAGGAAAACAGCTTTATTTTTTCTAACCTCATAATCAGTTCAGAAAGCATTTCTCCAAAGGACCACAGTTCAGCTTCTGACAAAGGCACATCAACACCACAGACCCTTCCCTTTTCTGGCTTAGCAAGGACACCATCTTCTGAGATTCCAAAATTGTTAGGACCTAGTTTCTTCAGTGAGTAAGGAAATACATCAAGTCTTAACGACAGCAAAAGTCTACTTCTAGCCTACAGCTGGGCTTTTGCCTACAATCCCAATTTATCAGCCCACTTAGATTGCAAATTTATATTGGGACCCTGTGCAGTTCCCCATATACTGGATAACATCACGGTGTTACGATGTTTCTGTCCAATTTACTTACTTATTGATTCAGACAAACCTTTTGATATATTTTTCATTATACTTTCTAGGATCTTTATAACCCAAAACCTGTGCTTTTTTGTTTCAGACATTCACTTACCTATTCATTCAGCTATCCTGTCTGCAGAATGGTGTTTTGACTTGTACTCATACTAGGTTTAATACTGCCTAGCTCTTCTGGGGCAACTCTGGTGTCATCTTTGGATGTCCTTACACAGATGGGCAAGAAAATGACACCCTATGTAGTTGGTTAAACCTACAGCAACTCAGTATCTACCTATTCCTCAATACACAGCTGGAGATGGGTTGAAAGAGCTGACCATGACTTCAAATGGCTGCCTTCTCTTTTCCCCTGATCCGAGACAGGATAAAAAGCACACATTATCTTCCATGAGTCAGCAATGTGCCTTCGTGGCCGAGGCCAATGGCGTTAAAAAGAGCGTGTCCAGTAGGCTGAGAGAGGTTTTCCTTCCCCTCTACTCTGCCCCATTTAGGCCCTTATGTATGGATATACTATCTGGAATACTGTGTCCCATTATGTTCTTCTCAGTTCAAGAAGGACAAAGTATTACTGGAAGAGTCCAGTGCAGAGCCACAAAGATGATCAGGGGGCTGTAGCATCTTCCTTATGAGTAGACGCTGAGAGAACTGGGGCTGTTTAGCCTGGAAAGGAGACTAAGGGGACATCTCACAAATGCTTATAAGTTTCTAAAGTGCAAGTATCAGGATCATGGGACCAGGCTATTTGTGGTGGGGCCCAGTGATAGGACAAGGGACAATGAGTTTAAACTAGATCATAGGAGATTCAATTTGAACATAACGAAAAACTTCTTCCTACGAGGGTAAACTTCATCCTGAGTGTAACAGAGCAGTGGAACAGGCTGCCCAGAGAGGTTGTGGGGTCTCTTTCTCTGGAGGCATTCAAAAGCCACCTGGTCATGTTTCTGCAGATCTGCTCTAGAAGAACCTGCTCTGCAGACTAGATCGTCTTCAGATTTCATAGCTTCCACAAGCAGCCAGCTCTAGCACTTCACAGTCTGTGTAGTTTGAAAATACGTCCTCATCACAGAACATGAGGGATTGGAAAGGACCCCGAAAGATCATCTAGTCCCATCCCCCCTCCACTGCACGATCCCCTAGATCAAGTCACACAGGAACATGCGCAGGCGTGTTTTAAACATCTTCAGAGGAGGTGACTCCACAATCCCCCTGGGCAGCCACTTCCACTGCTCCGTCACCCTCACCATGAAGAAGTCAAAGTTTAATATCTACTTATTTTTCTGAAACAGCCAGATAGTAATTAATAAAAATTCTCTTCATAAGAATGGTTTATACAGTAGAAAGTTACAGGAGCCCTCAATCTAAAGAAAACCAGTTCCCTCAGCCTGTTCTCACCCATTACATATTGTGTATCTCTCATCCCTCCAATCTTCAGACAAATTCAGTTGTCTACAGATTTCCAAAAGATTAAGCATAAAACAGTATTTCTTTAGGATAATACAAAAATTCTTGCAGTCACCACTTGAAGCCTTTTAGTGGCGACATGAAGTAGTACCTTTACATGTGCACAGCATTCACATTGCCAATGGACCTAAAACTCAGAAGTTTTCACTCTGCTCAGACAAGTCCCTGCTTATGGGAGCCCCATGCTGGGTAGTCAATATGATTGCCATTGGCAGGATTCCCCACTGTGTGGGCTTGCTGAGTTTACAGCCTATTTCAATGCACACAAACTTTACAAGAAGCTCTAAATCTTGCATACTACAGTATAGATCTTTGTAGACATTCCCCTCAAGTTCAATGAATCCTACTATGCATCTCCCTCCTCAATAAATTTTAAGATACTGATTTGGAAGAGAATCTCCAGTATAACAAAAGAAATTAGTGAGATTGGTTTTTTTTTCAGGTCTCTGTTTATTAAAAGTTCTCTCCCTCTTCAGCCTCCACATCAGTTCCAAATCACCATTTGCCATAGCTGTTCCCAAAGTCAAGTATGCATTCCTCAACAAAATGAAGCAATTTCAAGCAAAAATAAGGTGTCCCAAACTGTAATGAATCCTAACTGCAACCTCAGTAGACGAGCAGGACAAACAACTTTATTCACTTCCCAAAAGAAACTGTTTTAGTGGTATAAAATCCCAGCACCAAATGCATAGTGACCCCGGAAAAACAACTCTGCTCTTCTCACCTGACAATACAAAGCTCCAGCTGCTGGTTTGTGCACAGAACTTACACATGTAGCTGCCACACTACCCACCTGTTGAAGTTACTTTGCAGCTATCAGGCAAAAAAACCCCAACCCTAGCCAGTTAAATGAATGGATAGCAGGCATTTGCACACTCAGGAAGATCCCTTCTTGTATGTGAGTTTTGTGGAGCCGCTAGATGTATTTATGGAAAGGTAATATTTTTAAATAAGGAAATTATGCACAGCCACCTGGCTTTCACACAAAGTCATTCTGGAATTGAGTAATACACTGGAACACTTCTAAGATTATATTTGGCAGTTTAAAAATATGCCCAGATCCCACCATCCATTCACGTACAGCAAAACAACATCTGTAAATACTTCAGGAGAAAAACGGAAACAAGGACAAAGCAAAGGAAGAAAAGACCAAACAAAGACTGGAAAAATAAGCAAGTCAAACACACTACTGTCCACGGCTACCTGCAATTAGGTGGCACCGACTTCTCTTTCTAATAATCTCCCTCTTAAAACTGTACTTCAAAAAGAAAGCACTGACATTTCAGTGGAAATGGAACTGCCCTCTAAGGCAACTCAGGTTTTAGCTAGCTGATCTCTAAGGACATGGGCTGGGTTTAGCTAAGGCCAGATTTTTGCAGAATAGTTCCAGAGCTTCTCAGGGGCCTGGCACTGCCTATGCAGCAGTGACTGAGGCTCCCTCACTGCTCACTGAAGAACCAATGCATGCTCAGAGACATCAGTGCAAGAGAGAAAATGACAGAAAAACTCAGGAGAGACTTCATTGCGAATATAAAGAACAGGTCCTTAATCTGCCAACTCAGTCTGTTAAAACAAGGCAAAGCATAAGATGGCACATCGAGAAATATAATTACTTCCCAGCTGAAATAAATTAGAAGTTCTTAAGCCTAGCAGACAGTTCTAAAGCCTGCAGGAGCAGCAGGTTGCTGCTCTGCAGGCTAGGTAGTTCTTAAATCTCTTCTCAATCATTTCTGCACTTCTCTAAGTTCCAAAAGAGTCTTGAAAATCACGACTTCATAAAGTATAGGAAGCCCAGAAAGAAGAATGTTCTGACACCAGTCCTACATCTCTTTGGATACATTTTTTCCTTCAGCTGAAGCATGTGATTTATAATTTTGGAAGACAACTAAATGGAAATGCTCTTTCCTTCACTGCAGCAGTGAGTCACCATCCACAATACAGCTACACATTGAATAGAGGTGTTTTATCAGCTTCAGCCTTATCTACGGGCAATGGTGAGGAATAGGCTACCTTTCAGCATCTCTACATCAAGGCTTATTCAGAGCTGTGAAGTCTCAGTGAGCCCAGAAGGAGATTTACCTCCCATTTTGAGCATCCTACTAGTGAAAATAAGCAAATGATAATTATCTTACCCAGACCTCAGCAGCTTGTAAGACAGTAATGCAACCCACCATGGATTTATGGTGGCTGAAGGACTGCAGTCCTCACGGGTCTCCCAGCAATGCAATGCACGACTGATTTGTTACTTCACAACTAGTGTTTTATTTTATTTTTTCACCATAATTTCTGCAAATTCTTTGATCTGTCTGCTATTTCCCAGTGGAACCAAGAAACAGAAAGGAAGAAATAAAATGGTACTACAATGCAGAAATGCAACAGCAGCAGAACTGACATAAACCGGGGGAATTAATTACAAAACCATTATGCAAAATGTCATCAAGAACAGAGTCACACGTGTCCCAAGACTTTTGCTAAAGACAGTCTAATACCAAATCAAGAGAAGGAGGGGAAAACGACTTTCTACATGTCACATGTGCTTGAAGCCAATCAAATGAAGCCATGAAGATGGAATTTTCTTTAGTTTCCCTTTATCTTGTCAAAATGATGATAGTTTAAAATAGATTGCACTTTGCAGTTTAATTATTAATGGATTTTATTTTGTTCTTTGGTAGTCTTTAATTTAGTGTTCCATTAAATTAACATAATAAACAACCATGCTTTCTCCTCTTAACACTTACCTTTACACAACATTAAAAACATTAAAGCTTAAAATTCCTCTAAATAAAGTATGAGTGAACAGTTCAGCATTTATTATACACACGGATAAATTAGATTTATTATTGCAATAGATCCTAGGGCTTGAAGCCATTTCTTCTACTTCTGCATGTTCTGAGACAGAGACATCAAGATTTATTCACTGCTAAGAAAAACTTCAGAAGCTATTCAGAAGAAAGCAAACCAGGCTTGTCTTTCCAAAGGAGAAACTGGGAGTCTCAGCTCCGTCTCACACCAGGAGACCACCCATGACAGCAGTCCAGCACACATCTGAACTTCTGAAGAGGAGCCCCAGGTAAGAAATACGAGCACTGAGAAGAATGAGCAAATAATGCAAATGCATTGTTTGTGACCTGCAAAGAGTAAAATTATAAAAGTCATGCTCCGAGAAGCAAAGCCCATCCTTAATAAATCCAGCGTTTGGAAAACATTCCTCTTTGTGGAAAGAGAATTAATGTCAGTTTTGTATTCTTCAGTAATCACAGAAACATAGGGTTGGAAGGGACCTCCACAGATCACTTAGTCCAACTCACCTGCAAGAAGCAGGGACATCACTTACTAGAACAGATTGCCCAGAGCCCCATCCAGCCTGACCTTGAATGTCTTCAGGGATGGAGCCTAAACTATCTCTTTAGGCAACGAGATTCAGTGATCCACCACCTTCAGAATGAAGTACTTTTTCCTGAAGTCTAACCTAAATCTACCCTTTTCCAACTTAAAACCATAATCCCGTCCTCCTATCATTCATTCCTTGCCTTATTCCCCAGCCTTCTTATGGGCCCTCCTCAGGTACTAGAGGATCAGTACAAGAGACAAGGTCCCCCGGAGTCTTCTCTTCAGGCTGAACAGACTCAATCAGATGAGTGAAATCAGACAGAAGGAATTTCGTGCCAGCCCCGTGCTTAGCCAGTGCAGACTGAAGCTCCAGTTAACGCTCATAAGTATCCATCTACCACTGCTACAACACCCCTATGTGCTTCGTAGGTGGCTGGCAGTCAGACAAAGACTGTATAAGTACCAAAAGTAGGAGCATCCTTCTGCAGGCAGAGGTGGAGCGTCCATGCTGTCCATGCCCAAAGCACTGGCCAAAGGAACAGCTTAACTATATATAACCAATACCAAGCATGGCCCAAACAAGAGGTTACTCCCTTCTTTTCTCCAGAAATGCCTAGCATATCCCTAGAATGTACAGAATCATACAGAATCTATTTGACTGGCGGAGACCTTTAAGATTATGGAGTCCAATAAGGGCTCACCTGTGTGGACGCAGTCTCCTCATGCACTCATCAAGCATTTACAGAGAGGTTTTTCTGACCATGCAGCAGCAAGTGCCAGGTCAGGTGCTGCCTCCAGCCAGGGCTGCCAATCTAGTACGGTATTGAACCAGCCAGACCATTCATGCTGGCCCTGCATCTGCCTAACAAAGTGAAACAGTCCCCTACCTATGATGCAAATGTTATTGGATAAACAAATACAAATCGTAGGTAGAAAAAAAGAAACTTCCAATATCTTAAAATGTCAGAATATGAGATTAATCCATTCATAGCTTGGAAGAAGGAGGTTTAGTCCATACTCATTAAAAATACACCAGGGTTTTCAAAGTATGCACCTTGAAAGAGAGAATAATACTACATGATTACCACTTAGTAGCAGCAGCCTCGGAGAACATAAAAGAAATAAAAAGCAGTGACCCAAGTAGAGCAAGGAGATATATAATCAGAGGTACCTCCCAATGGTCTGAGAGACAGAGAGGTCATTTCCCATGCAAGCTTAGGTCCCTTTTCTGGACCAAAACAGATTATGGCAGAGTTTGAAAACCCATGGCAATGACTCATTGCTGTGGCAACATAAAAAGTGAAGAGCAAGCTTTCCTCCAAAGCATATTCCAGCAAAAGGACAAGCTAACATGCTTACAAGCAATACAGAAACATGCAGGATCAGATTTTTAAAATGGCTTTCAGCATCTCAATGACACCTTCCCCCTTACCCATCTCAGAGGGTAAAATCTCTATTTTACCTTCTGGTTAAAAAGGGTAAAATCAGAGGTTCCAGACTGCCCCAACAGCAGCAAGAGAATAGAACTTTAATGAGACAGACCCTGAATATGTGCGGCCCTGAGTGACTAAGTCTCAGCCCGTTTTGCTTTCATTCTTTTCATACACATTTATTCTTTCAACTTCTTTGGGCTTTAAAGTATGGTAACTTCTAGATTCAAGGCTTCACAGCCCCATCTCTAAGTAAATTCTTAGTCACAGTCCCAGGAATGCCGCATAGCTTCTTCCCCTTTTATTTAAAAGATTCACTTTTGTACAAATTGCCTTCATGAAATCCTGACTCTTGTGCACATTTTCAATTGCCTTGGAAATTTCTATAGAGATTTTCATGTGCTTTTTGTCTGATTTTGGTGACCTTGGATATTCAAAACCACATATGTGCAGCCAGGCTTCTTCCTCTGATTAACCTTGGATGTAACAACTGGCAGCGTTTTTGACCTGAGTTGACTCCAGGCAGGTGCTGTGGACATTTCCACACCAATGCTAGTGGCCCAGAAGGCTTCTGTGCCACTCTCTCCTCAAGCCTTAAACACTCAGATCCCACTCACGCCACAGTGCAACATGTGTACAATATGATGCCACCAAAGTCCATCGTGAAAGTTGCATCTCTTGCCTATCACTGATTTTGGGTATTTTAAATTTATCCTTCTCTAAGAAGCATCACTTCGAGAGACACAGCCCTGTGATTCTGGCAGATCCAGCTCTCCCTGGTACAACCCATAGGCAGGTTCAGACACCCCAGAGATCAGTCCCAGGTGACAAGTCAACAATATTGGATACTCTGCTGACCCCAATTACTCCATCTCTGCAAAACATATTGTTTCAAGGCTTGCATGAGGCAAAGCCACATCCTGAGCTAGTCTTTAAGCCATCTGGGGAAGGGACAATTCTCTGTGAATTATTGTCACTGATTCAATAACACAGTGTTCTGTTAAAGATTCAGCAGGATTTCTGTCACAGGCTGAAAAGAAGTTTCTTTTTTTTCTGAAATCCACCTATGCCCATCCTGAAACAGCTTTGAATGCAGGTGGCATATGCAAGCCTAGCAGAGCTATGCCCTCTGAGATCAGCTGAGATTTTGCCAGGATGTCACCAGCTATCCCATTTGCAGCTCAGGCTAATGTAAGGTTTGGAATAATTCAGATTGATGTTTTCTCTACAAGAATCCTTCTGGCAGAACTGATTATTCCCTCACTGTGCAGTGACCCTATGTCCAGCACATTGCTTCTGCTCACACAGTATTCCCATAGCATGGAAGTCTAAAAAAAGCTTAAAATGCACCTGTTGACTCATAGCCCATTTTTACAACACCTATCCCTCCTCTCTGAAGTTGGTCTGGTTTCAATCTCATTTGAAACCAGTATCACAAATACTTACCGTGACAAACAACTGACAGTCTGCCGCCACATACAGCACGTTACCCTCCCCAAACAGTTAGAGCTCCAGCCCCTGGCAAAATAGAACCATAGAATCATTACGGATTGGAAGGGACCTCGAAAGATCATCTAGTCCAATCCCCCTGACACAGCAGGATCACCAGTGCAGGATTTCTGAAGAAAAAAGCCCTACATAACCTTGAAGGCAGTTCTGAAATCTCTGACTTCCAAACACTAAAAATTTTAGCTTATGTTATTAAAATATAAAGCCAACTCAGTGTTACATACCAAGATTACAAATGTATAGACCTCAACATACAGGATAAAAAAAAAAATTCCTGTGCTGAAGACTGGCAGCTTCGCTGACCTAAAGGGTACCAGTTTTGAACAGGTTTTTTTTTTCATCAAGAGATAGGAATAATATCTCCATGTTTGTTGGTTGGGATTTTTTGCCTAACTGACACATGTCTTCCGGATGTAGCAGTAAATTGGGTATTTTCATGAGCATCCACAGCAGCATGATTGATATTGAAGGGTTCAGATGTAAGAGACACCTACAAACCATGAATACTAGAAACTACAAGTAGAAAATTGTTGTCCCCACTGGCTTATGGCCACCCAACACTCTGTGTGCATTCTACAAGTAAATTTTTCTTTTTGGGAAAATGATGGGAAAGATAATTTAATTGTTTCTAACATTATCTGTCCCAAGCCGCTCAGCATCCTCTAATATCTAAAAATCTTAAGAGAGTGCTAAATCACCGACTGTGTCTTACACCCTTGGTCAGCATCAGCATTAGTAGAACAGCCATCCAATGTGAAAACCCATGAATGCTCACAGCAAAGCAAGGAAAGCCTCATAGGGAAAATAGACCCTTCTCAAGGTAACTGCCACAAGGTCTTCCCCACAAACACTGTTTCACAGAATCATAGAATCATTGGGGATTGGAAGGGACCTCAAAAGATCATCTAGTCCAGTCCCCCTGACACAGCAGGATCACCTAGACCAAGTCACACAGGAACATGTCCAGGTGGGTCTTAAACATCTCCAGTGAAGGAGACTCCACAATCGCCCTGGGCAGCCTGTTCCAGTGCTCTGTAACCCTCACTGTGAAGAAGTTCCTTCTCATATTGATGTGGAATCTCCTATGTTCCAGCTTAAAACCAAATATTTATTCTCTGACAAGAAGGAACAGAAACAATCAAATTCCAAGACAGCAGCCTGTGAGGATCCAAAGATGGACCCCAGCGTCACAAACATGGTCTGAAAGTCCATATTACAAACATTGTCTGTATAACATGCAGAAGGCATGAGCAGCCAGATAGTAGCAAAGATCCAGCCACGGATGTTAGACTCTCTTCTACTGCAGTTTCAGTAATCTTACAGAGATCAAAAAGTAGATCATCTACTAGTGCCTAATTAAACCAGAAAAAAGCTTCCAGCTATTTACCTGTTCCTTCCTCTCTTCCATTCACCACAGCAAATCACATTTTCCTTTTCCTTTCTTCAACTTATAGCAGTGTTTCTGTAACTTTAATAGAAATTACTGCAGTCAAAACTAATCCTATTCTACCAGTTCAGTAATAAAAGATCAGGCGTGGCCTGAACATACTCAGTGCTGCTGTAAACCCTCCCTTTACACCTCTCACCTATTAAAGGCTACTGAAGGCTAAAATACGCATTTCCTGACCGAGATCAAAATCTTTCATCTACCATCCTTCTTTAGCTAACATCAAAGCAATTTACTAAAAAGGCTCACGTTAACAAGGTAGTGGTGGCTGGGAGAAGACACGGACTTGCCTGTCATGAGGAGGTAAAATATGGGTTATTTCAAGACTGCAGCCCTGCCTACCCTAGCAATTTCTTGCTTGCACACATCTGGCAAGTCCAGTTTTTGTTTTTTAGTACGCAGATGCCCTCTGTATCTTCTGGGATTTTGCTTCCAACTACAGTCCTTAATTTCACAAGACAGTTGTAGTAGTAAGTTGTATGATAACAACTTTTGGTAATAATTTACAAATATTCCAAGCTACTTGCATTAAGAGGAAATGAAGTCACAGTGGCTTTTTACACAAAGGTAAGCCATACCAGCTTAATGCCTATGTACAGCCACAGGTATCTATAGTAACAGCAAACTATATCACATTATCACAGCACTCGTACTTCTTTCCTTCTACTGGCTGGGATGACCCTTGATGTCATCTCCCAAATGACAATCTAAATGGAGTATCTTAGCATGCAGCACGCTTCCCAGAGCTGAGTATTGAGGCAGGGAGTAGAAGGTCCTGCCCTCAACACCCTCTGAAAGGCCTGTCAAACGTTAACATGTCTTGTGGTCAACAGTTTTAGTTGTGCTGGTTTTACCTCCTCTACGCAGAACTGTCCCCTGTTTAAGTACATCCCTTGGCTCTGCCATTATCTGCTCATACACTCACAAATACCATCCCCAGAAATGCCAGTCACAGAATCATTACAATTTTTCCTAACTGCTGTCTCTTCCCTTATGTTTTTCTAATGTTACTTCCCCAAATGAAACTGCTATTCCAGAGAAACTCTTGTTATGACATAAAGCAGCATTTTGCTGCTTCTTTCTTCCAGGGCTTAGCACTGACACATTATTATAGTTGTCATTTCTGCTGCCTCATTCTATAACATAGTCATGCCTATTTGTTAGTCCTTTATTACCTCTACTTCTCCCAGACCTTTATCTGCCTTTCCCTTCTCAGTTCTGATTTATCTGTCTTGGATTACAAGCCCTAAATTCATTAGCTTGTCCTTCCACAGAATGAATCTCAAAGTAGTTTTTTGGCTGCATTTGGAATTTCTCTAGATACTTTTGAATTTTTTCCTTGGCTTTTAGAGAGGCATCTATTTTACTATAATCTGCCACTTTTGATAAATCACTGTTTATTCACTTTTTTGGATCACTAAGGGATACATCAGCTTCAGAAAAAGAGATTGTGTGGTACTTGAACTCCCCTTCACATCATCCTACAAGTGAACAGGGCATCCTCTCTATCACGAGGCTGAAGGTGCTGAAAAATTTTGTGGGTACTGAAGCCAGAGAGGACCACAGTTAGCTTTGGCCACAGTGATACTTGCAGACTCGCTAGCAGGTGTTCAGACATCCTCCCAGGAAATTCAGACACACGATTTTGCATTTAATTGCACCTTCCTGGTGCAGAAGATGAATAACAGAAAAACAGAACTGATATATGCATTTCAGGATTGAAAACAGTAACTCTGTATTGAAAACATATCCATTCGAGTTATTAGAGCAACATCCTACAAAGCACAGAGTTGTTGTAAGTCACAAAAGGGTAGTTTCTAATGTATTTAGGAGCAACAGTAAGTCATTAATATGGTACATAGTACTGTACTGATTCTCCATGGCTTTCCATGTAGCCAGTTACTGCAGCAGGAAGGAGACACTGCACAAAAGCATTCAATACGCAGTAGTTATTACCTGCTATGCACTTTGAAATAACACTCAGAAGCTGGGATGAACCATGGAGGAGTATTGTGTCCAGTTCTGGGCTCCTCAGTTCAAGAGGGATGTGGAGCTGCTGGAGAGGGTCCAGCATAGGGCATCGAAGATGATGAAGGAGGTGGAGCACCTCCCTTATGAGGAGAGGCTGAGGGAGCTGGGTCTCTTTAGCTTAGAGAAGAGGAAACTGAGGGGTGATCTCATTAATGTCTACAAATATTTGAGGGGTGGGTGTTGGGAGGGTGGAGCTGGGCTGTTCTCAGTGTCATGTAGTGATAGGACAAGGGGCAATGGTTGTAAGCTGGAACATAGAAGGTTCCACATCAACCTGAGAAGGAACTTCTTCACGGTGAGGGTGATGGAGCACTGGAACAGGCTGCCCAGGGGGATTGTGGAGTCTCCTTCACTGGAGATGTTTAAGACCTACCTGGACGTGTTCCTGTGTGACTTGGTCTAGGTGATCCTGCTGTGTCAGGGGGATTGGACTAGATGATCTTTCGAGGTCCCTTCCAATCCCCAATGATTTTATGATTCTGTGAAACAGTGTTTGTGGGGAAGACCTTGTGGCAGTTACCTTGAGAAGGGTCTATTTTCCCTGTGAGGCTTTCCTTGCTTTGCTGTGAGCATTCATGGGTTTTCACATTGGATGGCTGTTCTGCTAATGTTGATGCTGACCAAGGGTGTAAGACACAGTCAGTGATTTATCTTTAACACTCTCTTAAGATTTTTAGATGGACTAGATGATCTTTCGAGGTCCCTTCCAATCCGTAATGATTCTGTGATTCTATGTATTTTCAGAGATAATTTGAGAAAGTCCAAGTAGCAAAATATCTTTCAATTCTTGTAAAAAAATTAATAAATTAAAACCCAAGGCAAGAAAGCATCCAGGATAGCTGACAGGGCAGAAAACATCTTCCTGAAAGTTAACAGGACAAGAAAATAAATTAAGTAATATATGTAGACAGGAGCAAACACACACAAAAATCTTAATCTGGTACACACCCACAGTGCATCAAAAACACTTACAAAACGTTGTTCACTTGGTCAAAATGCTGATTAACAGATTATGAAACTGCATTAAAATGTTACCAAGCTGCAAGTTCAGATCCCCCAAAGTATCCCAGTAGCCACTAGATTAATGAAAACTAAATGCAAAATTTATTTTGTCTTCCCAAAAATGGAGAAGCAGATAAAAATAGCCATACAATCCCTAATGATTCTATGATTTGCAAAACACCACAAGGCAATGAGTTGACCTCCTCTGTCATCACTCCGGGTATCAGGAACAGCAGAATGCATGGTTCGGCCTTCCCCAGGTTATCTGCAGCACATTGCGGATTTCAGTTCTATTAAATTGTTATTTCATTCAGATAATCCCAAATGATGGCCACTACATTGTGCTGGTTTATTTCGCCTTATTACTGACCATCTTAAAATCATTACCCTTTCCTCAGCATTATTTATGCAACCCATTCTTTTCCCACCAATCTCAAGAAAATCACAATTTCTCAAAACCCTGTTTAGCTAACAAGAGAAAATGTTATTTACTGACCGATTGTACCAAGCTTGGCAGCACATAAAATAGAGAAGCCACTGTCTGCAGCCCTGTGGTCTAATCATTCATGACACCAACAATAAGTTACAGAAGCAAAATGGCATTTCAATAAAAACTGATCAGAAATTGCAACTGCCGTGGTTTTCACAAGTTTCAAGAGTCCAAGCTGTAAAATGCCGGCAGGTTGTAGGGTGACAACTACGCAGAAAATCTAGCTTCTGCCTACTCAAGTCATTTGCTGCTCAGGTACCAGCCCTGCAGCACATTGTGTAAGTAGGACACTACATGTTAAAAAACGGAAGATGATAAATGACAAAGAGCAGAAGAGGAGAACAGTGCTGTTATTTGACTAATTTGAACAAGTTGTTATTTCACTACTTTTCTTTTAAGGACGCCTGAAAGTAACATTTAGTTCCATTTGAAAGTATTCCTAAAATTCATTAGTGGCCCAGAATCTGACAAAATCAGTGCAAAAAAAAATATTTAAAAATCCCCTCCAACAGATTGGAAACACGGCCCTGCTCCCTCTGTGAGTTCAACACACAAACTCAGTCTAACCCATTTGATCTCTGTCTTCAAAAAATTCATAAAATCCAGAATTAGAAGCTTCTGCAACAAGCCGTGGGTGCCAGCCATTTCCAAAGATCATACCCTGATCTAGTTTTTCCGGAACAACACATACCACCTCCTTGTAGAGCTCTTTCGTGTACATATATTTATAAAAGATATATATATACATGTCTATCTTTTACCCTGCTTTGTGCTTAAGGTCAGCCTGTAGGGAGGCTCTGAGGATCAATCATCCAGGGAGGTAAAATAAATCCAGTTTATATTTACCAGGCAACTCAGAAATCATTTAACAGACGTTCATAGTTATAAGTGAAGCACGTGCCACACATTTTTATTCTTCCAGACATAGGCCACTCCCAGCCAGAACACTGACAGACCATGTCTGTTGAGCCCAGAACTAAGTAACTCTCAATGACATGGGGCATTTAGGTACATTTTGCTGAAATATCCCTTCACATCCCACTTCCCAGGCTCTGGGACAACCGTGTGCAGTTGTCCCACATTAATCAGCACTTGCTTGTTTTCTGAGGACTGACACAGTGCCATCTTAAAACTTTCTTCTGCACTGTTTTCTCCTATTCATTGTATTTTACAGTTCTGGGCAGGACAATCATTCAACAACTAATGTGTGAATACAAGGGAGTGCATTTGTCTGGAACCTCTCAGTTGGTTATTCGCTTACCTGCTCCTTGTCCTTCTTTCAGACAAACCCAGACCTTCAGAAAGCCAGAGCAGAAAGTCTCCTTCTGCTTTTTAACACACGTTTCTGCATGAAGGCTGCTATTTTCATAAATGAACCTTTCACAAGAAGGCTTCTTACAGGTACCTTTTATCACCTTTTCCTCCGGACCTACAAAACATACACTCTCTCCCCATCCAGCTGCCAATGGCCAGCCTATTGGAAGAAGCTCATAATACAAATTTCTCCAGGATTGTCATTTTGGGGTAAAAAAGGAATTTTTCCCTTAATGACCAACCTGGACAAGGAGGCCAGATAGGACTCTGGTGGGGAAAAGGAACACAAATTTCTCCCTATATAAGGAAAACACAAACGAGAGAAGTCTTACTGATGCAAGATGGTCTAGCTCTCAGAGGTCAGTATGGAAGGGTTTGGCTGAAGGTAATGCTACTTCAGGCAAAGTGAGTGGGGATGTGAATGTCTGGGAGACTAGGTCTTCCCTTGAGGAACTGTCCAGAGATACCTACAAAAGGAACACCGGATACATACTTGCATATACCTCTATACATATTTACATAGGGGCAGCAAGATATAGCTCACATTTCAATATAAATGGAGATGTATGTGTATGAAAACATCCATGAAAGCTACACTGCTTGGCTAAATCAATGCAATATCAATTTCAATATCACCCTTTACCTATGGTGGAATGAAACCAGAAAATATTTAAACCAAGTTGTGCTCAACCATTCAGCTGTTGCATGCCCCAGAGACACCAGTATATAACAGATTTTTCTATTACAGACTTAATAAATCATCTTTTACACCAGTGCTACACTGCGAACCCTCAGCGGATTTATTGATTTGTTCTTTATTCCTCAGGTCAAGTTAAAACTTTCTTGTGCAGATAAATACAGCTTCAGAGCTAAAAGACAACGTGAAGCACATTCCTTTTGCAGTTTCTTTTTGCATACTGCAGGTTATGCTACCTGGTGGCCAAAGCTGAGAAACTAAAATCCATTTTCAAAGGTAATTAAAAAAATTCAACTGTGAAATGAAACTATCAGCATGCCACCTTTTAACTAACAAGATTACAGTTACAAAAGCTGGGAGCTTATACAGTCCCCACCAATGTAAGTCCCTGAGAAACCGTAGCTTTATAAAGGATTTCATCCCAAACCCATCATACTTGAACACACCTAAGATATGTAGAAGCAAGTGATTTTATTGAGGCATCATACCAGGAAACGTCAGCAGACCATCCAACGTGACAAAAAGCCTTGCAGAACCCAAGCACCTAAAACGCTGTCTGAACCATGTTCCTGTAGCTTCACTTTCAACATTCCTCTTGCTCTTAGTGGGTTCAGCGTTAGAGTGAAACACACTGCAGAAACCCGTGAGTTTTTCCGCAGCCCACTTGGGCGAAACACAGTCTACCCAGCTGTTACACACCAAACAGCTACTAAAAGAAATGTAAATGCAAAAGCAGTGCATTATAAATCAACCACTAGTGCCTTAGCCAGGCTCAGCAGCTTACTTGCAAGTGCCCAAATTACTTGTGCACATGGATTCACTGTGTTCATCTCAAAATTCTGAAAACTAAATTTCCGTCTTTGATTGAAAAAGGAAATACAATTCCTCAATCACAAACACACGTTAAAAGGAAGAAACTTCTGTTTCTGACAATCCTTAGCTTGCAAAATACCTTTTCCATTCCATTCTGGAGCAACTATAGAGTCTGAACCAACTATCAGTACTTAACCACAATGAAATGGGAAGCTGTGCACCTTTGGCTGGTTTGGCACCCAAGAAAGAACAAGTACTGATGGGCTTTTGGATGTGCTGCACTCACTGTGCTGCACTGGCGATACATGTTGTTGTATTCCCCAGCACTCATCCTGAAGTGGACTCGGTTAAACAGTCCCAGTGTATTCCCAGTGGGCTGACAAACTGCTGTGGCCCTGACACTGCCTCCGATACTCTAGCATTTACTGCACAGATTTAAGAAAACCACTAATACTAATAAAGAACCCTTGAGCCAGAGAGTAATGGAGCTAAGCAACAAAGGTCAGAAGCTAGAAAATACATTTTAAATGTAAAAAAAAAAAAGAGCAAGATCACACAAAGATTTTATAATCTCATGGAAAATTCCTCTTACAAAGTATTTAATTAAAAACCCAAGCATTTAGATAATGCTTCATTTTCTGTCTTTCTATTTAATGCTTCGGTAGATATAGCACTTATGATAAAACTTGTAAAGTAAACATTCAGTGTTTTTAAATAATCTCAAAGCATGCACTAAGTTCAATTTCATGCTCTTTACAAAGCAGCTTCGTAAAAGAAGTTGTCTGCATCAGTCTCATTTTGGTACTCGAGCACACACACGTTGATAGTTCAGCTCTGCTTAAGTGTCCTTAGTGCCTACACAGCAGCAAAAGCAGCTGGACCAGATACCAGAAACATTGTCACTTTTCCAGTTCTTCTGACTTCTGTGTACAACAGGAAAAGCAAGTTCTGCTCTCTTCACCTCAAGGATGTACTTTGAAATCCATTCCTCATTGTAATAGCATGACTCCCCCACTTAGTGATCAACTGATTGAAACGCTATAATCCATACTAACATCAGGAATACTCAAGTTCTCAAACACCTTTTGGCTGCTGAGCACCTCCATTAATGTTGCAATGAATATCTGATGGACTTCTACCACATATAATCACGGAAATGCTGGAACTCCCAGCTGCACCACGCAGACCTTTGCAATGCATACCGCTGCTGCCAGCCACCATTTTATGTTAATGGTGTCCTAATTCTCCAGGGAAAGTCAGCCAATGATTTCCTGATTCTTTCCTGTGTTCACAGTTCCCCTGTGCCTGCAATATCCAAATTTTCCTCTTGGCAACCACAAGGGTCTCTGACACTCACAATTTTCTCTTCATTTCAGAGGCACCTGAGCAGCGTCACAGGAAAGTCAGAAGTACGGTGAAGAACAAGGAAAGGCAAAGGTCTCCTTTCCTCATCTGCCCCAAGGATGGATTCCCAGAGAAAAGGCACCTCCTAGGTGAGGAGGCTTGCCTAAGCACTTTGGCGCTTGATACTCCTGCCCTCATGACATGCTCCAGCTGACTTACCATTGAGCAGGATGACCATTTGAAGAGACTGGAACACATGTGGATGGTTAGAAAAGGATAGTCCCATAAAACTTTTGTTGGTGGAAAAATTTAAATTGCAGTCTTTTGCTGCTTTTGAAGAAATGGGTCAAGGTTTGGTCTCTGCTAAGTTAACTGATCCATGAAACCACAGGCAGGGTGGACTGACTCTGCTGTTACTGGGCAATTTTTTGCGGCACAGTGCATCTCACCTGCACACTCCTCAGTGACTCCTTAGCTCCTCTCTCTTTCCAAAGTTTACAATTGCAATGGAGAAGGCAGGGTTTCAGTACATTTAAAGGGAGTGAACAGCTTAGGCAGAGGATACATCATGGCTAGCTTCCTAGTCTGTTTGATAACTGATGCATAAGCATCCCTCACGGCAACCACCGCTCCTTCCTTTAAATTCACCTCGTCTTTACCATCTCCATCCAGATATGTTCTTCTCTCTTTCCTCTCTTCAGCGTCCAAGATCGTTCTGGTGGCATCCAAAACACGAAGGAGTATACACACAAGCACACAGCCAACAGAAAACAACAGCTGGGGAGAAAATGCTCCTCTAAAGGGCAATGCAGTATGGAAACTTATCTGGGTTTCCAAACAGCACTCTGGAGGTGCCTGCCTTTTTTACTACCACAGCTGAATAAGTTCAGATGATCAGTCTCTTGACTTAGAAACTACAGGTGCCTGCATGTCAGGGTGTCACCTTCTCCCCATCCTATGAACCTCCCAAACAACCCTAAAGTTTGCCCAAGTCTGATCTAAAAACAAGGGCCCTCCTACATTAGATACCTCCTCCTGAACAGTTGCACAGAACAGATAACACTATATGAACATCTAGAATACGACGGTAGGAAGGAAAAAACCAACACACTACATCAGAAGTCAGGACTTCCTCCAGGCACTAACTCTCACTACAAATCCACATAAAGACTATGATCTTTCAAGCAAGCAACTTCTCTGACAGAATTTGAACTATAATGATGCCTCTTGCAGCTCAGAAAGACAATTACCACCGGGAGTTAAATCATTGATCATGTAAACAGAGACATTTTGATGTGCACAAGGAGAGTGTGAGTGTTCTACACTGCACCCATAATAAACAGTTTTGCTCATTCTGTGCTGCCAATCTTAAAACTCAGAGCAGTTGATGGACATGCTTTTGGTTACCTTAACTTGGAAAGCAAAAACGCAAACTCACTGAGAGGTCCCCTGCCCCAGGCAAGCATCAGCCAGCAAAAACATCCACATGGCACAAGAAGGGGAAGCAGGCAGTCCTGAAAATGGAAAGTTTAGTTTTGCTGAAGAAAAAGAGAAAAAAGGTATCCTCAGTAATTTAGATGCCATCTGATACACATGAACTTTAATTCTAGGTTGCTAAGACAGAGCTATTAAAAAACAGGGTTTCTTGTAGCAATTTAGTGACTTATACCGTTCTAATTTCAGCTCAAGTTGGCAAGAAGAACTGGGGGAAAAAAGCAAACAAAACATCTATGCATCTATGTGATCTTAATTTTTTCTAAATACAAATTAGATCCCACACATCAAGTCAGATTCCGAAGTGCCACACTCATTTTTGGCTCCTAGCAACTGTTACATAGATCTGGACTAGACACAGAGCAGTATTTTTGTAATCATTTACACAAAAATACTCTTTTGTCTGTTCCAGTTCAGAACAGCATCGATACGGAAAAAAGAAAGATTTCTCAGAAACATCCTCCTATTAAAATATGAAGTATCATTGGGAACTTGAAGATATTTGCGATGAGATGGCAATTTTTTTTACAGCTTCAATCAGCCCAAATAACTGAGCAATAAAAAATAATATTCACCCGGCTTCCTTGAGGTGCCAGCAAGATTTTGTCTCTCAAAAGGTGACTGAAGACCCAGGCTGTCTACCTCTGCACACTCTCTCAGCTTAGCAGGACACACCGTCCTTCACCCATTACATTTATCATATATAATATTCTGAAGTCATACTTCTCATCAGACATCCACCTCCCCTCCTGCCCCAGCCCACACCCTCAAAAAAATCAAAAATAGAAAGACTGGAGGAGGAAGATATGAAACCAAAAGCAAACCTTCTCAGGCACAGATTTTGTCTCTAAGTCTTACCATCCTCAAAGGCCACAGCCACCCAGGGCTGATGTAACAACTGGGGCTTCTCCTCTGTATGTGCCCATCAGCAGCAAGCATTAGGAACTTTTGTAGAGCAGATAAAATAGGTCAGGAAAAAAGTAAGTCGTGACTCCAAGGGAGAAGCATAAGCTCACTCTCAGGCATGATACAATGAAATGAAGTGCCAGACTTCACCCTAATGATATGAATCACGAATTTGGCCCTCAGACAAACTTCTTGTCTTTATGAAAGCATTTTCACTGAGGAATCCTGCTGTACAGCAAGGTCATACTTCTCCAAAATCTTTCACACGTTTCAAGTAAACATGCAAACAGTCTACCTACCTAAACTATTAAACCTTTGCAAGGGAAACGATGCAGCACAGCTAAGGCTTTTGTTTTTTTTACGTAACTGATACCCTGAATACACGAGCATGGATAAGAAGGTATTATCCATCTGTGGGTGAGGTGGGTGAGAGCACATTACAATGTCAGATTAATTCTGCATCAATTCATACCAGAGCAGAGACCCGACACAACAGCCTCCAGGAGATTTTGGTCAGCAAGACGAACTGCCACCAAACTTCGCTGGCTTTGAGCAAGTTGCATCTGTCATCAGCTTCTTCCTAGATGTTGCAGTTTGAAAATTTTCAACTGTATACATTTGTGCTTTCATGAAGAAAAAAGATGCATATTGCTTTAAGAGGACCTTCACCCAGTGACCTGTCCTGGGAGAGGTGGACTAGGTGGCACTGTAAAAGAGGCCCCTGCCTCTTTTGGCTGGGGGCTTTTCCCTGGCATGGGGTTTCAGCATCAGCACTGCCCCCACACTTCCAGTGTGGGAGAGTAAGACTGGATGGGGTAGCTTGCAGAGGCTTGCTGCTCCCCCCGTTGGAGACAGCAGCAGGGCTGGCACTGCGGACGGGAGAAAAAAGAACTTAGCATGGATTTTCCCCTGCAATGGAGCAATATCCAACCACCCGTGGTGAGCTTAAGCATTCTTCCCTTTTCCCCTGCAGCTGAGGTGGGAGGAAGAGGGAGACAGCATGGAGCAGGGAGGCCTCTGCTGATGCCGGCCACGCGGTCAGCCTCCATCTTGAGCTCTACATGTGGCCGGGGCCATGTGGCTGTTGCCACCATCTTGGAGCCACTGATCAGCAGGAAGAGAGACTGTCATTTCTGCCACTGAGAAAAGCCGGGGATGTTCCAGTATTGAGGAGAGAAGGAGCCTCAGGAGAGGCCTCTGATAATTCCTTCATGCTGAGCTGAAGAAAGCAGAAGGACTTGAGAATCCTTAAACCTTGGGCAAGGAAGACAGAGACTGGGTTCTGTTTGAAAGCATATCCCCTGCATTGAGGGATGCAGTTCCAGGTGCTGAGGAATCAGGCCTGACTGATCAGTGTTTTGCTGGAGAAGATGCGCTGAAGAATTAAAGAGTTCACCAGTCTGGGTGGTCAAGAGTTCGAGGTCTGCAGATGAGAGTGTCAATGCGTAAGGGAGAATAGAGAGGGTGGTGGTACCCATCTCTACTTGACTGACATGTTCTTTCCCCAGGTCTCTAATATAAAAAACCAAGGACCGATACAATCTCCCATTATATTTTTCTCAGAATATGTGATGACATGTGTGACAGAGTTTCTAGATTGTGTGCCCTAACTTGCTTAACCTTTTCTTTTTTTCTGTATACAGTTATAGAGTTAATAAACCCTTTCCCATTTTCCCTAAGCTATCCATTGTCTGGCAAGTTCTATCCGAGATCTGCTTTGTTTTCTTTTCCTTTATTTCTAATTGTGGTCTTGAACCCACCACACTAGATGAATTAGTAAGAACAATATTTCTGGACTAATTCAGAATATCATAACAGAACACCATACACCAGGGTAATAGCACATGTGCTTTATGTTAACAATAAGCTGCCCTAAAAGCAGAGGTTACCGGTGAAGATTGAAGCAAAAAAGTTGTTAGGTACTTCAGCCTTCTCCATATTCTTGATAACCAGGTCACCTGTATCCCTCCAGAGGGGCCTCACATCCTCTCACATTTTCCTTTTCTCTCCCACTCACTAGTAGAATCCTCTTCTGTTGTCTTTGATGTCCCTGGCTATATTTAAATCTCTTAAGGCTTTACCCTTCTTCATCTGGTTTCTGGAACAACTTCCTTGTTACCTGTCTTTGCTCCCACCCTTTGTGGGCTCTCCTCTTGTGTTTGATTATTATCAGGAGTTTCTTGTTCAACTATATAGGCTTCCTGGCATTCTCACCCAGTTTCTTCTTTTTAGGGATGCAGTTCCTTTCTTCTCTCAGGCAGCCAGCACCAGAACAAGAGGACACAGCCTCAAGCTGCGCCAGGGGAAATTTAGGCTTGAGGTGAGGAGAAAGTTCTTCACTGAGAGAGTCATTGGCCACTGGAATGGCCTGCCCAGGGAGGTGGTGGAGTCGCCAACTCTGGAGCTGTTCAAGGTAGGATTGGACGTGGCACTTGGTGCCATGGTCTAGCCTTGAGATCTGTGGTGACAGGTTGGACTTGATGATCTATGAGGTCTCTTCCAACCTTGATAATACTGTGATACTGTGATACTTTGTGCTTGGAAATGATCCTTGAAAGTCAGCTTTCCTGGGCTCCCAATCTTGACAGGGCTTTGTCCCATGGTACCCTACCCAGGAGGTTCCTGAAGTCAGGACCAAAAGTCAGCTCTTCTGAGGTAGGTGGTTTCAAGCTTGCTGAGCACCTCTTTCTTCAGTGCCCTGAGGATCTTAAGTTCCATCATCTCATGGCCACTGCAGCCAAGATTGCCCCTGGGCTTCACATTTCCCATCAGCCTCTCCCTGTTAGTGGGAACAAGGTCTCCTTGTTGGTTCCTCTGTCTCTTGGAGGAGAATGTAATCATAAGTGCATTCCAAAAATCTCATGGATTGCTTATACCCTGCTGTGCTGTCTCTCCAACTGACTTCCAGGTGGTTAAAGTCCCCCATGAGGACCAGGGCTTTTGAACAAGCAGTGACATCTTTCTGTCTATGAAAAAGAGTCCTCTCCTCACTCTGCCCAGCCACATGCCCATCACGGAGGGTGGATGCAGATGGGAGATGGCACTGACACTACAGTCACTGTTAAGATGTTCAACAGTAAAGGAAAACAAGCTCCATCTCCTATATTCAAGGCATGTATTACCTTGGATCCATGATAACAATAGCAGCAATACTTTACATAGAGTAGAACCAAACAAATTGAGCAGTTATGCAAATTACATGCAGATGTCTCATAAAAACCCCATTTATACTACTTAGTTGTTGTGTTTTCCGCATACTTTTCACATAGTCAGTGAGTAAGGCATTGCCAGCACTACACATGGATATTAGTATGATCTCCACATAGAAAGTACCAAGAAAATGTGCACCTTTGCAGTATGGCAAAGAACTGAACCAAGATGCCGACTGGTTAGTGTAATTCTTGAAATGTCAAATATTTCTTTAAAGTAATAGATGAGCTTATTGATAACATGATTATTGCATTAAGGTTAAAATACTAAGCTTTGTGTTTATTTAGGACAGGACCTTCAAAAAAGGAAAGAAGGAAGACCCAGGTAACTATAGACCGGTCAGCCTCACCTCCATCCCAGGAAAGGTGATGGAACAATTTGTTCTGGAGGCTGTCTCCAGGCACATCAAGGACAGAAGAGTCATTAGGGACAGTCAGCATGGCTTCACAAAGGGCGAGTCGTGCTTCACCAACCTGATAGCCTTTTATGAGGGCGTAACCAGGTGGATAGATGATGGCAGAGCAATGGATATGGTCTGTCTCGACTTGAGTAAGGCGTTTGACACGGTCTCTCACAGCAACCTCGCAGACAAACTGAAGCAGTGTGGTCTAGATTATTGGGCNTCCCCCTCTACTCTGCCCTGGTGAGACCACACCTGGAGTATTGTGTCCAGCTCTGGGCTCCTCAGTTCAAGAGGGATGTGGAGCTGCAGGAGAGGGTCCAGCATAGGGCATCGAAGATGATGAAGGAGGTGGAGCACCTCCCTTATGAGGAGAGGCTGAGGGAGCTGGGTCACTTTAGCTTGGAAAAGAGGAGACTGAGGGGTGATCTCATTAATGTCTATAAATATTTGAAGGGTGGGTGTCAGGAGGATAGAGCCAGGCTCTTCTCAGTGTCAACTAGTGATAGGACAAGGGGCAATGGTTGTAAGCTGGAACACAGAAGGTTCCACATCAGTTTGAGAAGGAATTTCTTCACAGTGAGGGTGATGGAGCACTGGAACAGGCAGCCCAGGGTGGTTGTGGAGTCTCCCTCACTGGAGACGTTTAAGACCCATCTGGATGTGTTCCTGTGTGACTTGGTCTAGTACTAGGTGACCCTGCTGTGGCAGGGGGATTCAACTGGATGCTCTTTCGAGGTCCCTACCAATCCCTAATGATTCTGTGATTCTGTGAACACCATCAGGCAAAGCAACAATTTACAAGCAGTTACAGCCCTTGTGAGGCATTCCCTGTCCTTTCACTTTTCTAGTGAGACCTACAAACTGACATAACTTTTAATCAGAATGTATTTTCTGACCATTCATGCACACAGAAACAGTGGCCACGTCACCCTACTTCAGAACATGAGCTGCTGGGGTATGCACAGACAGACCAGGGTAGGTGCCTGGCCTTGCAGCTCATTACTTGTATTAATAGCAGTGTTCTTGCCCTTCCTAATGAAAACAGCACAGTGAATTACTCTATCATTTTCAAACCCTTAAGAGCACCTGACTAAAATTCAACAGTGATAAACTGTTCTAATCCTGTTAAGATTTGGTATGGGCTTTAAAAGAAGGAGGACTCAAAATCTTACTTGGGCTAGCAGTATGTGGTTAATTACAGGTAGCTCTTTTCAACTAATTTTTACTTTGCACAGAAAAATTTTCCATGCAAATTACAAGCACACTTCCTCTGAATTCCCTGAACAGGATATGGACAGCAGCAGCAAAGAAAATCATTTGCACAAGCGCTGTGTGAAGTCAGAATAGCTGTACCATAATGAAAATATGTTGGAATGAATTCACTGCCATCTGTCTTTATTTTGCTAACCAGCTCAATCAGACACCACAAATATACTCAAACATGAGAAAAATATTTAAATTATTTGTGCTATGTATTTTTTCCAACATGCAACTCTCAGTATCACTGTTTTTATTGGCATTGAATGCCCATCAGTGCAGCAAATCCATTCATGGAATACACCTAAGCAACTTCAAATCCACACTATGAAGATAATACAAAGGAACCCACAGTAAAAGTTACAGTATTACAAATACCTGACAGGCATTCAAGGAAACAAAAATACTAAAAGCAACCTTGTTTGTCAGTGTCAGTGTAATTTAAAAGCCCTAACGGTTTGGTAGCGGTTGGATAGAAAAAAGCTCAAAACAAAACTATTGGGTGGTTCTAGCACAATCCTCACACAGGGCATAATCCTATAGAGTGAGAAGGAAATCGTGGAGGAAAGAGGCAAGGTGAAGAAAGAAAATGGACAGTAAGAAAAACACAGGAAATAGTAAGAAAAAACTCTCTGAGAACAATTAATGAAGAGCAGAAAATATATGCAGAATTCTGCCCTCCACAGAGCTGCAGAAGGGTACCTGGAAAGCCAGGCTCTCCCCAGACTCCATCCCTCATCCATGTGCCTTTACAGACAGCCCCAACCATTCCTGATCCACACAGTACAAGGGCAGGAAAGAGGCCAGCAAGGATTTCTTTGAGGGGAGACCACAGTGCTGAGACACTCCTGGGGGATGAGCGTTATCAGACAAGGTCAGTTTCAGGAGCTGCCCAGAGAAATCTCATTTCTTTCCATCCTTCAAAGATAGCTTCAGCCCTCAAGCTTCCAGACCTAGGAACTATGGCAAGCGCCATCCCTCCAAGCAGATCCTGCACCCTGCTTTGCTGTTTGTGCATCCATTACCCATTCACATGCTGCAACTTGGAAACACAGAAGCATGGTTTACCGTAAATGGAACTCAGCTGCAAGACCAAAGCTCCACAGCACTCAAGATAGGAGTTAATGCTCAGAAACCAGTAAAGACGGAAAGTTTACAGCACAGATCTGCTCTAGAGCTTGGCTTGTGTCAAAGAAAGGTATAACATTATAAATGTGAATGTATCCCCTCCTTCCAGCACACCACCACACCACGCCAGTGTTGTTTTCTCAAACATCAACAGGGCTGGTAACCAGCACCAAGCAAGCATCAACCTCTTCTTACACAGACCCAACTTCCTCTGCTCAGGGCTCCTGATCCACCTGGCCACAGAAAGCAAGGCAAATCTGCACCATGAGAAAACAATGACCAGGGTGCTGAGCAAAGAGATTCTAAGAGCAGGCAGGGATAAATACATACAGTCACAAACCACCTTGTATGGCTCATCATACCAAAGTCTTCCGTTCATAGAGGGCTCGCTGGCCAAAATACAGTGGCAGAAGTGCAGACAGAATGGAAACCCCTGCTGCTTCTCTTGAGCCCTGTGAACCAGGGCACAGGGCAGCACATCTCACTCCCTGGTGCAAGTGTGATTTACAAGGGGAGTAGAGTATGAAAACCCACAGTGCTTGGTTCAGATGCCTGCTCCACATCCAGATTAGGAAAGGGGATCAGAGTCCCTGGGGAACATTTTCAGATCTGCATTAGTCATTATTTAAGGTAAGAGGGAAAATCTCAGACTCTTCCTGCCTGAGACACCTTATAACATGCTTCTAATTCCAGCACTCACTCCCCTCGACCAGCCTCACATACACGAAGTGATGCTGCTACTACAAACCTGAGAACTGATCGGGACTGTTGACAGCAAAGAGTAAACTTTGTGCTGTATGTAGCAGAGTGTGTTAACAGAGGAAAAAGCAACACTTCCCTAAGGTTCACGACTTTTAGGAAATCTCTGTTGACTCTTGGCATTTGACTTTTCTAAGTCTTTTTTTTTTTTAGTTTGTATTTTGCACTACATGCAGGCAATACTAAATTTGGAGTTCTTCAGCCATAAAAGCATGTAGTCCTCTAATGCTGCCTTTTGTGAAATCTGAGTTTCTGGCACAGCATCTTTTTTCCTAACACAGGCTAGAGAGAATTCCTCAGCACAACCTAGAGACTAAATATATTTTATATAAATAAACATTTCAAAATAACTTGGACTAGCAACTGGAGTTTTGGTATCAGGCATCCCAGAATACAACCACCACTGCCAGGCTGAATGAACCCCAGCATGGAGCAAAAGCACCCAGAAGAGTCATATGAGACACGGGAGCCCCATACCTCACCACCTGCCTGGGACACCGACAATGTCAGGCAGATAACAGAAATCTTGCCTAAACAAGCCAGAGAAGAAAGTCATCCTGACATCCAAAGAATCAAGCACAAAGCCACACGTGGCCACTCAGATGAAAACCAAAGTGACAAATACAGTCAGTGGAAGGAAAGACCCAAACACCTTCCTGAAAAGAATCTTGGAAAGAAAATCAGGACAAGAGAACCTAAACCATCAAAATACCCCAAACAGAAAGAAGTGTCAGAAAGAGCTTCATCCATTCACAGCTCCCCATAGTGCACAGGCTTGATACATTGACAGGGTATTGGGAGGGTATTTGCTTTACCCCTCTAGCAGTCTGCCAATGATGCTTTAGAGGAAGTCTTCGTTCACTGCATCAGCTGTAAACCGCATTTGCCACGAGAGGACCAAACACCACACACACTGTCAAGTCTGGGAATCTAAGAAAAATGGAGATGGAGCTGATGCTGAACAATGCAGTCGGAGAGCCATCCAAGTACATATGTATTCTCTGGTGAAGGATTTAGATAAAAAGCCTTTCAGTAGCCTTTCCTTCACAGAAAACTCATTAAATTCACTATGACAGAGATGAAATGAAACACCTCCCATTTAAAGAAAGCAAAGCCCAAGGAAATTTCCATCTCCGGATTAAACATAACAAGAGTAAGTAGCTCTAGCCCCTACCTTGAATTAATTCTAAAAAGAGATAATTAAAAAGTTCTCTATATGGAAAGACTTACACAGCAGTCTTGCAAATGGAATTTCCACGCAATTGCATGCCAGAAACCTGGGCACACAGCATGACAAACAGGATGGCTGAAAGCTGTTTTAATTTGCCATTTTTCCTTACGCAGGTATGCTGTTGTTGGAAAATATAAAGAAAGAGATAATATTTCACAATCATAGACTAGTTTAGGTTGGAAGGGACCTTAGAGATCATCTACTCCAACCTTCCTGCTATGGGCACGGATGCCTCTCAATTGGACTGGAATATGACTAAATCCTCTTAGATAAGGTAATTCCCAGAGGTTTGTGCCCTGAACATCCCCTTAAAAACTCTTCTTGCATTTGCAATACAGCTAGATTAGCTCCTAAAAAGGAGTCTTCCAGAAATACAAAAACAAATCACAGGATGCCCATAAATCTGAGAGGCAGGGTGGTGTGTGTAGCTTATGATGTATGCAGCCGTAAGGCAAATGCTAGTAGATTTTATCCACTATAAAATATTCAGCAACCAGCCCAATATCAGATGCTCTCATCAGGATAACAGCCTCCCACCTGATATCAAGATATTAACATTGGGATGTTGATAGCTTCCTCTAATAACTTTGGCCTAAAAATATAAGCTGCTTTTTCATTTTTAATTACGGCTGGATTTTATTCTGGGCCTATAATCCTTTTCCAGCAATTGGATTAATGCAAATAGCAATTTAAAGGAAGGGGGAAAAATAATCCCATGAAAGCAAAGGCATTCCAGCAGAGGAGAACCACAGCATCTGAGGAGCAGGACACACGGAGCAAGGTCAGAGCAGAACGTCATCAGCCTCTGCCAGCCGCTAACCCCATTTGCCAGACTGACCTTTGAGAGGGTTATTCCAGGTTCCCTTAGAAAATACATGCAAGCAAAGCACTGCTCTCACACTGCTCTCAGCACTGGATATACTTCTTCCAAACATCAGAAACTATGTTTCCTCATCTATTGTGGGGGTCTCCATTTGCATTAATGTAACCACAGGGCAGAAAATGAGACAAGGCTGGTGAGCTACTAGGACCATCTTTTGATGTGTACAACTACCATCCCATCAGACACAGAACAAATTCAGAGGAAACAGGTCTGCAGCTCCTGGAGCACCTTGTAAGCGTGGTACAAAACAAGAAGCATTATGGATTATTGACACTGTCATTTATGCAATAAATCTTGTTTTACCACTCTTGGTTTACACTTACAATACTTTATTTATAAATACTATTTTAGAGTAGTATTTATAAATAGTATTTATATTTATAAATGCTTTTTATCACTCTTGGTTATGGCAGGGTTATACATGGCACACAGCCCACTGCACACCACTAATAATACTGAGTCTAGGGGAGGAAACACTTCTGTATCCAGTGGCTTTAGCCATTTTATTCAGTCTTCTCCCCAGCATAAAACAAGTAAGTAATAAGACATAACATCATCATCTGTAATCCAGGCAAGGGTCCCGAAAAGCTCCCACTAAATGAAGGAGTACTTTCAGTAACAACTGGCATAATTCATAGTGCAGTTGCCTTGGGATACTTGTTGGCACTTCCTCACTGTCACTGAAAACTCATCCCACACCACTAGCATCACCTTTTAAATTTAATATCTGTGCAGTAAAAGCAGCACGTGTTCTAATGAAGTTCCTGGGTTTGAGTGGAGCTTCAGGTGGAGAAAGTAGGCTTTGGCCAATTACAGATTTAGACTGCATCCAGATGCGAATGGATTTTCATTTCCGCAGCTTCTGCAAGTCCTGTTACAGGCAACATTTGCCCTTACAACAATTTTCACTTTTAAATATCTAATTTGTATTTTAGCACTTATGAGGATAACCCCCACTCATACAAATGTCAGTTTGTGGCAGAGAAAAGTTGGAATAGCTTTGCATTTGCTGGTGCAGATGGTGCAGATGAAACAAAACCCAACAATTCAAACAGGTTTTGTGAAACAACAAACTCAAAGTCCTAGAATGGAAGTTATAAGGTTTTTTAATTAAAACCAAACACTGAAGATTCAGTTTTAATTTGCTCTCTTGCTTTAAAAAAAGAAACAGCCCACCAAAACCCAAAAACATGAATGTTGGTACAAGATTTACACAGCATTTTCCTGCTACGTGAAAAAGGTAATTTTCCCACAAAATTTTAAAGTAATAGAACAAAGCAGAGAAGGTGCAAAAAAGGAGAAATTAAACACAAGAATGTCAGTAATAGAATATATTAACCTGAGTCACCTTGCTATCAGGGGCCAAAATTGGATTCCTGCACTATTTATGTCCTGCTAAAGCATTTCTTGCAGGCATTTTGTCTCTTTATCGGGCGTAAATTGAGCTCCATTATGTCCACATTGCATGCGCTGTGTATGTGACAAATACACACAGCATGTACAATGAGGACACTATAGAGTCAGGGCAGAGGTCACAGCAAGTAGCTTCATCAACTAAAATCGGCGTCTGCTGGCCCAAGCACCAGGGCCTAGTACTGCTGTTTACAGGAAGAAGAGCTTTTGTAGACAAAGGCAATCCCAACGGTTCAGTTGTAAAGCAAAGTAACTCTTTCAAATCTTGTAAGATAAAGACAGGGAGCACATCACAGATCCTTGTAAGAAGATGCATGCAGGACACAGTCTAAGTTTAATTGCCATTACCAACATGTCAGTCTGCTTCTGTGTTGTCACTGGAAACCAATAGAATTAGTCAGTGCATTAAGTAGAAGTCTTTAAAATGGCTGCACTTGGATGTTTTGCTGAACACAGATTCTTTGACGACTAAGATCTCTATTATTATTATTGATCATTCCTACTCTGAAAATATGAAAAAAATATTTTAAAAAATCTCCCGATCCTGTCAATGGCAAAGTATTTAAAAACTTTTTGTGAAAGTATATTTTCAGAACTTTGTGCACACAGATATGCTATGGTTGTGGTTAAGTAGGTATTCGTAAAATTATAGCAGAGATGGGCTGGAGTCAGTAATCTCTGACAAAAGATCAAAATGAAACAGATACATTAATAATGTTCAAAATAAAAAATATCAGCAAAAATATGATTACAAACAAAGCAATACCACCATGGATGGTATGGGATTGGCATGCACTGTCAGCAAGTTTGCTGATGACACAAAGCTGGGTGGTGNCCTCCCTTATGAGGAGAGGCTGAGGGAGCTGGGTCACTTTAGCTTGGAGGAGACTGAGGGGTGACCTCATTAATGTCTATAAATATTTGAGGGGTGGGTGTCAGGAGGATGGAGCCAGGCTCTTCTCAGTGTCAACTAGTGATAGGACAAGGGGCAATCGTTGTAAGCTGGAACATAGAAGGTTCCACATCAGTTTGAGAAGGAATTTCTTCACAGTGAGGGTGATGGAGCACTGGAACAGGCAGCCCAGGGTGGTTGTGGAGTCTCCTCCACTGGAGACGTTTAAGACCCGTCTGGATGTGTTCCTGTGTGACTTGGTCTAGTACTAGGTGATCCTGCTGTGTCAGGGGGATTGGACTAGATGATCTTTTGAAGTCCCTTCCAATTCGTAGTGATACTATGATTTCCTTCTGCCACCTTTCACTTTGTCCCTGACAACATGAGAGATATTGCTTTTTCCACATGCCCTGAGGGTTCACAGAACTGTTCTGTCCTGGCACTGGGGCTGTGAGCTGGGTGGTTTCCAAATTTCAGAACCCTTTCAAAAGAAATATTTTCCAGACAATTATTCCCATTAATGCTCCCTCAGAGGTCTCCTGCTTTCTGTCCTAACAGAGAAGTGTAGCGTACAAAAAGGAGAACAGTATTTTTAGCCTCACAATGTTTTCAAAACCATCTGTTGCCAGCTTCAGTCCTCTCCTCAAGTATTAGAAGAGAGGGTCAAAACCAAACAAGAATCCTAAGATTCTTCACAGTTCTTATTAGGTTCTTTCCTTCCTTTCCAGAAATCTCTTTTCTGATAGTATTTTTTCCTTCGTTTGTTAAACACATCTTTAAGCACCTTTATTTCATTTAACAACTAATTCGTCTTACCAGTCATTGCTACCTGTTCACTCTTCGAGACAGATCTGAGCACGCTCAGCAGCCCGAGTATGTTTCACAAATCTGAGCCCCATGTGGTAACAGAGCACATCTAGTTTCATGCTCTTCATCATAGTATAGACTGTTTATTTCAACGGAGCCCTTTTCTCCAGAGGCAAGGATCCCTCTTTACATGAAACAAGTTCAGAACTGTAGAACTGGGCTTTGTTAAACAAACACAATCTTGTTCTATAGGTGGTTTTATTCGGTTTCCTAATAACTGGGAGGTTTCTCTCATATGTTGCTCTCATATGTTGCTATGGCAGCATAAGAGTCTCTATGAATCTGGTCATATTCCAAAACAGAATTTTTCCTTCCAACCATTAATTTGCAGGGTGATAAATAAAATCAGATTACAATTCTTCCATTCACACCAAACACAGCAAAAAAAAAAAAAATCAAGCTTCCTGTTCTTGACCTAAAGAAACAGGTTAGCCATTGTAAATATTATATTTACTGTACTGTGTGTTCAGAAAATACCTACCTTTGATAATATTCTGCGTCAGGTCAGCGAACCGTGAGTATCTTGGCAGAGCCCACTTTGCCCTCCTCTGTCAAGGGTTGAAGAAAATAGAAAACCTGGAACAGAGCCTCCTTTCAGCAGCAACTGAACCTTACAGTTACTTACCTTGTTCATGTAATAAGGCAACCAACTTACTGCAGAGATAACAGTTAGCAATGCACAACATTTAGACCAGAGACGATCTGTCCTATAACACCAAATTCCTAAGAAGACTTGTTGTGCTATCAGGCTGTCATACTGTCAGATCAATTAAGCAGATGAAATCCACACTCATAAAAAGAAGAAAAAAATGATGAAGAACCCATTTCTATCTACATCATCCATTTCTGTAGATCCTTCAGAAAAAGACTCACGTGCTTATAATAAACAGAGGCTGCAATCTCTGCATGTCAGTAAAATACAGCAGATGATTCAAAGAGCTTTGAAAGGTTGCTAGAAATACAGAACTGATATTCTGCTTTGGGTGCCAGCACCAGGGAACAAGCTCCTTCTTTCCTTCAGAAACCTCTGTCTCATGAATTCAAGAATTCTGCACTGCATTTTCATAAAAATACAAAAAAGATGTGTTCTTCCATCAGCCCCCTTGGCAGAAAAAGATGTATGTAAGATGGAGGTATATGCAATTACCCAAATGTATATTCTCTATCAAGGTGATAATAGGTCCTGCTCAATATCCATTACATTCAAATGAACAATACAGCCAAAGAATGCCAGAACTACACTTGGAATATTTAAAATTTTATATAGTGAAGGCACTGACAATCCTTGAAATACTGAATTATGAATCCTTTAACACCTCAGGCTCACAGAACAGGAAACAATGATAAACTATAGAGGTTAGAAGCTAATTTTAAAGGTAATTTAAAAGCTTTTCATATGTTTCCATAAACTAGCAGAAGGACAGAAATGAGAACAAATCAAGGGCTTTAATATATATTAATCCATCACGCTGCTATATACAACACTAGCTTTTCAGTTACATAAAGCCTGTACACATTTAGTTTCTCATTTTATAGAAGAGGCAGGTTATATCTAAAAGGTGTATCCATCTACAGGGCAGATTAACTATTTGGTTACTCTCAAACCTCACTCACACATGACCAGATTGCTAACAGCATTTGGCACTCACACTATTTCTTTCTTTGAACATCTTTATCAGCGCTACAGGAACACCAGCCATCTTTTTTTCAACAGAATAAAAGGAAAAACCTGAAAGGCTTCCAGCCTGCTGCATATCTACATGTGCCAACACATACCTGGTATGTGCCTGGCAACTTGGCCTCTGCAGAGTAGGCAACTACCAGACAAAATGAGAGATGTGGCACAGTCACATTTCTGTGTGCAAAAGGGAGCAATTGTACCCAGAGCAACTGAAGAGAGGTCCCCAGGTTACAGACAAGTCCAAAGTGGTATCTCAGACCCACACTCCAAACTTGAGCCAAAATTCAAGGCTCCAGCACCCCCAAAAACAACCAGGTAGTGTGCGGGCATGTTATGAAAGTGTCCAGAAAGCCAGAAAGTGGCTGAGATGTCTCACTCGTGATGAAAGAGGGATGCAGGAAGAAAAATACCATCTGGCAAGGGAAAGGTGACAAAAGGTGCTGCCAACAACAGCTTCACAGCTGGTGATGACCACTGCCAGGTAGCTGTTGATGTGCAGTGTTCAAAATGACCACCTCATGATAGTTTTCTAACCTTCTGCCTAGTGCAGCAATGGCAGCGATACAGGGCTCCCAAAGGTTTTCTGAGCTCATCCTTACTGATCACCAAGTTGCTTTGTTAGAACCAGCACTTAGACTGCTGACCTTCAGAGTCAGCTTAAAGCTGACTTAAAAGCTTAAAGCTGTTCAAACTTCCTGAACTTGTGAGAAATAACAGAGATTATTAATGAAGAATTATTAATGAAAACTTTAAAAGTAACACAAAATATCTAACAGTTCATATTTCCAAGCACCACTTGAGCCAGCTCCAATTTTCCTAATTAACAAGCAACAATACCTCTTACCACTTAAAGCATTCTGCCAACAGAAATCCCCAAACCCAGCTTTGAAGAGAAGGTCATGCCCAGCCTGTCACACACTCTGATGGATACCATAGTCTCCAACCAAAGCTTAAGGAGAGAAATTTTTTCTCTTTAAAGCAGTTAAAGGATTACTTGGATGGCAGCATCGTGGCATCTGTTCAAGGAGAGAGTACAAGCCAGCTATCCCCCTCAAAGAGGAGTTTAACCATGGTAGCTTTCCACCCCATGGTACTCCATCCATCACCCCAGAGCAGGGATTCCAAGAGACTTGCAGTATTTCCTACCTGACTACACTCATGTTAGATGATGCTGTCACACAGGAGATACGGTAACTCATAGTACAACATCTACGTTTATTAAAACACGTGGTTTCACAGAAAATATTGTCATGTTAAATAGAAAGAAAACTGATTCTTCTGAGATCAATCCAATTTTCTTTCTGCAAACACATATTAAAACAATGAGGACTGGGACTGCTAAACCAATTCTCATCTCTACCATGGAATTTGAACAGATTATTACATGTAAATAGGATTTCAGATATTTTTTTCCCCTAAACTCCTGTGCTGTCAAGCCATCTCAGAAATTCCACAGAAGCCAGGTCCCTAATAGTCATCATCTTCTTTCTAGGACTTCATTAGACCTATATATGAAGCAGCTTTTTATAAATAACTTCACCATACTACAAAGCACCAGTCCGAGTTTGCTTCTAAAAATAGACAAACATTTTAAATGCTTCACTCAGGTATTAGACCTATCCAGCTCCCAACATTTCTATTACTACTATAAAGCCTCCCAAGACCGCCAGGCAAATAGAAGTAACTACTCCTTCCAACTGCAGCTCTGATTTAATATTCTTTAATCACATTTTTTGTTCTAAAGTAAAACCAAGAACTTCTCACAGAAAAGTGACCACCAACAGAGACAAAACAGCACCACAATAAAATTTCCTCACAGCCTCCCAGGTGTGATCAACCCTTATCTGAAATGTGGCTTCTGACTTCATCAGAAGTTACTTCTCTTGGGAAAAAAAATGAAATGTGGCAGATTTAGTACAGATCACAGATATTCATGAATCAAACAAAAAAGATTCAGAACTGAGAGTCGTCACAGGAGGGATGGCTTTATTAGACAAAAAAAGGCAGGAAAAGGTCTCTGTTCTTCAGACTGAACCCATATGCCATCTTCCTCATGTGGAGGCTAGTCAGGTATCAAACAGGCAAATGAAAACAGTATAAAAATAATATACAAGATTCATATCTTCATATACAAGATAACCATTTATTTGTCAAACACTTTACAGAACATGACTGCTCTGAAAATTAAAGAAGTATCTGAGAGACTGTAAAACACAGCTGAAGAGAATAGTAAGGAACGGGGAAGTGCAGAAACTAAACAAATCTATTCCTAGACAACAGGAGACCTCAAGAGCTCTTTCACAGAACCATTCAAAATTACAGTAAGAAATGCACGTAGAAACCCATCAAAAACACTTTTCTTCAGAGCATCACACAGAGATGGAAGAGCCTGGCTCAAATACTTAGTGACTTTCCTCCAAAACCACAAAGGGTGGGGCAAGAGTCACCAATTCACTGCAACCCTGTCCAATCTTTCTTTCCATTTTGCCTGCTCATTAGTGGCCTGTACCTACCACTACACTACAGCCAGAGCACCACGGAGATGGGACAGGGCTGTGGGAAAAGCTGGATGACGTTCACCAAGGAAGGAAAGACAGACAGGGGCTGGCAAAGAGGCCTCTAGAGGAAATGAATGCCCCGCAGTCACACCTGCACACTAGACAGGCACCCTAAGAGTATGGCATTTGAAGAGCATCAACTCTATCTCAACATGGTCATTTTATATTCCCAAAATACAACCCAACGTTTCTCATTTATGATAGCAAAGAATCAAAGCTCCAGACAAAGGCTGGAATTTGTAATCAGCGTAGATGCTGTTCAGACACTGAAATGATCTTGGAGATGGTCATAGGCACTCTAGCTACTTCACAAATACATCCTTTGCCAAGCGCTAGCCAGGCTAGCAGTTCAATATTTATAGACACCACACACTATGCAATCTCCAGTAACAACAAAGCCCATGAATGCTCAATGCTGAACTATCTGCTTCCTGAAGAAAACAGACTGCTTTGTGTAAGTGTCTGTAAACTACATTTTATAAAACTACCTTTACTCAAATGAGAGCATTTGATAAGCCACAACCTCCAGTGCTTTTTAATTCCATTAGATCATAAAAAACAGTGAGATAATGGGAAAGTCAAGAAAATCCAGTGCTGATGTACTACCACAATTAATTAGAAATATCTCATAAGTCATCATCATGGGACACATCGTTTTGAATATGCAAGGTCTGCAAGTTTCAGCCATTTGTGTAAAACCATCAAAGACTTTCTTGCTGTAAAGCTTTAATTCCCATCTCAGAAAACTTGGAAGCTGACCTACTTTTTTTCATTATTAGGTCAGGAAACACATCATGCAATTATTCTGGATGAATGTATCAGTATTCCCATATTAATAGGTTGCACTCGAAATGTATAACATCAACCACTAGATAAGAAGCTTTGTTATTATTTTCCAGCGCACTGGCTGCATGCGTATACCTAGTAGCACTATTGAAACGGTAATTAATTATACTTTACTAGAACAACCCGAGATAGCTGTGGCAGGGGGATTGGACTAGATGATCTTTCGGGGTCCCTTCCAATCCCTAATGATTGTATGATTCTATGTTGCCTCTGGTCTACAGTGCATACTCAAGTCAGGCTATATGGTGCTACAGTGCTTAAAAAAGATACTTTTATCACTGTTTGACTACTCACAAGATGGATTGGACATCACATCGTTCTTCTGGAGGTCAGGGTGAAGATAGAGGAGGCAAGGAAGAAAAGGCTGAGTGTGTTTTTTAGAACGTTTTCTGTGTTGGTGCAGTTGCACAGTGGGATCTAATTCACAGTCTCCTCACACCACAGGTGAAACCATCCTTAAGAAAGACTTGGCAATGGCAGCAGCCACAAGGGACTTCATTCCAAGCTGAACTGCTGCTGTGGTGGGAGCAACACTGAGTAACTACTGGAGACTACACTCACCATGGGGGATATAGATCCCAAGTTTAGAAATGAAGGAGAATATAGAATACAAGGCAGGACCTTTGACCTAAGACCAGCCCTCCAGTGAGCCCACAACCACCTGGCTGAACACAGGGAGCCTCTATCCACCACAAGGAAAGACTGTGAATTGCACGATGTCACTGCTCCTGCTGAGCTCTCCATGTAGAGGACGACCTGAGCCCAAAAGCACGGTCTCCCACAGAGCTAACAGCTTTGGCAGCCTTCTGCCACACTTGCAGGGACTCACCAGGATCTGTCACATCTGGGCTTCTACCAGCATTCTTGGTGTGGTCTCTCCCCAACCTGGAGCAGAACCGCAGCACACTGCTGCACAGCTGTCCCAATACACCAATTGCAGCTGCCAAATTACACCCCTGTGGGCATACAGAGAGATGGTTATCACATGTAGTGTCACCAGGGGCCTCCCACGTCACAGCACACAACTCACAGGATCCCCTCCGGGAACCATGTGGGCATCATCCAGTTTCAGGAATCAACTGCTGCGATTTCAGCACCATGGCTGGTGTAGCCACAGGAAAGAGAAGCATGAAGCCATCCACAAAAGCAGCATCTGGCTCAGCCAGGAAATAATTGCTGCACAGTGAGCATGCAAACCCTCCACTACCACCCCAAAACAGCACAAGACAAAAGGAGGTCTGCAGGTTCAGCATGCCTCTCCAGAGCAAGGTTAAGGTTCACCCCAGAAGGAAGGGAGACTGGTCCCAGTTATAAGAATGGGCTTTCCAGCCACAACCCTGTGAGCCAAGCCATCACACTTCAAAGCACAAAACATGCATTTTAACTCTGAGTGTTCTGATCACTGTACAACCACTGTAGGAAAACACAAAAGCACTATGGTCACATAAGCAAGCACTGCTGCTGCAACTGCGAACACAAACATTTTCACCAAAATCTTCAGGCAGAACTCATGCTGCAGCATTGAGCTCACTGCAGAGGCACAGACCAAAAAGGGTCCCTCATCTCAGCCCTCATCTGTCATGCAATTGTGGCACCTGTAACAGCAACTGTACTTGTCATTTCAAGATGCTCTAAACTACTAATTGCATTACTCATGGGTACTGGTAAAACCACCTTTAAGGAGTCAACACGCAGAGCTGTGTCAGAGTGCTTCTTTTTTAATTCCAGTGAAAACACGAGAAACTACATTGTCCTGAGTACTGATCAAACCAGATCACTTCAAAACCAACCAACCCTAGACATATAACTCCACTCTCTCATGGTATTCATATAGCTTTATACATGGTCCTCAAAAATTATTTTTAAGTCCCAACTACCAATTCAAACATTCTGCAAATTCTCCCATTATGAGGTTGAGGGGAGGAGACCTTATCAACCTCTACAACTACCAGTAGAGACATTGCAGAGAGTTGTAGAGGTGGGTGCTGGTCTCTTCTCACAGGTAATTAATGACAAAACAAGTGGGAACAGCCTCAAGGAGCACCAGGGGAGGGTTAGACTGAACATTAGTAAAACTTTTTTTACTGAAGGAGTAGTCAGACCTTGGAACAGGCTGCCTAGTGAGGGGGTTGTGTCACCATCCCTGGATGCGTTTAGAGATCATTTAGATACGATGCTTAGAGATCTGGTCTGGTGGTGAACTTGGAAAAGTAGGCTTATTGGTTGGACTTGATCTCAATGGTCTTTTCCAACCTAAAATACTTTTGTTTCAAAGAATCATTCATCACGTAAGTGAATTGAAAAAAAAGACATTTAACAATAACTTTATTCCTGTACACGGCTTGCTCAGTGGCTTGTTTGATGACCCTGGAGGTCCTTTCCAGCCATGATGATTCTATGATTCTATGCAAATACCTATTTCAAAACACAACAAAACCCATTCAAGCAGACTAAGCATTAAAGAGCCAACAAGTGCAATTGCATAGCACACAACAGTCAGTATATTCAAAGCACTCTGCTGAAGGCAGGATGTCCCTCCCAAAAGACAAGAAAGCCAACTTGCACTGCTCACAAGAATCCTTGGCAGAGCCCAGAAAGTCTAGGAGAATCATTCTGTCAGCAAAGACACGAAGCACATTAGCTCATAAATACGCTTTTTGGAAACACAGACATATACTTGGTGGAACACGACGGACAGAAATGAAGGTGACATTTCCAGGATTGCCAAGGTATCGCTTCTGGCCTCGTTTTGTACCTAAGCTCCCAATGCAGGTTCAAATGAAACAGGATATCTAGGGTAGAAAAGGCTTTCAGATATTCACTGGAGAAAAATTCATCCCAACACCTTTGCAGGAAATCACTATTCAGTTTGGAAAATTAGAGGTACATCAGCATAGGAGCTGAAAGCAGCAGATTCATTCATAATACGTTAATAGAGAATGAATGGAAATCACTATGTATCAGTGTAGAGTCACACTGGAAATGGTTAGGTAGGAGTAAGGGTTCTTCCAACTATCACAATGTCCCTTTAGAATATAAATAAAATCAACCCTTACACAGATTACTACACACTGGGTACATTTTAGCAAAAAACAAACTTTTGAAGATCGCTGTTTGAAATGTTAACTAACAAGTAGAACAAAGGATTATAATTTAAATGATCTTTTACATGTTGCAATTTCTTTTTTCTTTCTAATTTTATTCAGAAGAGAATTACCAAGCAATCTGCAGCCTGTTACATGCCTACACCACTGGAACCATGAAATGGTTTCAGTCAATTCACTCTCATGGATAAACACATCCTTATCACAAACAGACAGAAATTGTCAAAGATGCAGCCTAGTGGCCAACAGTAAAAAAAACAGAACTACATAGAAATTATCTCTAAAATTGCCACGTGAAAAAGCTATACAAAATAAGTCTTTTCTAAAACTGCAGTGGAAAAACATTTTTACAGAACAAGCTGTTAGATAAAAGCACCAGGGGCTATTACTACATATCTGATACTGAGGCATGAGTTATTTACCTTACAAAGTATCTTGAATATAAGTTGAGTACAATGCTCAAAATACTATGTAGAAGTGAATCCTTTACTTTACAGGGGAAAAGCTGATAAATCAGATTAGTGAACCAAACACAGAACAGGAGATGTATATGCAGAGTGAGACTCTGATGATGCTGGGCAAACACTATCTCTGAATCTGTTCCCCATGCTCATCCACTGGAAGGTACACTGGGCACCCAGCACAGCAAAAGTAATAGCCCAAAGAAGCAGCACCCTCTCCAGCACACATTTTGCTCATGGTTGCTCTGATGGCAAGTGCACAGCTCTTTCTCTCTCTACCAAGAATGAATGGTAAATATCAAATCTTGCTAGCCTTTAGCCCATGAAAGAAAAGCATTACATGTCCTAATCTGAAAGCTAGATGACTCTGTAGCCTTTCCGGTCCAACTAATGAGGGGATATGGAACAGCAAAGCCAGCTTTATAATAACAGCAGATCCAAACTAGTCCTAAACTCAGAAGGATCAGCTTCATTTCAACTTACTCAGTTTGTTTCTAAGCAACAGGTCAAAACCAGATGCCTGAAAGTACCTGGCATGTTTTACAACTACAGAAATACCCCTCCTTCAGTTTTAAAGAGATCTTTCTACAACACAGAAGATCCTACAAGGAGCTAACTACCATTGTTTTTACCTTTCCACCTTGACATTTTATGTCACGGGGTACAACAGCTGTAATCAACTATGCTGCATTCATGCCTCCTGTACTATGAACTTCTAAAAGCCACTCAGTCAAATATTATTTATTAAGAAAATTCAGTTAATGGAAGATTGTAAATAACAGAAAATAATCAGATTGAAAGCATAGGTAAAGCTGGACATTCGTTTACCTAGCACATCTCTAAAGGGGATTATTCACTCCCTGAAGTAACAGCTACTCCTGCCACTGCCAGATTTCTGTACTAAATCTCAATGTAAAGACTTGCGTGTAAAATTCAGTGGCAGATCATGACATGATGTTTTGAAGATACACAACTTCAGTAGATTCCTCTGATGCTGCTTGTTACTTAACGTTGTCCACGGCATCAAAACAAAGGCTCAAGAACTGACAAGACTGCTGCAGTCTCAGAACATCAGCGGTATGTAGGTGCATTGAACAAAAGGGTATTACAAGAAGATCAACATGAAAGGATGAAGAATAGTGTGACACCAGAACACTATGCGTTGCAGGAAGGGCCTTTTGACTACATCATGGTCAGTTCCTTTACAGGAGTCTTCAAGATAACAGATGTGCCAAAAAGCAAAGAGATGTGGCTTTCCACTAACCACCACACACCACTGGGTATGTTTAGAAGAACATATGTAGTCTCACACTCAGCAATCAATTGCTAATCTTATAAAAATATTTATAGAGGAAGAGGAACATTTACACCTTTTCATTTTAGGTGCAGAAATAAAAATGAAGTTACATGGGGAGCCTTCATTATAAGCAATTTATAAAAGGGCTGCTGCAAACATCCTTCACATCTGAAATTTTATTTCTTTTGCATTGGTATTATGAAACTTAAAAGCTGATGCAAAATAACAAAATCAATGATAAAAAATTACGTTTAGATCAGTGAAGATTCTTTTAAACGTTTATGTAACAAGGGTTTTAAAATCTATCTATTCAGGCTCGTTCTATTATAAAATATTGCCCACAATGGTTTTGTTCTGCTTCCCCTTTGAATAACAGAAAATACTTTTATTCTCTTAAAATAGTACACTGCTCCTCTCTTTAGCACCATTCTCTAACGCTGGCTTCTTCTGCTGCTTTGTAGAACAAAGAGTGATCCTAACCTTCCCAAAATAAAGGCAAATTCTTACTTTTTCCAGTTACTGAAAATAGATAATTTTTATTTTAGAGTTTAAAAAAGAAGAAAAGAAGGAAAAAACCCAAAGAGCACCACCAGTATGAAGTGAGATGGTCTCTCCTCCAATCACAGACCATCCAAACTAGAATTTCCCTGGTATTTTTCCTTGGCCAAAGCTATTTTTAGCAGTCAAAAAGTAATGTTTTTAACATTTCAAACCTGGAGATTGAAATATTACTGCTCTGAGAAACATGACTTTATCCTCTCAAGTGAAAGACTTAAGGGGCGTCAGTAAATGAGAAGGCTGATGTGAGTTGCTGGCAGATGAGGTTGCTAAACCCCTCTCTATTACATTCCAAAAGTCACGGCAGTCTGGTGAAGTCCCCACTGACTGGAAAAGGGGAAACATCATTTCTATTTTCAAAAAGGATAGGAAGGAGGAGCCAGGGGACTACAGGCCAGTCAGTCTCACCTCTGTGCCAGGTAAGATCATGGAGCAGATCCTCCTGAAGGCACTACTGAGACAGTAGTGAAGAATTGTGAAGAGGTGATTGGGTACAATCAGCATGGCTTCACCAAGGGCAAATCCTGCCTGACAAACCTGGTGGCCTTCTATGAACAAGTAACAACATTAATGGATGAGGGGCGAGTGACTGATGTCGTTTACCTGGACCTGAGCAAACCCTCCGACACTGTCCCACATCACACTCTGGTCTCCAAGCTGGTGGAACATGGCTTTGATGGGTGGACCACTAGATGGGTAAGGAACTGGCTTGATGGTCATACCTGGGTAGAGGCAATCCTAAGCACAAATACAGGCTGGGCAGTGACCAGCTGCAGAGTAGCCCTGAGAAGAGGGACTTGGGGGTGCTTGTGGACGAAAAGCTCAGCATGAGCCAGCAGTGTGCTGCCCGGAAGGCAAATCGGATCCTGGGCTGCCTCAGAAGAAGTGTGGCCAGCAGGCTGAGGGAGGTGATTCTCCCCCTCTACTCAACTCTGGTGAGACCCCACCTGGAGTACTGCGTCCAGTTCTGGAGCCCTTATTACAAGAACGATGTGGACATTCTGGAGCATGTGCAGAGGAGGGCCACGAGGATGATCAGAGGGCTGGAGCACCTCTCCTATGAGGCCAGACTGAGAGAGTTGGGGCTGTTCAGTCTGGAGTCTGAGGTGACCTTATTGTGGCCTTCCAGTATCTGAAGGGGAATTACAAAAAGGCTGGGGAGGGGCTTTTTAGGATGTCAGGTAGTGACAGGACGAGGGGGAATGGAGCAAAGCTGGAGATGGGTAGATTTAGAGTGGATGTGAGGAGGAAGTTCTTCACCGTGAGAGTGGTGAGAGTCTGGAATGGGTTGCCCAGGGAAGTGGTTGAGGTTATGGACCTGGAGGTGTTTAGGGCCAGGCTGGATGAGGCTCTGGCCAGCCTGATCTAGGGTGGGGTGTCCCAGCCCATGGCAGGGGAGTTGGAACTGGACGACCCTGTGGTCCCTTCTAACCCTGCCTGACTGTATGACTTGGTCTAGGTGATCCTGCGGTGGCAGGGGGATTGGACTAGATGATCTTTCGATGTCCCTTCCAATCTGTCATGATTCTATGATTCTATGAGTAAACAGGACAAAAATGCAGCCCAGAAGGCCAACTATTTCTTAGGCTGGATCAAAAGAACTGTCACCAGCAGGTCATGGGAGGTGATTCTCCTTCTCTCAAGGGAAGTGATACCCACCTGGACTACTGTGTTCAGTTCCAGAGTCTCCAGTACAAGAGGCCCATGGAAGTTTTGCAACAAGTCCAGAGGAGGGCTACAAGGACGATCACAGAGGTGGAGCACCTCTCCTATGTGGACAAGCAGAGGGAATTGGGGGATGTTCAGTCTGAAGATGAGAAAGCTCTGAGGGGAACCTTATAGCAACCTTGCCGTACCTGAAGGAGGCTACAAGGAAATCTGGAGAGGGACTTTTTATAGGGGACTCTGGTGATAGGACAAGAAGGAATGGTTTCAAGCTAAAAGAAGGTAGATTCATGTTGGATCTTAGGAAGAAATTCCTAACTATGAGGGCAGTAAGACACTGAAGTGGTTGCCCAGGGAACCAGTGGATCTAAACTAGCAGATCCACTACAATCTAGGCTAACAGTTCCGCAGGTTTGTTGTTTAGTCGTGTGCCACCCCCGCAGAGGACAGAAAAGAGGTGATGGCAGCACAGGGAAGGCAGCAGTCCCACAGTTGCAAGAGGAGAAGGAAGCAATGGCAACAGTTCAAATTAACTCAAAAATGTTACTGCTCTAATGGATCTAGAAAGGGAGAACAGCATCACTCAGGAAGTAAAAATGCAAGGGCAAGAATTTAAAATGTACTTTTTAAATGAAAGAAATAAAAAATATTTATTTTCTTGATGTAAAGCAAGAAAAAGAACATAAATGGGACACTGAGAATTCAAAGTTCTTCATAACAGAGAAGAAAAATATTGGTTTGCTTTTAACAATTATCCAGCCCATAGAAATCCATGATCAGTGTTTGAAATCTACCATTAGCCACAAGCTGGTGGCTCCTTGAAAATCCAGCTAGCTAATATCAAAGTCATTAAAAGTTTCTGGAGTGGTGCATTCCCAGGACAGCATTCCCCTGTTAGAAACACATGAGAAATTCCTACAGCATGCTAAGCCTGTGCTAATGCAAGTGCTCACTTTGAAGGATCATACCAAACATCAGACCAATCCATTCCTGTTGATACCATAAAATCCAGCACAATATAGACCCTCTAACACTCCTGGTTAAGTTTCAGAAGCAGGCATTACCTTATTACAGTGCTCCGCGTGTATGGGAAGAAATTCTCAAAGCATGTGTAGCAGGCAGGATGCGGGTTCTATAGATCCTACACATTACATAGTCATTATTTTCTAAATAAAAGGTGTTTATGTTCTAATAAGTTCCCAGAATTCATTTACATAGTTCCCTCCTCTTGCATGTGCCTGGTGATTTGAGTCAGTGGTCTTTTTGGTTCAACTCCAGGTTTTTACTTCCATGTATGTAGAGTTCCGACTCTTAAACTGCTGAATTGTACCATCTCCTGCCAAATGAATCTTGTTATCTGCACCAGAGGAATGCAGCTGATATTCTTCCTTCAAAGTCCCGCTAATCTTGTTTTAGTGAAATGTCCTACATTTCCGATAAACTGAGTTACAGAACGTAAAACTCTATGACACTGCCTTTTATGGTATCACTGTGGGTAGTCAGCCTTCTTGCTGGCAGGGCATGAGAACCTGAAAAGTCCTTGTCTTAGTATAAAACACTACTTAGCAACAACCGAAAGCATCTTATCAGAGTTGTCGACATTATTCTCATTCTAAATCCAAAACAGCACTGTACCCACTACGGGGAAGAAAATTAACACCACCCCAGCCAAAACCAGGTCAAGATACTAGAAAGAAAAAATATTTGCAATGCTTTTGTTTCTTGTAATGGAATGCTCCATTTTATGTATACCAAAATACCCCAACCTAAAAAACCAACCAAAACCATTTCATTTAAACATTGCACATTAATTCAACACAACACTGGAGTACCACACGGGAAGGGCAAGCAACTCTACGAGCAACTAAATCACCAAGACATCCCCAGACATTCACATTAAGCTAAAACCTAAAGTTAAGCAACACTTGCACACACACCACCCCCTCACCCCCCCAAAAAACCCCACCAATCCAAACAGAAAAACCCAACCAGAAATCTGCTAAGCGGGTGAGGCGATAATTCATAAAGACAACTACTAATTTCTGCTATGATTCACTCAGTGAGTAACCTCACAGCTGCTGCTCTCCAAGCAGAAATGAAGAGCTGAAGAGTTGATTAGAGTACAAAATAGCTGCAAGATTAAAGCAGAGATTCCTAACCGTGCTATGGGATCTGCAAATGCAGTCCAGAGCAAGGAAAGCCCATCACTGCAGATCCATCCACCTGCTTATTCCAATAGAAGGGTAGGGGCAGTGGCCAGTTTCTGCAGGTAAATTCTGCAGAAGCTGCTGCCTATGCTGCCCACAGGGCTAGTGTCTTGCGCCTCTTGAAATCATGTGAGGTGTTTGACTTGCAAATTACAAGCCAGGTTTCTGCAGCTCTGCAAACAAAGAAAGGATTTAGAGCTTTTGGTGTTTGGTTTCCAGCTCCTCCTTCTTCAGTCACTTCTATGTTTTTCAGAGAGGAGGTGCTGAACAAAGCACCCATCTTGACTTGATAACATGGTAAACAGAGAGAAAGAGTGGTACCTCAAGGATCAGCGGAAGGAAGGTTTGGTCTGAATTCCACTTTGCTGAAATAGAGAGATTTCTTCCCTTGTTTGTGGCTGTAGGAATTGGCACGCTGGAAATAGAGGACAGGCTTGGAAGTACGTGGGACAGAACTGGACTTCAAATTGCCCACTGATGCTGAGGGACAAAAGCACAGACTAAATGGACTTCACATTTTGTCAAGGAGCAAGAACTGCTGGAAGTGTCTTCCTTTTGAGGGGCTGGAGATTGCAGTTTGTCCCAGTTATGTAAGAGGTTGTCATTAATCTCTGTATTTCTTTGTGGGGGACCATTTTGGGGTGAGGACACAGGCCGGAATAGAAGTACTCAGTCCATTAATGGCTGGCTATGAGACTAGTGCTACACGCAGGGCTTTCAGTTATTTGATAATAACAGGTTTTATCAGATGCCAGACCTTGTGGATGCATTTCGGAAGGATTTATCTCAGAAGGGAAAAAGGGTTCTGGGGCAGGAGTTGGCAGGACTCATTCAGAGGACTTTAAACTAGATTCGAGGGGGGGTGGGATAGTTGAAGGGTGAGCACCAGTGGGACACAGCTCTGGTTTTAATGAAAACCAGGTGGCCTCGTGCTGTCCTAGGGTGAAATCAGAGTGCTCAGCTCACTCCCTGAAATGCCCGTACACCAATGTACGCAGCATGGGGAATAAGCAGGAGGAGTTAGAGACCTGTGTCCAGTCAGGTGATTATCATTTGGTGGCAGTTACGGAGACCTGGTGAGATGGCTCGCATGACTGGAATGTGGTCACGGACAACTATGTCCTTTTTAGGAAAAACAGGTCAGCGAGGCAGGGTGGAGGAGTTGTTCTCTACATGAGAGAGCAACTGGAATGTATTGAGTTCTGTCCAGGGGCAGATGAAGAGAGAGTTGAGAGTTTGTGGGTGCAGATTAAGGGGCAGGCTGGCATGTGTGACACTGTTGTGGGTGTCTATTACAGACCACCAGATCAGAATGAGAAAGTTGATGAGCTGACAGCTGACAGCAGCCTCATAGCTACAGGCCCTAGTTCTCATGGGGGATTTTAACTACACAGATATTTGCTGGAAGACTTCCTGAGCCAGCCACCCACAGGTCAGGAGGTTCCTTCAGCGTATTGCTGAAAATTTCCTGATGCAAATGGTAGAGGAGCCCACTAGGAGAGGAGCACTGCCGGATCTTGCACTCCCCAAAAAGGAGGGTCTGGTTGAAGCAGTGAAGGTTGAGGGCAGCTTTGGATTCAGTGACCATGAGATGGTGGAGTTCAGGGTCTCATGTGGTAGGAACAGATACCTAGCAGAATCACAACCCTGAACTTCAGGAGGGCCAACTTCAGCTTTTTCAAGCAATTGCTAGGGGAAATCCCATGGGACAGGGTACTGGCAGGTAAAGGAGCTCCAGATAGCTGGTTAACATTGAAAGACTACTTTTTTGAAGCACAAGAAAATAGCATTCCAACAGGAAAGATATCAAGGAAAGGAGCCAGAAGACCTACGTGGTTCAACGGGGAGCTGCTGGGCAAACTGAAGAGGAAGAAGAAAGCCTATAGGTCATGGAAGGAGGGGATGGCCACTTGGGGTGATTCTTCTGCTGAAGCTGCAGAAGAAGTTGAGGCAAGACATGAGCCTGCCTTGGTTAATGGGGACTGGGTTAGGGATAACTTGATAAAACTGGATGCACACAAATCCATAGGCCCTGATGGGATGCACCCACGTGTACTAAGGGACAGAGCAGAAGTCATTCCTAAGCCACTCTCCATCATCTTTTCTAAGTCATGGGGATCAGGAGNCTGTTCAACCTATTAATTGATGACTTGGATGAGGGATTAGGGTGCACTGTCAGCAAGTTTGCTGATGACACAAAGCTGGGTGGTGTTGCCAACACCCCTGCAGACTGTGCTGCCATTCACCAAGACCTGGAGACGCTGTCTATAAATACTTGAAGAGTGGGTGTCAGGAGGATGGAACCAGGCTCTTCTCAGTGTCATCTAGTGATAGGACAAGGGGCAATGGGTGTAAGCTGGAACACAGGAGGTTCCACATCAATCTGAGAAGAAATTCTTCCCAGTGGGGGTGACAGAGCACTGGAACAGGCTGCCCAGAGGAGTTGTGGAGTCTCCTTCTCTGGAGACATTTAAGACCCGCCTGAACGTGTTCCTGTGTGACTTGGTCTAGGTGATCCTGCTGTGGCAGGGGGATTGGACTAGATGGTCTTTCAAGGTCCCTTCCAATCCCTAATGATTCTGTGATCTTTATGTGAGGTGAGTTAGATAAATCTTCTTGTGTTTTTTCCCAAATCAAGTAAATTTGGTTTTTTCCCCTACAACTTATTAATGGTTTCTGAACCATCCGTCTTCTGTTTTGGTCCATTAGCTCATTAATTAAATTAATTGGTTAATTTTTCTCTTGGGATAAACCCCTTAAGAGCCACCAAAACTTGCCTGAAGATTGCTGCAAATATGAAAACTCACTTTTGGATATTTTGCTGCAGTATCAATCTGATATTTATGCAAACACCTCACCTAAGAAGGTCCTGATAACTTACATGCACATTTTCACTATTCCTCTAGCCCTTCCAAAAATGGGTTTTGGAATAGTGCTAAGATTAAGCACCACGCTTTCTGAATGAACTTTGCTACATAAATTTAGCTTTTTTAGGGCACAAAGAGGCTCAAAAAGTAACTTTCACAATAAAAATGCAGCTTTACCGCAGCAAACCACTTACATGGCACTCGAGTGCAGACCTAGACTCCCCCAGCATTGGGTGTCTGATCACTGCCGGAGCAGCAGAGGAAAATTCCATTATTACAAACACACATCAGATATCCAAAACTTTTCCCACCCCCAACTCTAATCATCAAATTATAAGAGAGATTCAAGAAAGAGAAACACGCACACAATAAAATAATATACACAACTTAAAATAGTTCTGCTATGGATCATCCAGATCTTGTATGGGATCTTGCTGAAATCAGCTTTCCTACTGCTACTCATCTGAATACAAAAAGTTGAGTGGAAGTATCTAAAAAAAAAAAACAACCCTTTGGGTACTCATTAGTTGATCCATCATCTTACATGCAAAGTATGTTACTGCAAGGCTCTTCTTCCTCAATTGCCTGTAACAACATCTTACGCTCAAAGCATCCTAAATGTAGATGCTATCCTCATGAGGTCTGCAGCGCTCTCACATACTGATGGCATTTCCAGCACAGCTGCAGCTGCTTTGAAGAAACCCAGACTCACATCCAATACAATTTACCTGCCCAAGCACCTGCCAAGTATTTTTACTTATCCAGGCATTTATAGCTCTAACAAGCTAAAAACTGCCCTGCTGCAGATCAGAGTGCTGTTGGTACGTGAGACAATCCAGACACAAGCTGCATTTGCAATTGTAGGTGGTAGTTTAAGCAACCCACAGAAAAGATGTAGCTTGGTGAAAGCAGAAAAGGAAAGTTTATCGGTTGTTTTTAAACAAAAATCTTTTAGCATTTTTCCTGCAGGGATAGCCTCTTATGTACCTGAATGACTAGGGAGAGAGACAAGTAGGAAGTGAGGACTTTTTGTTTCTCTCCTCTTTCTCAGGGTCAAAATTCCTTGTTACCATTTGTTAGATGAGGCTGGGAAACTTTCAGCCCTCAAGATCATAAATTAGCTGATGAAAATTAAATCACTTCTTTCAGACTAATTCATTAACAGAAGTAGAACCTGTGATAGAGAAGGGTTTTCTCCACCTAGCACTGTTGGCAGGCAGCTCCACATCATCACCCTTGTCTTTAAAGCTATGTCTTGCTTTGGTGTGTATCAGAGGAAAAGCCAACCAAGGGCTACTACTGCTATTTTTCAGACAAAAACTCCCTTATGCTGACACATGTTCAAGAATGGCACAATGACTTACATCAAGAAGGCAGTAAAAGGAGTTGCTGCAGACCCCTTTGAGCATAAAGAATGGAACCCATGGCAGTGTCTTTGGGAAAGCTCCGTTCAAGCTTGTGCATATGCTACTGGGAGACAATGTGTGATCCTTCCCCATCATCACCTGTTACCAAATACTTCAGCCTCAGAGTCCCAGAATTGCTCAACAAAACTTAGAAAAGATGTCACCAGGATGCTGCTGACACTATCTGTCAGAGGCACAAGCAGGGAGAGGCAAGTGTCCCAGCAAAAGTACAGCTACGGGGCACAAAGCCACCATATGCAACCTCCTTGGTCATCAGATCACCAACCAATAGATAACTTGGGCACAGACTCTTCTGTACCACTGCAGGCAGCTCGCACAAGCAAAGACCTCACATCCTGAAGTTCACCCAGCAGTGGGCAGAAGATATCTGAGGCCAGCTACCTGGAGTAAACTTCCGAGAAAGCTAACTGCTGGGAGAGTCATGCAACCAGGTGACCACAAGCCATCCTGAGCCACTACAAGAGAAAACAAAAACTATCAGGACTCCCTGTTTGCAACTGTGCATTACCCACCTAATGCTGAGCAAGTGCAGTGGGACTGCCAGGTGGTGGTTCCCTTTACTTCTTTTTCTCAGCTCCCTGCATTAGTGCTGTTACTGAACCGTATTAGTTGTGAAAAGGAAGAAGCAACTCTGAGTAGAAAGAACAACTGAGAACAGAGACAGCTGGAAAAAGGATTTCCATAAAGTTAATTTTTACCCAAAGCCCTTTTTTTCCCTCCTCATGTACGTTTCTCTGTAGGAGGCTTCAAATAGTAATTACTCTAATTAATTAGTCCATGGGAGAAGAGGCAAACATACACTCAATACTTGCCCAGTTCTAGCTGATATACTTTCCAGAAGAACAATATTTAGCATTTTACACTAATGGCTTGCATCCAGTAACTAATTAATCCTCTCAGCACAGAGATGTAAGATTATTTTTTAACTGAATGTTAAAAAAAAATAATTAAAGGAAGTATCTCATGCCATCTGCAATTTCAAAATGTTCATTTCTTTACCAGAGAGGAGAAACGGTATTTTAGGGACCAATGCTGCAGCTTTGCATCAGCTCCATGGTATTCACTGAAAACCAGTGCATCACAGTTGACAGCTGCCAGTCACCTAAAAGGCCAGATGTTTAACAACAAACTGGGTCCCTTAAAGCCATTCAGGGAAACTAATTTCATAGCTTAATGTTTCTGTAGGGAGGATGATATTTATTTCCCCAGCAAGGTCTAAATTAATTCAAGCACATTTGAATATACAGCAGCATCTATCATGGTGACTTTCCAGCCAAGTGTTAGTGTAGTTTGTGGGCTTGCTGAAAGAAAATACTGCTGCATGACTATCAGGAGGAGGCTTCACTCAAGGCAGAATATTCTCTGATGTCTAATACAGCTGTGCCTCTGAAAAGCTCTGTAAGCAGACTGCCCGAAGTAGCCAGAAGAGGCTTGGGAGGCTCTAGTGCACAGTTTGGGCACGCTAAAGCTGATCTTTGTCTGGCAGTGCAGTGGGACTGCATTGAGCAAGCAGAAGGGGCAGATTTAGATGCTATTTCCAGGGCAGTAAGTGATTCCAGTCACAGACAGCACCATCCCCAGAACTGGCCTATCATTAAACATCACAAAACCTCACTTTTGGCAGTCTACAAAAATCAAGCTGACTCACTCCACTCCTTACACTCAGACCAGTGTCCAAGGAAGGTCATCAGAAATGGGGTAAAGACAAAAAAACCCAACACAGTAGCTCAGGAATTCATGTTGATGTCCTCCTGAAGAGAGACTTCAAAAATCCAGCAGGGGACTGGACACAGATCTTACATGCCCACAGCAACAGTTTCACTATTTGTTCTTTCAACATTTTAAAAGCAGCCATTGGAATTTTGTATTTCTGATGCAGTCCATTGTTTAAAAGTAGAAGCATAGGCCATATGGCACTTCCTAGGATACAATTCGCCTTCAGTGCAAAGCTGCAGTGTATTTGGGTAAATATTCATGAACACGTGAAAAGGTAATTTTCAAAAATGCACAGACCAGTTCATAGAAAATATCCTTCTTAGCCAGATGAGGCAATGACCATCAGGAAATGACTCATATCCTGCACATCAGGTTGGCATGAATAGTTCTCAGCCCGCCCATATCTGAAATGAATCAGCATAAAGTTTATCAAATTGCACCAAAATCTAATGCAAATCACACTCAGAATTATAATCACTGACAACAAACATTAGATCCGTTCTCTCCTCAGTAAGAAATTGTTATCATCGTCAGTTTGTTGTGCAAACAGCTAACATCTTCAGAAAATTTCCCCACAGGTTTGAGGGAAGAGAAGTGCAACAGATACGCTGGGATTCAGGCAAGGACACTGAGGACTGAGCGACCTCTGTCACAAACTCTGGGCCTGGTGTGGACAGATGAGCAGACACGCAGAATGTGGAAGTAAAAGAGGATGAAGAAAGAACTTATGGCCAAAACCAAATAAAAATCATATCTGAGGAGCCCAACACACTGCCTTTCTTGTGGACTCATCAGAGATGAAGGACCTCAGCCTGAGATGGGAAGACAGAGGCAGAAAAGATGAAAAGCAGGACAATAATGACATAGGCTGCAGGGAGCACAAATTCTTCCAGAATTAAGTTAAACAGACACCAAGGTTTCCCTGAAGAAACAGAAGGATTCAGAGACTGCACCTTAATACTGGTTCAGGGCATAAAGGACCAACATTTGGTCAATATTCAAGGCCCACCTCTTCCAAGCCCAGAAGCAATGCATTCCAACGAAGAGGAAGGCAGACAAAAATGCCAAGACGCCTGCATGGATGAACAAGGAGCCCTTGGACACAACTGAACTCAATGAGAAATCCTACAGAGAGTGGAAGCAAGGACAGGTAGATTGGGAGGGATACAAAGAAGTTGTCCGAGCAGCCAGGAACAGGATGAGGAAAGCTAAAGCCCAGATAGAATTAAACTTGGCCATCCAGGGAAACAAGAAAAAATTCTACAAGTACATTGGTGACAAGAGGAAGGCTAGGGAAGATGTAGGCTCTCTCTGTAAGGAAGCAGATTTGGTCAGACTTGGTCATGAGGGTAACGGAGAAGGCTGAGGTACTCAATGACTTTTTTGCCTCAGTGTTTCCTGGCAATGGCTTTAGCCACACACACTTCCGTAACACAAGTTACAGAAGGCAAATGCAGGGACTGGGGGAAGGAAAGTTTGCCCACTGTAAATAAAGATCAGGTTTGAGAGCATATAAAAAACCTGAAAGTGCATCAAAATGGACAGCCTCTCCAAAAGAAAATATCAACCCAAAGAAGCCCCAACAAAAACAACTCAACAAGTAACCAAACAAAAACAGAACAAACATTTTAAAAAAAAACCAAACCAAAACCCGAACAAAGAAACAACAACAAAAAAGCTGAAAAACAGTCCATAAACCTATAGAGCAACTGACCAAACTCAATCAGGGTTGTTGTGCATGCAGTCCTGAGACATTACTTGAGTTGTTTTGCAAATATATTACAAAGACACACGCACACAGTAACTGACTGATGACTACTTTCCAAATGATTGTTCAAGTACACAACTACTTCAATGACAACTTTCCAGAAACTAACACCCTCAGAAGTAAGGCCCCTCTCCTGCAAGGAGAGTCCTAAATTAAGAAGTACAGTTAGAAAAGTATCTCAAATAATGGTGAGGACTTTGCTGGGATCTCCTGAAAGTGAGAAAGATTAGAACCATGACTTCCTGTGTAGGAGGAAGGTACACATCTAATACAAGAGGAACAAAAGGACTGCACGCCCCAATCCATACCACTGAGAGGGTCAGTATTAGCTGGAGTGATGCAGCAGTCTGACCAAGAGGTCCCTTCCTCCTTTGTCAATGAACTGGAAAAATTTCCTCTCGTGCATGTAACAGTTTATGCTTTTTGAGCAGAAGTAGAGGGCTCTGTTCCAATGGATCCACCTTACTGCATGTTATAGTAAAGAAATGCCATATCAGTTACTAGCAGCTGAAGAGGTCACCATCTCAAGTCAGCCTGCACTCTTTGACTGCTTTAATTCCAATGAGACTACTGTGTTTTGTATTTTTTGAGCATCTTACAGAGGCCAGCATCAAAGAGGAAACTAGAAGCAAGCACATATTTGGCTTTTCTCACATCTTTCTATCAGCAGAGTCCAGTGCTGATCAAGATGACTTCATTCAAGAGAGTCTTGCAACTGACACAGGCTGATTAACTGCCCCCATGCACTAAATCCTGAAATCACAGGCATGTTTGACAAGGCTTCAAAGTCACTTCTTATGCTTTGCTAGAAACTCTGAATTACTTTTTCTCTCCTCTGCATAAGGAGAAGAAATAATTCTTATTACGGATCCAAAGAACCATCACAGAATGAATCACCTAATGAATTACTAAAGTATTTGGTTCTCTTGCTTCCTACAACAGATTCCTACATGTGGCTCTGCTGCTTTCTCTTTGTGGCTTATGCACTACTATAAGCCAAAGCATAAGCCCTGGCATTCCAAAACATGGCAGAAATTTCAGTAACTGGACAGATATTGCATTTCACCCTGGAGTTTGTTTCTACAGTAGGCTGTGCCCTATACTAACCTCTTGGCCACTCTTGAAATATTCACTGCATAAAATTAAGCCAACAATAACTACTCAGTTGAACCAACCACAAAAAGCTGCATTATGAAGTCACGTGGTCACAGACCATCCATTTCAAACCCCTGCAGGCAGTCATGCAAAGTCCAGCTGGAATCCAAGAAGGCAAGCCAGATCTTCTAATTTGGTGGCATCTATGAAAACAGTAGCCATACCCACTGGCTGCCCCAAGTTTAAGCCAGCAGGTGTAACTAGAATTGTTCTACCCAATCCATCCTCAACTACAGACAGTTCTCAACACAGAAATAAATGCAGTTTCCATTGCATAGAAAAGATGTAACTCAGCAGCATTATCAGACTCTGACCTTCTTTTACAAGCCAGCGCTAGAGCAGCGTATCGTGCTGTCTTGTTTCTGTTGCTAGGATTAATTCAGAATGCAAATACAGACCTAGTTGAAAGGCACTGCTTCTTGCACTACTATGTTCAGGGCAGTATCTCAGAACACTACCTCCCTCCAGGTAGCAGAAATGAGATTTCAGCATTACATTTTTCAGGCGAAAGAGCAGCTAGAGAGCAGCAGGGAGACTCAGCCAGGATTACACGACCTAAAGAGTATTTCAGGTAGTAAATGCAGACAAGCAAAAACCAGGTAATCCAGAAATATAAAAGCTAAGGTGCTACAAAGCAGACATTTAAAGCATCGTGTACAAAGGATCCCACAGCAGTGCTGAATCTGCTGTAAGCCAACTGCAAGGTAACATAACAGCTGTAAATACTAACATTTCACATCTTCTTGCTTCTTACCCAACAAGACAAGAGAAGACACTCCAAGATAAAAACCATGAGTTGTTTGGGGGATTTCTGCATGATTTTTAAAACTCGTGAGAAGAGAGATAGATTAGCGAAATCAAATATCTCTAGATTTCAATAAATGTTCACTCTGTGTCTCTGTGGAGCTGTATTCCCCCAGAAGTTCTACAGTTCAGTTTTCCTGCAACCACATAGACAGAGATTATTTACCCTCCAGCCACAACATACCATGTAAAATTAAATCAGAAGGGTGTGTGTTTTATAAAGAGCTTATGCTTAAACATGAAACACAACAAAAAGACACCAACTCATTTCAACAAAATGCAAAATTTCATCCATGATCCACTAACATCACTGTGAAAAACACTAATCCTAACAGCAGCAGGAACACTACAAACAGAATTCCTGTTAGTGGGCTGGACACAGAAATGGCACCTGACAATCCAGTTTCTCTCTTGTACGTGGATACTCTTTCCCACCTGAACCCGTGCCGCAGCACTGCCTCAACAGCTTGTCTCCAAGTCTCCCGCTAGAGATTATATTACCCTCCATCCATTTGAGCTGTTTCTACAAACAGTCCTTAAATTCTACATATCCTACATACACAGAAATCCTACGTACTGAGAGTTTGTAAAAGGCTTTGCACGGAGGTTTGCTATGAGGTGCTATTTCATGGGGTAAGTTGCAACCTGTGTTTCATTAACGGAGTAGAACCTATCAAACATTCACAGAAAGCTTCCTAAACACAGCTAGTGCTGGAAGCAAGGACTGTTTGCAAGTGTCAGGCATCTGCCAAACACCTAACTAAATCTACATTCATCCGTACAGGCTGCCCAGGGAGGTGGTTAAATCATCATCCCTGGACATGTTTAGAAGTCACGCAGATAAGGAGTTTAGGGTGGTTTAGCAGTGGGCTTGGTACAGTTGGTGTAATGGTTGGACTCAAAGACGTTCAAGGTCTATTCTAACCTAAATGATTCTATGAAAGTATAAAGCACTCCCAAAATACACAGCGTACAAAATTCATTCTGAATGAACTGTGTGTTCAAGGTTCATTCTGAGCTTTAGGAGTAAGCCAAACCGAAGCAAGCCTCCCACGGGAAAAAATTTGGTTTTCATCAGCTTCTCAATTAGTTTTGCTCCTTGTGTGAGCACACAAGATGAAAACAGAGTGAAAACTTGAGGAGTTCAAGACTTTTTCAATGTCATTGCTGACCTATATAGTCTGTAGCTGACTTTACAGACACTGTTTTACTTTCACAACATTCAAAGCAATGTTTCACAACTTTTCCATATTTAACCCTTTACTACCAAATAGCAGAAACAGGCCCTTTGTAAAATGTTATTTACTGAGCTGATTATTTAACATGTCAACTTTGTTCTTTTAATGATATTAACTGTCTTCTGTCTTCACATTTCATGGAAATCCACGTCTACATTGCTGACTGATGTTCCTAGTCCCGGCAGCCCATGCAATCTCAGGCCCAGGTGAATAGCCTTCAGGACCCACAGGGAGCATACATTTTGCAGCAACAGATCTTCTTCTTTTGGAGCTGCTTCAATTCTGCAGAAATTTGACAGATAAATTATAAAGTACCTCACCAGTTTCAGCAAAGTACTTTTGATTTGCATTTATGGAGCTAAAAATAGGATTCAGGAGAAAAGTCCAAGACAGGCCCTACTTGATTCAGCTCCCTGTTTATTCCCAATGCTGTGAGTCAGCTAATGAAAAGCTTACAGGACAGACAGTGTCACTGGTCTTTGCTTGAAAGTCCGCTTGAAAATAGATGTGGTTAGCACAAGCATTTGAATCCTGATCTTCCCTGCTCACATCAGTTCTAGACAGAAAAAATTCCGGCCAACACGGTGACCTAGGAAGGTTTCCTTGGGCAGTGATAGGGTCAGGTTGCCGTTCTGCTGCCTAGCCTAGTTTTGATCTCAGCATTTTCCCACCCTGCACTGGCTATGCATCTGGATCTTGGCATTTCTAGACATTTTACTTAAACTTCATACTATTCACATCTGCAGACTTCTCTTGGAGGACACTCCAAAAATCAGATGTTCAATACAACACTGATTAATCATAGAATCATTCAGGTTGGAAAAGACCCCTAAGACCATCAAGTCCAACCCTACTCCACCGAGTTCACCACTAAACCATATCACTAAGCACCACATCTAAGTGACCTCTAAACACATCCAGGGACGGTGACTCAACCCCCTCCCTGGGAAGGGATTGAAGGGATTCAGAGATTAACTGTTGACTTTAGATCTGTGTAATAAGAACTGAGGAGATAACCAGATGCTAATGAATTGGTGACACACATAGTCATATATACCTTGAAGCACTGCTCAAAATATAGCAAAACAACCCCGCTTAGTTCAGCAGATAAGATTTGCACACTTCTAATTCAAACAAAAGATAAATCTTATTACAGTAGACATTACAGTAGATTGACATTATGAATCAATCTGAGGAAGTAAACCAAAAGGCTTTGAAAAGCTCTTTCTTGAGCCTTCTTCAATGCTCAAGAACAAATACAATGTTATTCAGTAGATCGCCATCTTTCATCTGTCTACAAAGCTCATTAATTTCATAAATTAGAACTTGGAAATTACTGTGTCTGATGAATGCCATAAAGAAGCTGCATTTGTCTGGCTTCACTGGGGACAGTGGTAAGATGCATACAAGATCTCTTTCACCTCATTTCCATACTTCCTACTATGTAGGACAAAGCATAGACCTGGCAACACTTCTGCCTTTGTTCCTTTCTCTCAAGACAGACGTTTTCATAACTCATACCCGCTCATTCGACACAAAATCAGGCAGCTGTAGTGACAGCTGTGACCTGATGACCTCCTGTTATTGTGAGTGACCCCATCTCCTTGCTTGCTACAGTCCCTGCTTGCAACCAGCTTGTATCAGGCTTATCAGCTTTCCCAGGCACAGGCCGTTTCCATCATGTACTTACAAAGTTGCTAGCACAATGAGGTGCTTGTCCAAGAGTACAGTTTCTAGGGACATCAGCAGTACACATCTATTATTATGCTGTACTGCCATGTACCCAAAGAGACTGCATTCTGAGATCCCAAAATAACTATAAAGAAAAATATTTGCAGTGAAGGATGGAGTGGATGAAGGTCAGAGAGTGGAAGAATGACATAATCCAGGGGGAAATGCTACATGAATAAGAAATTAAAAGATTAAGGAAGCTTTGAAAAGAGAGCAATGAAAAACAAAAGGTGGTCAAAAGCAGTGAAGATCACAGATACTGTGCCAAAAACGTCTATTGTTCTCCTTCATGTGCTGTGAAATGAGAGAAGAGTCAGACAGAAGGGCCAGCAATTTAACTGAAATGTCAGCTAATCCACTGGAACTTTGCACCAGCACCAGAGGTTAACATTGGAACCTGCTTTAGTTGCAGGGTTGGACTAGATTATCTTCAGAGGTCCTTTCCAACTCCGATGATTCCATGATCGAAGCAGGTTTCAAAAGAGAAGCTACCCATTTCATCCTTACCAACAGAAAGCTTCCTCCTTCTCCTGAAGCAAATGTTTCTGATGCCAAGCAGGAGCAGGAGCACACTGAGCAGAGGTCTGATCCAGCCTAGCAGTTCCCAGCTCTAAAAGAATTTTGATTTCTCCAAGTTCCTGAAAAAGCTAAACTCCATGTCAATGACCAATTTGCCTGACAGTCCCACAAGCTCCAGTTCCTCATTCTCCTTCATCGCTCATTTGGGCTGTTTTTCTGCTCACAAAGGGCTTACAGCTGACATTGCTTGGCCCACTGTAGTGGCACAACCTCTCTCCTATTCCTCACATACTTAGCTGCCCTGTACAAGGCACAAAGAGCTATTTAAAAAGTAACTGATCTCCTACCCAGGGTCCACTCAAACCAGTGCTTGGCCACCTGCAGCCCTGTTCCTAGGATCAGACCATTATAGTTTCTGCAGCTCAAATTTACCACCACCCTTCTTCCTATTGTAGTCTTGCTGCAGTTCGTCTTTCACTGTGCTTTAAAACTGAAAACATTAAAATTAATTTCCTTAGATTTGCAAGGTACGTAAGAGCTACTCTATTTTCTTTTATTATCTTCATTTGAAATGTCCTGATTGTTCCCTCATCAAAAGACTGTAGTTACTACAGTGCATGCTAATGCAGAATACATTTGTTTTTATAAGGAAAAAGGAAAGCTTACTTTAGCTGAGACTGCACCAAGCAGTGGAATGTAGCTCACCATTTGAAAGATGTTGGTCCCTTCTCCCAAGCATCAAGTGACAGGACAAGAGCAAATGGCATCAAGTTGCGGCAGGGGAAGTTTGAGTGAAACATTAGGAAACACTTCTTCATAGAAAGGGTCACTATGCCTTGGAACAGGCTGCCCGGGGAGGGGGTTGAATCACCATGCCTGGAGGGGTTTAAAAGTTGTGTAGACATGGAGCTTAAGGACATGATTTAGCAGTGGGCTTGGTAGAGTTAGGTTAACAGTTGGACTCAATGGTCTTAAAGATCTTTTCCACCCTAAACTATTCTATGATTCCATGAAAGGACTGAAGCACTTCTGTCAGCTACCTGCTTTGCTTTGAGCAAAAAGCTCAAAGGTGGCTGTAGACAGTTATGAATGGAAAGCTCTTCCTTTCCCCAGGGCTCACTGAACACTTCAAACACTCAGCTTAAAATAGCAGTGGGATGCTTCTGTATCTTAAAAAAAATATTATCCTGTTCATTATTTCTTTTTCATATTTGTGCAGGAAAATGTCAATCAAAAGCTCTTAAGCAGTCTCTCTTCTGTAGCTAGACACATCTGATTATAAGTTCTGTGGTGCTGTTAAAGCATGAAGGTGTCCCTCTTTCCGAGCATAAAAAATGCACTTCAGAAAAGAAATGCAGAGGAAATGAAATCACTTGTTCTTTTCAACTTTGTTGCCCAAAACCAGTCTGCACAACTGACATCTGACTCAAACAAGGGAGGAAAACTTGTATGCAGGCCAGCGTTCGGTTCTTGGTACCCACACTGAGAACTGAGGCAGAGGTCACAAAGAAAAATACTTGAGGATAATAATGCCAGCCAGCCACTGGGAGCCTATCTGGATACACAGTGCATGTCAGGATGGACTGTGTGGGCATGCAAGTGTTCCTGAGTTTTGGGGAGCTAAGCCTAGCTAAAACTAGAACACTAGGCATTCAACCCTAAGGAAAGTAGGATCGATAGCTACTGTCATAGCTGAACACAGACTTGCTGAGCAACAGCAGTTACACAGTGAATCGTTTCAACAAATTAAGACCCTTTAGAAAATTTACATAATCTGCACCAAGGTCTAAAGGCAATGAAATACTACAAAGCCCTTTACAGGCCTTACATTTCTGGCCTCCGGCTTGTAAGGAAGCCAACAAGAACGTAGCCTGACCTCCTCATACGGATTGAAGAAGAACATAGAATCACACAACATTAGGGACTGGAAGGGACTGCAAAAGATCATCTAGTCCAATCCCCCAAACACAAGGCAGTACTTAATGCAAGGAAACATAATAATTAAATATTACATTCTCATCAGGAACCTCTGGCTTTTTTGTAGCTCATTTTCTGGAGGATTCCCACTTGCACTTTGCAGGTGCCTCCCAAATAACCTGGATTTACTGTAGCTGCAGGCACACCAGGGGCCCAACCTCTGTTTAAGAGACTCTTCTGTGCCAAAACTCAGCAGCATGAATAACACAGACCTTTTACTCTGCCGTGGATTTAGAGTATCTCAGCAATAATGTCTGCAGTAGTGAGTCCTGTCCACTCACATCTTGGAACAGATGGCATCAGAAAACCAGTCCAGACTGCTGAGTTTCCCTGTAAGGGAAGGACCATACCCAGACTTAAGACAACAAACAAGGCCTCTGAACGTCTCAACAGTTTAGCATTTTTATCATTCTTGTTAAAATACTGCTCTAAAAATACTTCATACAGCTGGAAGCCAGAAGCACAATTTTAATCCTTTCCTCCATCATTAATTCACTGGATTATGCATTCCCCTGGTTCTCAACCAACACTCTACCCTAGTACCTCTATGTCAATCACACCTTTAGCACAGTAGCTGGGAAGCTGGGTCGTTGGAAGGACTATCTCTGTGTCTATGGGCAGAGGAAGGGAAAGAGCACACCCTACTGAAGTATTAAGACCACTCGCAACAGCAGATGGGAAGACAGCTGACTACCTGCTTTTAATGCTCTTTTTCAGTGGGCCAAGTCATCAGAGCAGTTTGCAGATGAATACAATTAGTTGTTTGGTTTAGGCAGATAGACATTATAGGGCTATAGAGATTACTGCACAAAGAAAGCAGAGCACTTACGTGTGGACCAAGCAAACATGTCGTCCATGCTAGATGCTTGGAAGGGTTGGCAGAAAGGAATTACAATGCACACAAGATGAAAAATACAAGCAAAATTAATCAAAGAGGAATGGAGGCCTGTGTGTCATGCAAGCCACAGCGGTTTATGTTCTCCTCATCCCTGGAAGACACCCAATGGAAATGATGAAATAATCCCCTGAATTGGAACGGGGAAAAAATGCACCGTGTCAGCCTCTGATTAACAACAGGTGACACGGCACACTGACACCCAGACACGCCTTTTAGGCAGCAGGAGAACGAGCGAAATATCTTCCGTTTCGAAGCCACGGAAATTATTTAGTACCTGAACATTTGTGCTACGAGAAGCCAAGCACAATCCCAACAGATCAGTCAAAGCTCTGTGATGGCATCGTTTGAACCTGTCCGGACGCCACGGCACACAGAGCTTGTGCTTGAGAGCAAGCCTGCCTCTCCCTTTTAAGCCTGCAATTTTTTGTTTTCAGTTTTGCTCTTCAACAAAAGGGAAGCATATTGCTAAGGTAGCTTTCCTTAGAAATACATGTCTTTGAACTCAATCGAGTTTCCAGAAATATTCCTTTTTACTTTCACTGAAAAGCTACCAGCACAGCACCTTGATTTGCTCATTCACAAGCGTATTGTTCAGCTGTTCTTCACACGCCGGGAAATATTTTGCTATATGGCAAGTCTGTCAAACAACAGCAACATTTCTTGCTCGCAACGCTTACACCACATGCAGCATGATAACAAACAACCACTGTTTGAAAGGTTTTGTGTCCTGTTCGTATCAATCACTACATACCAGACTGGTTAGTGCTGTTGATTTGTTCTTGTTTTCCTTTGAAGGTTTCCACCCTTTTAAGCTTCTTTTCATACACACTGCTGACGTTGACATTGCTCTGATTTCATCTCTTTGTACTTGCCTTACAGCTTTTGCAGAGACTTCACAAACATAACTGCAACTTTCTTCTGGCATTCAAACCCCTCCTCTTTCCTCTAGCTTAGACCATCTTTCATAGCATAATTTTATTTGTTTTGGCCACATTGCAACTTCTTCAGGGCAGCTTTCTCTTAAGAGAGACTGTGGATACTTTTATCGCTTCTTCACAGCTACCAGTCAGGTTTAAACCTATCCAGTCTTACCTTTGATACAAGATGACCTGAGGGTTTGATAGCGTATTTTACAACTTGTCTTTCTCCCTCTTTTCCAAATCCCGATATTGATGAAGATCAATAAAAGTAATTTAGAGTTTTAATTGCAGATGCAAACACAGCTTAAAAGAAGTTGCTGTCTGAGTGCAGATGGAGGCTTCCTGGGGTGCCTGAGCACTTCCCACCACCCCAGCCAGGGAGTGGGGCAGCTCCAGCCCCAGGGTGTTAGGCACCTCCATGGTGACTGGGATGAGCTGAGGCCAGATTGCAACATTAGCTGGTTGCTGGGAAATACGGGATGGGGAACAGGACTGGGATTACTCTTGTTCCTCTCTACTCTGTTGGACTCTGCCCTGGGCATGTTACACAGGAGGTGTTCCAGGGACATCTGCTTCATTGCTGTCCTACTACTGAAGTTGTGACACATTTTTTCCATCCACCTCATCATTCAGCACCCAGTACTTGAAACCATCCTACAGGGCCCGAATACCCTCATACCACAAAGGGAGAAGACTCTGTCCTGTTGCCACATACACATTGTTCCCAGGCTGTGCATATGTTGCTGCTGAGCTTAAAAGATGTGGCTTTATTTCCACACAACGTCAAAGAGTGAGTAGCTTTTGTTTGAGCTGATCTAGAATTAATCAAGATGTAGGCATTTTCCTTAAGCCATCTGCAGAATGACATTAAGAATGGAAAATTAGCTACTGATAAACCATCTAATTTGCACTCACATATATTGCAGACAAAGAATTACTGGGCTACACGTAAGACCCAGCACTGCATTTCCTCTCTAATGTCAGCACAATAGAAAAATGAAGCAACAACACCCAGTGAGGAGGTATTGAAGAGATCTGTGTGGGGTAAACGAAACCATGTCTGAACATGTAAGTGACACAGACACACAAACACTTTGCAGAATATATTCCAGTCATCAGTAAGAGCTTAAGTTAAGTATGCACTAGGTCAGGCCTTAAAATGGGTGAGAAGAGCAACTATTACTTGACTAATTGAGATGACTTACATGAACAAAAATGTGAGGTTTCATCAGTGCAGTCCTTTTGATATCTGTCAGCCAGCACTCCCAGGATTTTCTGGCCCATTGAATCCCTGCCACCTCCCTTTCTCACTCAGGTATCTGAGAAGGTGATGTTCAGCAGCATGCAATGACTTTACATGACAGGAAATGATCTGGCTGCTGGTATTTAGTTTAAACTGACTCCTCTAAAATCTATAATCTGCTGATTCCAGAATCACTATATCCAGTTGCCTTCAGTGCAGATTTCAGCTTTACTTGCTAGAGCAGTACCAAACTGGTCAGCCATTAATCAAAAGGCAAAAGCACTCTGAGCATTATCCAAAGAGCCTTTTCTCTCCTTTATAGGCATCAATAGGCACTCTTTATACATGATACCAATTTCTCTCTTTCTTCTATCAAGTATCTATCAGGCACATATTTTAATAAGGGTTTCATCCATATGGTAAGCATGCGTACAAACAACAATTGTTAGTAGTGCTATGCATTTAGTTCATGCTATGCATCTTTCAACATATTTAGTCACCTCCTGTCGCACATCCTCCTCCACACAATATTGCTGGCACCTTGTGGAGACTGTTAATTTGTTCATAGATCAAGAGATACTCCAATCAGTAATATTTAATACTTTAACTTATCTGCTATGCCCTGTAACACCTGTGACTGTACAGGTACCCATTTGGATTAATGGTATTTCAGGCCTTTGCATCTGTGCTTTATCCAGCTCTACAGAAGCAAGGCGCTGGTGGGTGACACCGCTCAAAAGATACAATCACTCAATTAAAGAAGTAGCTCCATGCCACTTGAGGCATGTACTGCTTGTCTATAATTGCGAACCCACTCGAACACTCAGAGCCCATTCCCGACCTCATTACATTTGAGCTGACAGCAACAGTAACTCCATACTTGTTAATGGAATCACAGAATCATAGAATCTGACTTGGATTTGGGGTGGAATGGTTCTCAAAGATCATCTAGTTCCAGCCCTCCTGCCATGGGCAGGGGCATCTCTCATCAGACCAGGCTGCTCAAAGCCTCATCCAACCCAGCCTTAGGCGTGTCCAGTGATGAGGCATTCACACTTCTTCGGGCAGCCTGTTCCAGAGTCTCATCACTCTCATAGTGAAGAGCTTCCTTCTTATGTCTAAACTAAATCTACCCTCTTTCAGTTTGAAGCCATTACCTCTTGCCCTGTCACTACTCACCTCCGTAAAGAGTTCATCCTCAGCCTTCTTAAAGGCTCCCTTTGGGTACTGGAAGGCCACAGTAAGGACTTCCTCTAGCCTTCTCAAGGCTGAATATCCCAAACTCCCTCCGCCTGTCCTCATAGAAGAGGTGTTCCAATTCTGATTCTCTTCATAGGCCTCCACTGGACCTACTCTAACAGTTCTGTGTCCTTCTTGTATTGGAGGCTCCAGAGCTGAATGCCATATTCAAGGCTGGGTCTCACAAGAGTGAGTTTGTCTTTCAATTAGAATCTCCCTGCTCTTGACCTGCTGGCCACGTATTAGCATGTGATGAGAACCTGTCTTTGGCCATATACACAGAAACACAACTGTGATAATTTCCTTTTAAATATACTAAATACAGGTGGTTTATGTTTTAAGACTGGCTGCAGATATCAGCAGCCCAGATCTAAGCACCCATACTTGGCACAGAAAGGAATTTTCAAACAAAAAATCCAAACAAACATGAACAATAATTTCATATATATTTTGGGACAATTTCAGTGTTTTGCTGCTTTAGTCAAAATAAATTGAGTTTGTCCAACTGCAGGAATGAATGAGTCCCTTGGGAATTTATATATATTTATCCAAAGTAAGCTGCAGGTTGTGTGAGCCTGAATGATTCCTCTTGCCTCAGTAAGGAAATATTTCCCTGAAGTTTCTCAGACAGATCAACAGAAGAACTGAAAGCTTACAGCCATTAAAGAGAAAGGCCATCACCTGCTAGCAGTAGAAAGCCCTATGCTAGATTGGCCAGTACCACTGTGAACCTCAGTCTGAACCCGATTAATGGTTTTGGTGGGGATTTCCCACAAAAGTGGCCAGGCTTTAAAGTATAACTATGGATGTCTGCACTATCTTGCTAATGAAAGCCCAGTTGCTCTTTGTCTCAGTGACTTGGAGATCAGCTGCAGAAGCAGGAACTATCCAGACAGAGCTATTTCTACCACACTTTCTGAACTATTACTTCATGGTGCCTAGGGTGCTCCATATGGATGCCCTGATATTGCACAGTGCCATCCAAACTGTTCCAAACAGCAGCTCTGTGACTGAGACAGCATGTAAACACCTCTTCAGCTGAACAATGAGGGTTCCTTAGGAGACCACGGAGAGGCAGAGCAGCATGCAGACACTGAACACTGACCAGAGGAAAAGCTAGAGCATGCGCATGGGTATATCCAGGAGAGTCCTTCCTGAACAGCATATGATACACATCTCCCATCCCTCTGCATGGGAAGACAAATACACCTTGCTCAACAGAATGAAAATGAAGCAAGCAAAGTAGCAAGGGATATACTAACTCTTCAGACATATGAGAGGACACAGACAGCAATAGCAAAGGGTCAGAGCGGTTTATTCAGGGTCCAAGAAGAGTTATGATTTCTTCTGTCTCCCCCAAAAAACCCCAAACATAGTTATGCTTGTGCTTTCTTTGGTTGGGTGGTGGTTTTGCTAGGATACCTTTTCAGGTGGAGAACTTGCAATTCTGATGCTTCCTGTGGCCACTGAAATTATTCCAAAATATGGTGAAACAATGAGGTTCTCAGCACAGGGAGAATTGTGAGGCCTCAAGGTCAATGTGGTGAAGCCCTCTGGTATGCTTATAAGCACAAGAAGGCCATCCTAATGTCACCAATTTGTCAGATGCATTTTTGTCATTTCAGACACTAAGTGAGATCAGAGTCAGATACAAATCATCCAGCTTCAGAGAACTGCCAAAAAAAATGCCTTGGCAAACGCAGAACTCTATGCTATCTACAAACTGGGAGATACTCCAGGTTTCAGTACACTCATATAATTACTTTTTTGTTTTTAAAAGGAAAGGTCTTGGACTATTTTAACCATTTCTTTAACCATAAATTTGCTAGAAGTTTGTCATCTGTGGTGACAGAGGTCTGATACAGATAACCTGAACTAGAGATATTATTTTGCTGCTTTTCTCCCGTGAGAACCTACTACTTGTGTGTCTTTCCAATGTGCACACTTGTGCAGTGCATGAACATTTGGGGCAAAAGATTAGCCATGAGCTGAGATGTTGACGGCCCTACCTCTCCTCATACAACTGAAATTCTCAATGCTGAATGATTCAGAGCTGTCTTCACCATCACCTACTCTCTGTCTTCAAAGAAATGAAATCTTGCATTGGCAAATAAGAAAAGCAACAGCATTTCTACCTCCTCTTTCAATATATTTAAATCCTTATTTGATTTCTATTGGAAATCAAATGTTTTAAGAGTAGGCTTAAAAACAAGGTTAAAAAAAGAGCATGCAAATAAGTTTGCATATCATGAGCAACTGCTACAGTACTCTCACAGGGTTTTTTTTTTCCTTTTGCTTATTCCCATGTAGGAAACTTATTGAAAAGAGTTGTTTAGATGAAAAGCAGTTAAGTTTCTCTGAGGTATTTCATATTTTTCCATCAGGGTGGAAAAAACCCACACGCACATAAAAGACGCTTGAGTGAAAGTAGGATGGTTGTCATTACTTGGAAAATAGCAGTACTCCTTTAGAAATGTTGGACTTCAGACTTCCTCAGAAGCAGGATCAGAACAGGGCCAAGTGTGGTAAAAACAAAGCAAACTCAAGACAATGCAAACTTTTCAAGGTTTGACTCCTGATCGTATTGCTTGATTCTCTCCTCTGTAGTGAATGTGGTGCACACAGGCAAAACAAAGTAGTAACAGTTACATCCAAATTTATACTGGTGCTCTGGCATCGTTGCGCAATCAGTGAAGAAAAAGATTCTCTGTTCCTTAGCAGGGTAGGTGACTAAGACAGATACAACAAGCCTTTCAAAGTGCCATTCCAGGTGTTCTTACAGGGTCTAGCCAAGAGGTGTGGGAGGGCAATGCCAAGCACTGAGAAGGGACATTCCCACTGCCAGCAGGACAGGCTAGGGAGCCTGTTACAGAATAGGTGATTTCATGGGAGGGTCAAGGCAGATTCAGCAGAGCCTGTAATTTACTCAAGACTGGACTGTTTCTCCCTGCATATCAGGCTGTTCAAATGAAAATAGACAAGCAGGAACAACAGGTTTAGAACTGGAACAAGAGGGGAAAAAAAAAGACTGAAGATACTCTACCATTTTCTAGACCAGAGAAAAACAATTCTCTAACAGCCCTGATGGGCACTTCATCAGAAATAGGCTTTCAATTAAAAATTGGTTTTCCACTCTCAAAAGAACAAAAAAACCTCTGTATTGTGTTAGTCTGGAAAACAGAACCACTGAGGATCGCCTTAAGAACAAACATCTTCATTCAGAAGAGGCAAAGCTACTCTTACACATCAATGGGTCTGCCTCTGCTACAGCTGCTCTGCAGGTGACAGATTGCAGCTCTGCATGTTGTGATTCCACACTGGCAAAGCTTCCTGACACATTTCAGTCTTTGTTTAAGCTGAGGACACTTATTTAGCTGCACAATTAAATCCATAAATGGGCAGATATTCACTAGAGTGAATCTTTTTCTAAATTATGCTCTAAATATTGCTACTTATTCAAGAGGTCTCTTTAACAGAGGAGACTCTAAAACACATAACCAAACACTCATACAAAAGTGTTATAGGAAATGCTTTTATATTGACATAATCAGTCATCATCTGTCATTCCCATATCCATCATCTTTCTCATTAAGAATTTATATTACCACAGCACCTAGGAGTCAGCAAAATCTGTTACAGCATCACTTACAACCATTTAACAAACACAAAATGATTGTCTGTCCCCAGTCCGTCATAAACTGCTTCTCTTAGAGGCTTCATCCAGGTGACACAGCGCCTCAAGCCAGGCATTTCTGATCTCTTGTCCCCCAAGTACGATGCCATCATTCGTACAGTCCGATATTCACTGTCCATGTCTCCTTGGAGTAACAGATGATTTGGCAGCCCAATATAGGAAGTTACTTCTAAGAGATTTGGGTAAATAGCACTGCAAGCAGATTATTACACAGTTGTAGTTCTGTTTGTGACCAATAAAAACACTATTGGCATGGCCTTCATTAATCTATTTGTAGTGTTTTGTGTATTTATTTCTATTAGAGAGACATTTCAATTATGAGCTTAATGTTAATTCAAGCATTTAAAGCCAAAAAGTTATCTGATAGCAAGTTTTAAATGCAGAAAATTAAATACTTCAACAGCACCAAGAGCAAGGATTCAAATCCAAATGTTTCACAGTTTCTATCTTTTTCTTTTCACACCTGTAAAGCCTGGGAACTTCCAAAGAACCCTGCAATTGGATTGCTGGCCTCTTCATAGGGTGTCCTATCCACTGAAACAAGGATTACTTTATCAGCCTCTACTAAATTACTTCAGCCCTAAGAAGTAATTCCATAAAGCCATCCACAGCTGACCACACCCTAAATAATTTCTCAAATGTCTCATCTGTGTCTTGTTTAGATTTTGTACGGCGCACGTCTTAGCATTTGTCTGCATTATACAAAGAGAAGTAAGAGCAAATGCATTGTTAGACAAAACATACCAAGCCCAGATTAATTTAGTGGTTTGATCTGCTATTCATTTAAAGCAAAAGTCATTCCTCTCCTTGCTTGTGACTATTATTTTCACACTGAAAGAATTTTCACATTTTTTGGTAGCTTACGCTATTTAATTACCAATTACAAAAGAAACAGGGGCCCATGAGGCAAATAACTTTATTAAGTCTTAGATATTGCAGTATAATACGATGTGGCAAGGTTTTTAGTACCATGTACATATTCANCACGTCCAATCCTGCCTTGAACAGCTCCAGAGTTGGCGACTCCACCACCTCCCCGGGCAGGCCATTCCAGTGGCCAGTGACTCTCTCGGTGAAGAATTTTCTCCTCACCTCAAGCCTAGGTGACAAGCCGAGGTCTCCTCACCTCAAGCTCAGATGACACTGAGCAGAGCCTGGCTCTATCCTCCTGACACCCACCCTTCACATACTTATCAATGTAATGATGTCTCCCCTCAGTCTCCTTTCCTCTAAGCTAGGGAGACCCAGCTCCCTCAGCCTTTCCTTTTGAAGGAAGTGTTCTACTCCATCACCTTTGTGGCTCTACGCTGGACTCTCTCCAGCAGTTATGTATCTTTGAACTGAGGGGCCCAGAACATGGTCTCACCAGGTCAGAATATAATAGCCTAGTACATAATTTCACCTTGTCGAACCAAACACCAAATACCACCAATCCTCCCCCAGAAAACCCCAAACAAAAGCAACTAAAAAAACCCCAATAAAATAGTAAAAAATACAAACACCCACCAAAAAAGGAGCATAATGATAACTTTCTTGTTTCAATTAGATCTGTCTTTTTTTTTTCATTTGTGCTAGTATTTCACAGAATCACAGATTCTAAGTTAAACTCAAATGGTGATCACCTGTTGCACTCCCTTGTGAACACAGCTATGTGAAAACAGGACTGTTAGCTCTGCTTTCCATGGCATCCCGATGCTGCCATACCAGAGATTAGCTAAACAGCCTCTGAGGAGTGCAGTATGTAGTTGGAATATAAAGCCAGTGCAGAGGTGAATTACAACTGAGCACACTGATGATTTGGCCAGTCATTCAGACTAACAGAAACATTCCCCAGAAAACAGCAAGGTCACAACCACCACACACACAGGCAGAAACATGGTTCAGAGCTGTTCTAGGCAGAGCTATGAAAGATGCACACCAGTGCTTCTCCTTAGAATGGGATCCCCTTTGCAGCTCCAGCCCTTTGACAGCGCAACCTTTGTGCAGTGCAATGCTCAGTAGTGTGAAGCATTAAGACAAATCTCTTGTTAAGGCATGAGTTTGACATTTTCAGATATGTGTAGACATATTACCCATAAAATGGCTCTAACAACAGAAGGACATTTTCAGAATTGTCTGTTCCCAGGACTCCATAACTCAGATGCATTTAACTCATCAATAACTCCTGTATATCTGTATAATTTGCTGCAGCAATGTATAATCATGCCTAGAAGATTAATTTCTTAAGAAATTTAGTGAGTTAAATAGAAACCTGTATATCCCACCTTTACTAGGCATCATGCCATTTAAAAGACCATACCAGCATATCAGCACCACGCGATCTCACCATGCTTTATGCAAGGCAGTGATGCTCAGCCATCTCTTTACACCAGACTTCACTGTGTCAGAGGTGGAAGTGATGGGCCATCCTATCACCTCACATCATTTCCAGATCACTCCAGGCAAGAGGGAAAAGAGATCACTTTAAGGTTACATCTCAGTGTGCTTCCCTATCTTCTCCACACCAGTTACAGCATAAAGCCAGAGATGCACAAGGAAAGAAATTCAGTAACTGCCCACCTCTAGACAGAAGTCAAGATCAAAATACATGAACAGCACAAGAAGAGGGGGGGAATACCCATCAGTGTTACACTCCGTGAATTCAACATGCAAGGCTATTTCTTAACACCTCTACCAGTTCCCAAGCCAGCAGTAGGGCACTGCTCTCAGGCAGATTTCACAGACAAGTCTCACCTGCTTAATTCTAGGATGAGGTACTACATATTGGGGCACACTATCTTCTTGAAGAGACAACACCTGTTTTAACCACATACCCACTCGTTCAAACAAAAACCTGATCTAGAATGTTCTGCAGAGATGTCAGGGACCTTCTGTACTGAAGGACTTGCCATATGGGAAATTTGGTGGGTCCTGGTACCCACAAGGATCCAAGGTGCTCCAAAGTCCCCATCAGAGTGCATGACTCACTAAATGTCTTCCCATGTATCTAAAAATCCACCTCGTTCTTTCTCAATTCAAGTTCCTGCTTGCTGCTAAACCGAATAAATAAACAAAAATACAGACCCTCAGCATGAGCTCCTCTAAAGCTGACATCTGCTCACACATGTCAGGGCTGCTTTGAGCCAGGCTTCAAGTGCTCATCTCAGCAGCTTGTGTCCTTAGAGAAATCACTATGTCCCTGACATCTTACACAGCAGTGTAAAGCTCCTTCTGAATTTCACTCAATCAAGCTAAAGATTTTAATCTAAAAAAGAACATAACTCTGTAGAGAGTGGCACAAAAGCAGGTCTTTATTAGTGCTTTAATTACACTAGGTTATTTGACTTGTTTGTAACTCTACTAGTATGAGATAGTTACACCAATTAGAAAGCAATACTTAAGGTTGGAAACACCATCACCAGCAGCAGAGCCTATACAATAAAAATATATCCAGCAAGTGCTATTTTATTTCATTTCTCGTCCATTATCCACTTCTACAAGAAAACTGTAATACAAACATTATGAGAACCACCTCTCTGAGACTTCCCCAGCCCACTGATGAGCCAGGCAGTTCTAATCATCTCTGGGGACAGTATTCCTCCCACCAATGCCAAAGTGGGCTACGATCTAAGCAGGATCATCCAAGGTGCCATGTTGAGCCCTTGGCACCTGCTCCACCTCTCGTACAAAACCAACAACTGCAGTAGGGTCACACTGCTGCAAGGAACTGAGTACTGGTGGCAAACAAATCACATTCTAAAAACACCACACACACAAAAGTCATAAATTCCACCCTCCCATAGAAAAGCCAGCAGAAAGAGCACTGCACGTCCAAAAGCAGTGCTAAATGGGTGGTGCTGTTCCATTTGTCTAAGCCCTACCGCAGATAACTCACTTCTTTTCGAAAACCACAGGGCAAGAAAAATTAGTGTTGCACGCAGTAACATTTGTTTCCGGAACCGCTTGCACATTTATTATGAAGTAGATATAAAAGATTCTTATAAAAGAAGTTTCTTTAGATGCCTTTGTTAATATAGTGAGCTTCTGAAGAGCTCTGCCAAAGCTGGCACCATCCACTGATCACCAAGACAGCTCCTTTTTTAGTATTCTATGAAGTATTCAGCTCTTTTCTTACTGTGATTTCTATTTTGAAGATGTAAGTGTAAGCCATTTGACACTGTCCCGCATGACATCCTTGTCTTTAGAAAAGAGAAAGACATGGATTTGACAGAAGGACGGCTTGGTGCATCAGGAATTAGCTGGAATGTCACACTCAAAGAGCTGTGATCAACAGCTCAATGTACAGGTGGAGATCAGCTACAGGTGATGTTCCTCAGGGATCTCTTTTGGGTCTGGTACTATTTTACACCTTTGTTGGCAACACGGACAGCGGCACTGAGTGCACCCTCAGCAAGTTTGCTGACGACACTAAGCTGTGTGGTGTGGTTGACATGCTGGGAGGAAAAGGAGACCGTCCAGAGGGACCTTGACAGGCTTGAGAACTGGGCCTGTGCAAACCTCATTAAGTTCAATAAGTCCAAGTGCAAGGTTCTACACCTGGGTCAGGACAATTCCAAGCACAAATATATACTGGGTTTTGAAAGCACTGAGGAAACGCCCCAAGGACAAGGACTTGGGGTGTTAGTCAATAAGAAGGTGGTCATGAAGAATGAATGTGGTCATGAGCAAGCAGTGTATAAGTGCAGTCTAGAAAGCCAACTCTATCCTGGACTGTTTCACAACAAGTATCACCAGCAGGTCATGGGAGGTGACTCCTTCTACTCTGACACCGCACCTGGAGTTCTGCATCCAGTTCTGAAAACCTCAATATAAGATGGATATGGCATCTGTTGGAGCAGGTCCAGAGGAGGGCCGTGAGGATGATCAGAGGGCTGGAGCACCTGTCTTATGAAGACAGGCTGAGGGGATTGGTTTTGTTCAGCCTGGAGAAGAGGAGGATCCATGGGGAACCTTATAGCTGCCTTCCCAGTACCTGAAGGGTGCTACAGGAAAGCTGAAGAGGGACTTTTTATGAGGGACTCTAGTGATAGGACAAAGGGCAATGGTTTCAAACTGAAAGAGATTAGGTAGATTTAGATTTGGTCATAGGAAGAAATTCCTCAGTATGAGGGTGCTGAGGCACTGGAACAGGCTGTCCAAGGGAGGCTGTGGCTGCCCCGTACCTGGAAGCATTCATGGCCAGATTGGACTGGGCTCTGGGCAACCTGGCCTAGTGAGAGGTGTCCCTGCAATTGGCAGGGCGTTTGGAACTGGATGATGTCTGAAGTAACTTCCAGCCTAAGCCATTCTGTGATTCTGGTTTTAGGGTCAGCAGGCATACCAATAACTCATGTCCTGCTACAATTCAATCATTCTTCTGATCTAAACTCAGCCCAGAAATACGTGCATTTTCACTTTCTTTAGTATTATAAAAGATTGTATATAGAGAGAGCATCAAGAGTAGAAATCACTAAGCATCAGAGGAGGTTAAGTGCTCCTTTGTTATAAATTTTGGTGAGCTTTCTTGCAATAACACCTTACATTTCTGTCCAGCAGCTCCCTGCAGGAGAAGTATACCAATATCTCTCACATAACAGTCAGATTATATTTGTCAAGATATGTTGAATACTCAGTGTCTGCTACAAAATCACAAAAAATGCAACAAGCTAGGGTAAGAAATGAAGAATAAAACTATATCAGTGAAAAAGTAGCTAAGAAGAATATTATTAAGCAGACTAGTATTTCACAGAACTCGTATTAACATATTAATATCAGGGTTAAAGTAAGAGCTTGGTAAATACAGCCACAAAAGCAAAGCTGTAATCATTACCCACTGCCTGGGACTTAGATTTTGATGTCTTCCAGAAGAAACAGCGCTACTCACAGCGCGTGCTACCCCTTTACATGGCCGCCTTCGCCGCTTCTTCCACAACATCTAGCTCAGCTCAGCACCAGCTACTGAAGACTTAACCACAAGCTCCATCACCCTCCATCTTTCCTCAAAGCCTCATTTTTCACACAGAGTCTGCAGCCAGGATGATACCAGATCTCTGCAACCAGACTAACTAATTTTCCTGCTGAGTGTCATGCAGTACACTCAAATAATTCTGTCATTCAGTGAGAGGCCATGTGCATCCATTACTATGACAGTCAATGAGAGATTGACCTAATATATGCATCAATACAGTACCTACTCAATTCCAAAACATAGTGGTTTAGATTCCTTGCTCCTGCAATGTATTTTATTTTCAAATGTAACTCATTCCAAAAGCTAAAGCCATTCAAAAATCAAATCTGAAAAACTTATTTTTTATTCTACAGCAGCAAACTGTTTTCTTCATAAACATCTCAAAAGAAAGTGACTTACCTTGTTTTGGCAAGACTTCAGAGCTTTACAACTTGCATTTTGCATGACAGGTTTGAATTTGATCCATTTGAATTTATAAGACAAAAGAAACAACTCCTGAAAATCGTGATTTAAAGTTTAAACACAAGTTCTATGAACTAGGTTATGTGGTTAGATTAGTTCTCCAGAGGTGTGTTGGACAAAATACATTCCGTTTAAAATATCTTAAAGTCTGGCATGTGGAGAAAACCGCACTTCTAGAAGGTTTGTTCTTACTGTCTCAAAGATGTTGATAAACTGGTTTTCACAGAATCACAGAACGATAAAATCATTCAGATTGGAAAATAACCTTGAGATCATCAAGTCCAACCAATAACTCTACTCTACCAAGTTCACCACTGGACCAGATCTCTAAGGACCTCATCTAAATGACCTTTAAACACATGCAGGGATGGTGACTCAACCCTCTCTCTGGGCAGCTTGTTCCAAGGCCTGACTGCTCTTTCAGGAAAAAAATAATTTCCCTAATGTCCTGTCTAAACCGCCCCTGGTGCCACTTGAGACCATTCTCTCTTGTCCTATCACTAAGGACCTGTGAGAAGAGACCAGCATCCACCACTCTGCAATGTTCCTTCAAGTAGCTGTAAAAGGCAATAAGGTCTCCTCCTCAGCCTCCGCTTCCTCAGACTAAACAACCCCAGCTCCCTCAGCTACTCCTCACAAGACCTATTGTCTAGACTCTTCACCAGCTTTGTTGCCCTTCTTTGCACCCACTCTAGGACCTCAATATCTTTCTCAAATCCAGGTGCCAAAAATGATCCCAGTACTCGAGTTGAGGCGTCACCAGTGCCCAGTACAGGGGAGGAAAAATCACTTCCTTACTGCAGGCTGCGTTATTTCTGATACAAGCCAGGATGCCATTGGATTTCTTGGCCACCTGGGCACTCTGCTGGCTCATAGTCAGACACTTGCAGACTAGCATCCCCAGGTCCCTTTCTGCCAGACGGTTTTCTATCACTTGAAATTTTCATCTGTGATGAAAGTCCAATAATTTAACCATCTAATTAGTAAAAAAACATTTCCTAGCACGTGTGTGACTTATTCAGTGCCTGTTTCCAACCTTCCATCACATCCTCATCTCTACACACCAGCTTCCTAGAGGGGAATGCCCACAACGCTCTGTGCCTGGGCATCACACACTGGATGGCAACAGCACACATAACACTCCAGCAGGAAACTAAAATAAAAATGAAAAATTAGAGTCAAGTCAAATACAATACTAAAAGCAATACAATAAAAAAACTAAAAATAAATATATATTGAAATAAAAGAGGATACCATTCAGACTTTGGCTTGTCTGCCTTTCTTTTATAGCTAGAGATATAAATTAGAACAAGGTGAATCAGTGCAACGTAAACTAAGTTGCAGCTTTATAGCATTTAGCTGAGCATTGCAGTAGCTGTTCTGAGCCCTACAAGTACAGATTCAAGCGGTTATAGGTAACAGCCACTGCTGCACATCCACACCCAAGTTCACTCTAAGCTTCATTCTCAGAGTCTAGCACAGTGTCTGCAGGGATGGGACTAAGAGGAGATAGATGTTGTGCTTCAACACACCACATTCCTATCCCATGTTCTTGGCAAAACAAATTATTTTTGGAATCAATATAGAAAACTCAGCTCGCTCAATAACAATAAAGTCGATCGATATCAGCTTTTTGCTCCTGAGAATGACACTTTGCAAATATTTTTGTTCATAAGTGGATTTGATTATGTCAGCATTGCACTAGTAGCCCTTTATGAGGTTTATCCATTGGTTGCATTGCACTTACTGTACTTTATGAGGTTTACCCACTAGTTCCATGAGCTTACTTCCACATTTATTTGGGTAAATAAAGCTGAAATCTAGGCAAGATCACAAGACATTGTTCTTATCAAATGTAAATTGCATAGAGAGTGCTTGACACAGAAATTCATTACAATGAATTACTATGATCATTGTTATTTTAAAATTAATTTTGACAAGATCCATTATTTGTAAGCATCATTAATTTGTTCTGTTCTCCTAACTGTTTTTATGGGACACTAAAATTACATATGACATAAAAATTGCTCATTTGAAAGTATTAGTAAAATTTGATACAATGGCAGCAAAATTACCTGCACTATACAATGTGTTCATTGTTATGAAAAATGAGCAAATTGCTAAATACATAATAGACTCAGTGAGAAGAAAACTAAATTTGTACTTCATACGAATAAATCTACTTCACCAAGGTAGCTTATTTCAGTACTTCTGGAAAACAGAAATGAGGGGCACAATAAATTAAAATTATTTTTGCAGGTACATGGAAGCTAATGTCAGATTAAAATTCTATTTTATGTTTTTTCTACAAGTTTCACAAACAGACAGTGATTTTGTGACGAGGCAGTAAAAATGTTATCTGTAGGGATAGCTGGACTATTTTCATGTATCTCCCTTAGCATAAGCCAAACTTGGAATTGTCCTAATTGCAGCCAATGAATCAGAGGTGGATTATTCCCACCATGGGACCGCTGGCTGTGCAGGTCTCATGTGTACATGCACAGAGTGCAAATGAACACGTTTGCACCACTTCAGCAGCAGATCAGGATCAGGCACAGGGGCAATCACCTCCCTCTATTAAGGGAATGCAATTGCCTTCTGATAAAGCATTCAGAGCTGAACAATTCTACTAAATACAAGCAGTGTCAGGGGAATGCTTTCCACAGCTTTCAAGGCATAAGCATATACCAGAACAACTACAGAACTTACTCCAGATACGTGTGGGAGATGCTGTTTAAGGAATAAGCAAGGATCCTATATCAGAAAATGTACGTTACTCGTATAAATTAACGTTTAACTGGGTAGATGTGGAATGTAAATGGGTTTGGTAGCAGAGGGGGCTACAGGAATTAGCATCCTCCAGAAGCTTTCCCCAGGTCTGATAAAACAAGTGCTGGACAGTTCCAAGACAGAGACAGACCCACCACTGGTCAAGGCCAAGCTCATTAGAAGTGGCAGTAGCACCTCTGCTATAATGTGTTTAAGAAAGGAAGAACTTTGTTCAGCAACATCAAACGTACCCAGAGAGAGGAGTGAGAATATGTGAGAGAACAACTCTTCAGATACCAAGGTCAGTGAAGGAGGAGAAGGAGATGATGCTTCAGGTGCCAACACAGAGATTCCCCAGCAGCCCATGGCAAAGACCATGGCAAGGCAGGCTGTCCCCTTGCAACCCATAGAAGGGGAGCAGACCCCCTCTTGGGGGACTGTGACCCCACAAAGAACCTCTGGGAGAGCAACTGGAATGTATCAAACTCTACCTGGAGGGAGATAAAAATGGGGCTGAGAGCTTGTGGGTAAAGATCAAGGGGCAGACCAACCTGGGAGACTCTTTGCCATCCGGCATTTTCTTTGCAAACAGGTGATGGCGTAAAGAGGACACACTGAAGTGAACACTTATTATATTCCTCTGAAGATGTCTTAAGTAATTTCATAAAAATTTTACTCAGTCAAAATAGTTTCAAAGAGGATCTGATCAGTACATTTCAGCTGTTCTATTTTCCAGCCAAATACAAGAAACAAAGACAAAAAAAATTGGATTAATTAAAGAGAAAATAACTACTGCTGAGCACTCTGAAATAAAAATAATTTGTCTGGTTATTGTGGTTTGAGCATGGCAGAGGTTTGGAAGTTGGGAAGAATCTGTTCTGGTGGCCTCTGTCAGGAGCTCTACAAAAACTCCCTCCAGCTCCTGCTCTGACCCACCTCTGGCTCAGGTTGAGCCAGTCACCCCTTCTACAAACTTATTGAAGGGGGGAAAACCAGTTGAGCAATTTCCTGATTCCTTTTTGTTGTAGACCTTTTGTTTGAGAGCTCCCTTTTGTTTTGAGGGAGAGAAGCAGTCACCCAGGTCAGTGAGGAGGAAGAAATGCCTGAGCAGGCAGCCATTGCCCTTAGGTTCAGGTGAGTGAGTGAGCCTCTGGAGACCCCAGAGATCAGCAGAGGAGAAGAGTGTGCTTGCAAACTGTGAAGGAAAGCCTGTGTAAGCAGGATATGGATCCTGAAGGAGTCCGTCACTCTAAGGAAAAGACCTGGGCTGGAGCACATCTTTGCTAGGAAGACTGTAACCCAGAGGAAACCCCACACAGCAGTCAGAGAAGTCTGTCTCCCATGGAAAAAAATGTCACATTGCTGCAGGAAAGAACTGCCAGGGCACTTTTCCCCTGAAGGGAATGAGGTAACAGCTGGGCCTAGGATCTCTCTCTGTAATTGGTGATGGGTTTTTGTTTAATGGGTAATTAAGTTAATTTTCTCCAAGTCAGTTTATTTTGTGCCCGTGACCATAACCCTGTCCACTGTGTCAAACCTTCCTTGTACCTTTTCCTGCCCCAACAGTAGGTTGTGTGAGTACATTCATGATACTGGGTTTAGAAGAGGACACTAGTAAACAAGAGAAAACAACAAAACACAACGCCACTAAGTTTTAGGTCACGCAAATGTATCTCATTAGTAATAAAAAAATCCCAAACACCCCTTCCTCATAATTTCATAGTTTTAAACATGTCATCAGCTCCTCAGCAAACAGCATTTGCTGTGTATAGTCATAGATCTCAAGATCATTTTAACTTGATAGAGTTTCCCCAAAAGCCACTGTTGCTTTTTTTGCAAGTAAAGCCAAGTACTTTTGTAGCACATAAGCAAGTAAAAATCAGTGTTTGATGAATTGTTCTTACCTTTATTGCTTTATTGCACACTATAATGCACAGAAGTGGCAAGAGTTTTCCCAGTATACCCCAAAAGCAACGCATTTTAAACTGAGCAAAGGATAAAGCATGTCAAGACTTCAATACATCCCACAAGCATGTGGCTCATTACTTTATTTTCCACCTGAAAAAACAGCATTCCCACGATCAGGATACATCCAGTGCGGTGCTGGATGCAGTTGTTTATATTCACTGTATGGAAGAGAAATAAAGCTTTAGGAACGAAAGGTGGATTAAGAAACAATTTAAAAATAGATAGCAGCCATTCTAACCTGTTGTGGTTTGGTTTTTTTAACTTCTATTATCCTGCTAATTTATTCTAATATCAAGGAAAGGAGACTCCTCACCAAGGAATGTAATAAGGTAATGATCTGAAGAATAATGAAGCAAAATGAATATGGATTTTTACTGTACTTTCTAACTAGTTGGGATGCCACCATATGTGGAGAAGAAACCATTCAAAACATGATGAGTCTAGATGATTAGGAGTTTTCATCATTTTAATCAGACAAAGCACAGGTGAGCCATGACTGTGAGAATATGATAGAGTCAACAGCGCATCATAGTGCAACCTAAAATAAAGACTATCTCCAGTGAGATGAGGGCAGGAAACTCTCTATAGTGATAGAAGACTGAGGCTACATGCTGATACACAAAACCACACCGGCAATTCCTTTTACAGTGTGCATGGGAAACATGTATTTTCCAAAGACAGCAGTCCACTTAGAAAGGATCTTACCAAAGAAAAAGGAAGGTCAGAAAGGGGTTTTAATGACATTCAGATGCCACAACCACCAACAATACTTTCTCTTAAATATCCAGCATATTGCAAAGCATTTCTTTCAATCTTGCATGCACAGATGTTAACTATGAAGCAAAAGTACACGAAAAAGGACGAGCGAAACAAAATAAACCATGGTGGAAGAGCAAATGGAGAATTGCTCTCAGGTAGCTATTTACCCAGTTGTTCTGTGGATATTTAAAAAGGCAAAACATTTCGCATTATAAGTTGAGAATGAAGCCTTTAGAGTTACATAAATGAACCGGAAATCAGCAGTCTCTCATTCCTCAGGCATAGTTTTACCATGTTTGGAGAGCTGTTCTGTCCAAAATCTGCTGGTCGTGGGACAAAGCCAGAGGCAAGTCTGTACTCCATTCCCCAACTCCTGAGAGCTTGAAGCCATTACACAGTCAGGCTCCTGCTCTCATCTTTCCCACACCCAACTGGTGCCACAGCAACACAGGTTTGTTATCTATCCGTAACTGGAAATGTATGTTTGACAGATACCTGATTTTCCACATTGCTGGAGTTCTCCTCGGTCAGTTCCTCCCTATGCCTGTGTTTGTTTCTTCATTTCCATTTGCTGTCCCAAATCCATTTCATTGCTGTTCTGCAGTCTGTACCTGTCAAGCACTGACAAGTACGTGGATTTAAACATGCACCTCCAACCTGCAAGAATTCCTTTCCACACAACTCTGACAACCAGTCACTGAATCCAGCTCCCAAAAGAAGCATCACAATTTCTTAATTCTTACACTTTCAAATACAGGGATTCCTGCCTTAGAGATGGAACATGATGGCCTGCAATTCCAAGAAACCCTATAGAAAGAGACAGTGGACTCAGCCTTACAGGTTGAAATACTCAATGTTCATTTCACCCTGATATTAAGTGTGTGGGTATGCAAGCTTTTGTAATGCTGCTGCCCAAATTCAGAGCAACTTTCATTGAAGATGAACACATTCTACACAATAGCTTGAACAAATCTGGGCTGGAATTTAAATTATGAATGCACCAGTTCTAGGTTTATATACTTTTATAGCTCAGCTATAAAAAAAACTAGCTTCATACAAGAATGTGTTCTTATTTATTAAACACTAATTTTGAAAAGGTTTGAATAATTTATGAAGGCTTCTTTCCTAAAGAGATGGACACAACTGTGTAATTTAATTTTTAAACTTGTCATCACAAAGAATTCCAAACACGCATTTTCACACAGGCATTATCATAATGTTCTGCAGTATGGAAATATCTTGCAGAAGAATCTATACATGTTTATAATTTGTAAATATGAGCAAATAAAGGAAGGTTCTTGGAGCCAGTTATGGACATATTCTTAGACATCTCCTGCTCTATCAGGAGAGCTGGACTAAATGATCTCTAGAGGTCCTTTCCAATCTCTACAATCTTATGATTCTAAACATCTTTGTACTCCAAAGCTTAGAGTTTAAATGGGAAAGACATCACATGAGCCACACTGAAATATACTGAATGTGATTATCACAGAATCATTGGAGTTGGAAGGGACCTCAGGAGACCATCAAGTCCAACCTCCCACCAAAGTAGGGCTGCCTGAAGCACACTGCACAGGACTATAGCCAGGTGGGGTTTGAGTATCTCCAAAGTAGGAGACTCCACAGCCTCTCTGGGCAGTCTGTTCCAGGGCTTTGGGACTCTCATTAGAAAGTTTTTCCTGAGATCTAAATGAACCTTCCTGTGTTCCAGCTTGTGCCCATTGCTCTTTGTCCTGTCACTGAGTACAACTGGAAACAGACTGGCACCATACTCCCTGCAACCATCCTTTGGGTATTTATAGAATGGGATCAGGCCTCCTCTCATTCTTCTCCAGACTAAACAGTGTCAGTTCTCAGCCCTTCCTCATAAGAGAGATGGTCCAGGCCCCCAATCATCTTCATTGTCCTCTGCTGAATTCTCTCCAGTATTTCCCTCTTTCTCTTGAGCTGGGGAGCCCAGAACTGGACACACTACTCCAGATGTGGCCTCATCAGGACACAGTAGAGAGAGAGGACAAGACCCATTGGCTACATACCTGTTAATGCACCCCAGGACACCATTTGCCTTCCTGGCAACAAGGGCACATTGTCAGCTCATGGTCAGTCCATCAGGACTCCAAGATCTTTCTCTTCAAAGCTACTCTCCAACATACCTACCCCTACCCTATACTGATTCATTGCTATCTCTCTCCTGAAAAAAACGTAACTCCAGTTGGATTCAAATGCAGATCAATTAAGACCTGATTTTTAAGGGAGAAACAAATATCGGAGTGGATGAAACTTCATGCTTAGAGCTCAGTTCCTCAACACCCAGCATATTCAGCACACACAGTCAGGCAGTCATCATTTAAATGCCTAGCACTGGCACCCAATTTAAATATAGTCATTAGTGGGAGCAGTCTTAGCAAGTTTTGCCACTCTGTCATGAAGATGACTTCTATTATGGGTGCTCAGCTGTGCTTTTTATTGCTTTAGCAGTTATAAAAGATAAGCTTTTAAAGGCTCAATCCACAGCATTCAGTGAAGTTATTTTGGAGCCCTGCTTGTACCAGATTAGGGTAGAGTGTGAAGAATCTTTTAAAAATCAGCATAACTTCTGTGTAGCAACAGAGTTACCATGCTATCCCCTAATTAAAGGACAGCTTTAACACTGTGTAATTATCAAAAGTGTTAACACCAAAATAAAAGAACAATTCTTTTGAACATACCAATGGATTTAAAGTGGTTGTGTAAACATACGGTGTATTTCATTGATAACAAATACAAAAATCTCCCTTTAGTAATCACAGAAAAGTTCTCTATGACCTACAATGGTTTATAGGACAGGAACAGAAAACATGAAGTCATAGAATACTCTGGTCTGGATGGGACCTTTAAACGTCCATCTCCCAAAAGAAGACCCATTATCTGAGATAAGTAAACCGAGTAGAGCAAAACAGTAATTTGATTTTTTTAAGTTTCCTTAATTCAGCCCAAGGGAATCCACAAACCTGAGTCACTCTCCTTTCTTTGTCCTATAGGGAACTCTTACTTTCCAATCAAACCAATCAGTTTGCTACAGAAAAGACTGCAGGGTCTGCATTTGTGGTCTGCAAATACCTGCTCAAGTGCCACAACCAGGAGGAAGATTTAAACATACAGAGACATCACCTGGATCAATTAAACAAAGCACTTGGAATCTCAGACGAGAGGCTCATTTGTATTGTTCTCAGGGGGTACAGCCAAAACGTTTCCGCACAGTCAAAATAACACACACAGTCGGAAAGTTTCTAAACAAGCATGGAAGGTCCAAGCATCGGATGTCTGGTCACCAACAGGACTCAAGGACAGCTGTGATGCACTTCCTCATTTGAAGTACATGAAGCTTTAGTGCCTGATAGAACAGCTTTCAGTCCAAAATTAAAGAAGGATTATAGATTTGGTTTCTCCTCCTTTTTAAAGTTGTTTTTACTAAAGCATTACAAAAAATCTATAGGTTGCCTTTGGCTGATGCTAGATACACAATATGTACCAGATTTATTGCTACTGGTATTCAGTGCTTTGCAGCAGACTGGACTTGTCTCAAATAAACCAGGAATGGAGAGTATGCAGAATGAGAGGATTGCACCCTATTTCACATTCCAGATGCCTGTGATTTTTCTATGCTATTTACAGTCAACCTTGGAGATACAAAACTCGTATGCACATCACATGTGTCCCCAGTTCTGTACTGCCACGCAAAATTAAACAGACTGAGGACCTGATTTCCTTCCACTACACTGTCTCAAAGATGATCAGGGTCACAGCTTTTAAAATTACAACCCTTCCACTATGAGTGTGATCCTTGATGGGCTTTGGTGTTCCTGCAGCCCCACCTGGAGCCATCCATCAGCACACAATGCTGAGTCTATAGAGCCGCTACCAGCATGCACACTTACTGGGGAGAAGATGTTATGTTTCATCACCTTTCTCACCTATTCTGACCACCTGAGCTACATGACAAATATTAATGAAGCACCCTTTTCACTGAAAGGAGAACTTTGCTGTCAATAGAGAAAACAGGGACCAAAACAGAGAATACCACTAATACAGATTGAAACCTGCATTTAAGAAAGAACAACCCACCACAAAACGAAAAAACCAAAAATCCACGTATGCAAATACAGAAGAGTTCTGAACAGGACCTGTGAGACGAGCAAGCTAAGACAGGTGTCTGCAAAGGAAGGATAGAAATCAGCCTCAGGGTGAGCATGAGAGAGCCTTCAGACAGCTCCCTTGCAGGCCCTGCCTCTCCTGAGAGAAATGTCAGCCAGAAGCAGCTGATTCCCTTGAGCCTAGGAGGGAAGTGGAGCAGAAAGTTACGCAGGTCCTGAGATATTTCTTTCTCCAAGAAACTGGGTCTGGACTCCTCCACATAACCATAGGATCATAGAATGTCAGGGGTTGGAAGCGACCTCTAGAGATCATCTACTCCAACCTCCCTACCAAAGCAGGACTTCCTAGTGCAGGCCACATAGGAAAGCATCCAGGCTCACTGGTCTTCAGTTGCCTGGGGCTTCATTCTTGTTCATTTTGAAGACTGCAGTGACATTAGTTTTCTTCCAGTCCTCAGGCACCTCCTGTGTTCTCCATGATTTTTCAAAACTGATGAAGAGCAGCTCAGCAACATCAGCCACCTCTCACAGCACTCATGGATGCACCCCATCGGGGCCCGTGCGTTTACGCATTTTCAGTTTATCCAGGCAATCTCTAACCCAACCCTCACTGACCAGTGAGGAGTCTTCCTCCCTCCAAGTTCTTCTCCCTTACGTTCAGTGACTAGGAACCCTGAGAGCTGATCTTTGGAGCAAAGACTAAGGCAAAGGAGGCATTCAGCAATTCTGCCATCTCTGCACCCTCTGTTACCAGATCTCCCTCCTCATTTAGCAGTGGATCTACTTTTCCCCTACTCTTCCTTTTTTCACTGATATATTTGGACAAGTTTATTTTATTCCACCTCCCTAGCCAGGCTTAATTCCAAGAGATCCTTGGCCCTTCCTGTTAAGTCTCTATGTACCCCAGCAGCATTTTTTTTAATCCTCCCAAATAATCAGACACTTTTCCCATATACTGTATATTTCCCACTTCCATTTAAGTTTTTCCACCAGGAGCTCTTTGCTTATCCATGCAGGTCTCCTGCCTCCTCTATTTCTTCGTTGGTTTTTTTTAAAAGGAATACACTTATCTTGAGTTTGGATAATGACTTCTGAAACCGAAGTTGACAATGTCATATCCCAAAGGAGCAGCTTCTTGTACATTGTTAAAAGGGAAATGATCTCACAGAATGAAGGACTCTTACCTTCTGAACGTTTCTGATGTGCTGTAGAGATGTTCCCTTAGGATATGAAATTAAATGCTAAAGTGGTTGAGCTCAGAAACAAATAGATGCCTGAATTTACTGTCTGTCAGGATTACAACTGCTCTTTTTATTTTTTTATCAATATCAATGTAGAGTTGGACCACGGCCACAGAACACTTACATACACTTAGTTTCCACTGTCCTTTGTGCAGTCCCACCCTTGAACAAGTGAAAATATTAACAAGATTTAAGAAAGTCTTGCAAGTAGAAGCACATCATGTTTTGGGCATCGCTGTCAGGAAAAACTGACTGCCTCACTCCTCACACAAAGTTAAGAGCTTCATCTTCTCCCTTCTGCTGCAGTTATGGGGTTCAGAACATCTTTAGAGGCTCCAGGGTCAAAGTCATAGAAGAGGCCATGAATTTACTGCTTAGTATACCTGGCTATACAATTTGCTATGCATAGTCCTCCTTCTGCCTCCTGTGATATGTATTTAATAAAGAGTAAACTACAGTTCTAATAAAAACTCACATCAAAAATACTTTGATGGGAAAAGTCATCCTTTTTAAAGTTATTAGCTTAAAATTAACACCTTCCCAGAGAAATAAGCCAATTCCAAGGAAAGTAGTAGATACAAAAGTCATCAGCAAATTCAAAACTCAGTTTTGTCACATTTTACAGGCAGAAATAGCTATTTTGTCAATGTAATGAGAATTTGACATTGATGAGTAGGATTTTGACAGGAGACATTTAATGTAATTTTTGTCTTTAAAAAGTACTCTTTTTTTGTAGTTATAAATAGACTCAAAACCTCAGAAACTATTTCCCTTATGCTGCGTCCTTGGCAAGATGTTGCAAGCACCTCAGCTCTAGTTAGTGCAGCAGACAGTCAGCCAGGCAGTGCCCAGTTCCTATAGAGGCCACTCCTGTGCCACAGCCATACTTTTAGTGAACAGTTGCAAATTCAGCTGGCCACAAGAAGATGGAGCTTATGTTATTTAAAGAGTAAACAGAAAATAGATAGCAGTATTACACATCATAATGCACATCAGCAGTTATGTTCTGCCACAACAATTGATTCATTCAAATTGGCTTCACCAAGGGCAAATCGTGCCTGATGAAATTGGTTGCCTTTTATGGCAGAGTTACAGCATCCGCAGGTATGGGAAGAGCAATTGATGTCATCTACCCAGACTTGTGCAAAGTGCTGAACACTGTCCCACACAATATTCCAATATCTACTTTGGAAAAGCATGGATTTGACAGACAGACAAGAAACCGGCTGGATAGTTGCACCCAAATTGTTGTCATGAGTGGTTCAACGTCCAAATGGGAACCAGTGACAAGTGGTGCTTCCCAGAGATGAATACTGGGATCAGTTCTATTTAACATCTTTGTTGGTGACATAGACAGAGGAATCAAGCACACCTTCAGCAAGTTTGCAGATGACAGAAAGCTGTGTGGTGCAGCTGGCACACTGACAGTAAGGAATGCCATCCAGAGGGATCTCCACAGCTTGAGAGGTGGGTCCAGGCCATGAAGTTCAACAAGGCCAAGTGCAAGGTCCTGTACCTGGGTTACAGTAATGCCCAGCTCAAGATCTCAACGAGGATAAAACAGAATATCAGCAAAACAGAGATTATTTAAGAAATCACAACTTTCTTCACTTTGCAGGGAGTTCCGACTAAGGCCCAAACAGTACCCCTTGGGACTACCCTCCCCTCTTCAGAGGTATTTTAACAATGGCCATTTGAACATTGACACTCTGCTTCCAAAAAATTTACAAGCCCAACAGCATCACACAGAGCATGATGCTAATAACCACACACACTTATCACCTGCAAAACTTTTCCTTCTAAGACAACTTTAAAAAAAATAGCTGTCCTACACCTTCAAAGATTAATGTTCATAATCAAGAAGTCTTTCTTTTTTCAGTTGCAAAATACATTGCCTGAAGTAGAAATACGCCCAGCACAGCAAATTTCAGCCTGAAGTGACAGCTCTGATTTCTCCATTACGCACTTTCAGGAGCAAAGCAAACCGTATTAGCAGCTGATGGTAGGAAGATCTCTCTTTTTGACAGTACAAATACACTGTGTTACAGTCCTTTTGACAAAACAGCAGTTGAAGAACAGCAGCTGCGCAAAGTCTGCAGGCTAAGAAATGTCTCATGTACTTGTGTAAAAGCAAAACATGAAGGACAAATGGAAGCTGTGGACTCAGCCTGAAGAGCAGAGCATACAGGGGAACAATATTGCATTACACAAACCAGGGAAAATTGCCTTGCTCTTTTCTGCAGCAAGGATTCCAGACAGATTCTTTACTTATAAAATGTGCACCAAAAAATCCAACGAAAGGACAATGCAACCACGTGAGCACTAAACTAATAAACATTTGTACAATGTCTGCAATACAAATGGCCAGATGAAGCGCCATCCAGCCCTACACCAGCACCCCAAGCCAAAAGGATTTTTGTTTAAAGTAAGAACTGAAATTTGGTAGGAATCTATATTATCAATTCTGGGCACACACAAAACTGGCACTCCCAGAATCACAGTATCACAGTATCACAGTATCACAGTATTATCAAGGTTGGAAGAGACCTCATAGATCATCAAGTCCAACCTGTCACCACAGACCTCAAGGCTAGACCATGGCACCAAGTGCCACGTCCAATCGTGCCTTGAACAGCTCCAGAGTTGGCGACTCCACCACCTCCCTGGGCAGGCCATTCCAGTGGCTAATGACTCTCTCGGTGAAGAATTTTCTCCTCACCTCAAGCCTAAATTTCCCCTGGCGCAGCTTGAGGCTGTGTCCTCTTGTTCTGGTGCTGGCTGAATGACATGAAAGCTTTTTAAAGTAGAAAAAAAAAATACATAGGAAGGACCCCACCAAATTTCTATTATTTCAGATGCTTTAGATTTTAATTATAAAACTCTTGGAAAAATTAGATTTTAAATGCAATTGGATAAATGGCTGTTGATCTTTGCAAAAGCTACCATTAACTGCTGAAATCTCAGGAAAAAGAAAACAAAAAACAACCAACTACCAAGATTTTAGAAAATAATTGTAGTAAGTGCAGGGGAACATTAGAAAGAGCTCTTCAGCCTTAAAAGAATTCCCAAACAGCACAAACTCCAAAGTGCACCTATTACAAATACTTGATAACTGCCATGGAAAAAGAGCAAGGTAAGCATATGAGGGGGAAAGCGCAGGGAAGGGAAAGTGCAGGTTTTATCCAAACATAATTAAAACTATAAGGATGGAAACTTGAAAGGAAATTACTAAATGCCCCTATAAAACTGCATCAGATCCTTCATTCCTCATGCCACAGATAAGCCGATCTCTTATTTATCAATGACAGACATCCAGTCGTTGTTGTAGAACTTTTCTGAGCTCTCTACAAATTGCTATAATCCTTTCAAAAAGTGTATAAAATTTAGAATGTCCAAGCAAACAAGTCCAAGCAGGGTGCATGGGAGCAATAATTTCCTCACACGCACAGACCAACCAAAGAACACTTGGCTGGGTTTCAGCACACCACCAATGTCCCTTTCAACTTCACAGAACTCCAAGATCAAATCTTCCCATCCTGCAGACACATGCAATATTCTTTGTTCCAAATTCATGACCATTGATTGGGCTGCATTAAAATGCATATGAGACAACACCAATTACAATGGGCTTTAAATCAGACTTCAAAACAAAATGTGCTGCGAAAAATGGGGTTTTCCGAGGACCAGAAGACAGGCATGCTAAGAGCTTATTCCAACAGCATTCTGCAACAAAAAACACTTATTGATGCAAAAATGATAGCCAAATTGTAGTCTACACCAAGAACAAGCAGGAGTATTCCCAACCAATGAAAGAAGCAATCAGGAACAATGAGATGACCAGGAGTATCTGCACCTGTTAGTACAGCCCCATTTTAGGCTCCCAGTTCTGGCAGTGTTCATATAAAAAGTATCTCATCTAATCTAACACTGCAATAAGCTAATGAAAAACAAAAAGCCAACTCAGAAACCTCACAGACACTACGGAGAAGATGCAGAACAGAGCTAATGAATGAAAAGAACAGAGCTGCTGAATGAAAAGATTCCATTCTATGACAGAACAACAATACACAGCTACAGTTTCACAGAAGAAAAATGGGAAATAGTTTCACTTGTGTCCTGGTTTGAATTAGAAAATAATTAATTTATTTTGGTGAACTTAGGTTTCAGCTCAGTCTTTTCCAAGTAACTGCACTTTCAGCAGTCAACATCCAATTTATGCAGACAGTATCTGCTTCTGCAAGTGATGTTTACAGCTACTATCAGGGTTTGGTTTGCAGAAAGGCCATAGCCTATATCTGCCTCTGTGAAGACCAAAGCCACTGCTAAATCTTGTGTACCACACTGTGGGTACAGTGAGACGCTATAGCTGTGAGGAGGACAGAACAGGACAGATGACCCTAAAATGACCAACAAGGTATTTCCATTCCATATTGATTATGTTCAGTATAAAGCTGAGGGTCCACAAGGGTGGTCTCTTCTCCAATAGCCAGAGTCAGAGGACTGTGTTATTCTGCCTTCAATCCCATTCTGCGCATGCCTGAATCCACCTTCTGCATCCAGTTCCCATCAGAAGTACCCAGTCTGGTACTTCACTGGCATCACCAGCGGTGACAGTAATAACTGCCATTCAGAAGGTTTGGTTCTGTAATGGTTTTGTATATATTTCATAGAATCATTAGGGATTGGAAGGGACCTTGAAAGATCATCTAGTCCAACCCCCTGCCACACAGTAGGACCACCTAGACCAAGTAGTACAGGAACATATCCAGGTGGGTTTTAAACGTTTCCAGAGAAGGCGACTCCACAGCCCCACTGGGCAGCCCATTCCAATGCTCCGTCACCCTCACTATGAAGAAGTTCCTTCTGATATTTATATGGAACCTCCTATATCATCATTATTTTCATTAAAGTGGTTTCACTTTTCTTTTTCAATCCTGAAGTGTCTTTTCCTTCTTGCCTTTCTCTTACCCTTTAGGAAGGGAGAGGGATTAGTAAAGAACATCTGTCATTCATCTAGTGGCCAGCCACACCTCAACCCATGACATCTATACGTGAGAACACTTCTAAGAGGCAGAGTTGTAGGCATTTTGTAACAGTTCTAGAAAAGGCTACCATTCTTGCAAAGGCAGATAATCAGCAAATCCATGACACAACTATCCCACTCCACACTGCAGAAACTCCTGCTGCTCCTGACTTCCAGTCTGCAGGGCTTGCGGAGCCAATTCTGCAATTTGAACATAGAACCACAGAATAATTTAGGCTGGATCAGCAAGTCCAGACGTTAGTCTAACTGTACCGCGCCCACTGCTAAACAATGTCCTTCAGCTCTAGATCTACATGGCTTTTAAACACGTCCAGGGACAGCAATGATACAAGACCAAATCACTAATGAGACTGTCTGCTCCTGGAGTTCAGGGGTTCCTAAGGCAGTCTCCTCAGTCTACAGCCATATGGCTGGCAATGTAGACATGAGCTTCTGAGCAACAAAGCTCCTCTTGTTCATTAACCACAGTAGCTGCTGATTTAAGTGAAACAATGTCCTGGGATTGATCACTTCCAAAATTACTATTTTTGTTTAGAGTCTTTGAAATGTAAAGTGACAAACATTTTAAAAAAATTGATAACACCCGTTCTGAATCTCTGCTGTCTCCTTTTCCACCTACTGGCTTTCATTGGCTGAAGAAATTCTCTCACATCTCCTAGGATAAGGCTTCTCCCTTCCTCTGAAACATCTGACGTCAGCATCTGTCAGAGATGAGATAGCAAATGGTACAGACCTGAAGCCTTCTCTAGCCTGGCAATTCTTGAATTCTTAAACAATTTGCCAGCAAGCAAGGAAACTTCTCCAGCTTTTTAAATAGCGACAAATTCTTCACTTCTCCATGTTGTCTGAAATGCCACATACACTCACATCTCTCTCAAACCAGTAATTGTGCAAGTTCGTAATTCTTAATAATTACAGTGAAGATGCCTAGACTACTGCAAGCCACCAAAATTGAACTCCTTACACAGATGCAAATATCCTATTTTTAGACATGCAGAATCACATTTTTTCCTCAGTCCAGTGGCTCTTCCTCAAGGCATCAGAAAGTCGTGCACAGTGCTTTTGTCCTGCTAATGTGGTACTTTCAGAAAAGTAGTTACCAATATAACAGTATCTATAAAACTTCTCAAAGACTATTCCTTCAGGCACAGTACTTTTGTCTCTACATCATCCAAATAAACTTTTTCCTGTTACTGCTGCTCTTCAGCTACAACTGTAGAGGCTGAAAGAAGAAAGATACTACCATGATGAGTTGAGTTTATGCTTATTCATCACAGCACTACAGACACAAAAATTCCTAGATAATTCATACGCATATTTCTGTGTTCACTGATAGAAGTTAACCTCTTGCTCCAAAGGGAGTTTGTGGTTAAACCATTTTTTGTGGAAACAATACATTTTCTGTTTGAATTTTTTACTACTGTTACAAGCCTGTTCTTTGAACACAAACTCTGCAGACAGGCTTTTACATGTAAACCAAGCACACTCTTTCAATAATGGCAGAACATCCCTCCTCTCTTATGGATATAACTGTTATGGGCACAACAACTTTAAGGAACACCAAACAGGAGAAGCTCCTCTCCAGGCATGCAGCAGCTGACTTCCCCAGCAATTCCAAAACCAGTTTTGGTGGCCACCTAGCCTCTCCTGCCACCACACTGCCCACCTGATAGGACACATGATGAGTGACAGTCTTGCGATTTGAGTTAAGTTGGAGAGTCTCCATGGAAACAAAACATGACACTAAGAAATAAAGCAGAAAACAGATTTGAAAAGAGGGTCCCAGGCTGCAGCCCATCAACAGTCTGGAGGGACTCCAGCACTTGTCACAGGGATGGGAGAGGTAAATAGGGATAAAATAATTTCTTATGAAACAGTGTCACATTTCACAGATAATTCATTGATAGTGACCGGTTTGGGCAACAGCAACACAACCTCTACCACTGCATAAACAGCAGCAGCTTCAGACACATAATAGGCAATGGAGACTGTATTCACAGAATCATAGAATCATTAAAGATTGGAAGGGACCTCAAAAGATCATCTAGTCCAATCCCCTTGACACAGCAGGATCACCTAGACCAAGTCACACAGAAACATGTCCAGGCGGGTCTTAAACGTCTCCAGTGAGGGAGACTGCACAACCCCCCTGGGCAGCCTGTTCCAGTGCTCCGTCACCCTCACCGTGAAGAAGTTCCTTCTCAGGTTGATGTGGAACCTCCTGTGTTCCAGCTTACAACCATTGCCTCTCATCCTATCACCAGATGACATTGAGAAGAGCCTGGCTCCATCCTCCTGACACCAACCCTTCAAATATTTATAGACATTAATGAGGTATTGCTCAAAGCTGAGCTACAATTTGGACTTGCAACCCTTCTAGGGCAGATTCAAACGTTATGGAAACAAGCTCTGAGCTGCAGATTCAAATACCAGGGACTTCCAACTTCCACATGATGAACACTAGCTATGTGTCCCACATGCTATGTGAGCTATTATCTCAGATGTTCTACTGACAGTCTAATGAGAAGGGGGTTTGCTCAGGCTGCGTGTTCCAGACAAGTAAGCATGATAACCCTTGGTATGGAACTACCAGCTTTTTCTTATTAGTAACCACTTCCAGGCATAAGCACAAGATGGGTGTGATCAATGTCATCCCCTTCCATCATTTGCTCCTTCATCATGGAGCCAGAATTCTCAGTTCAAGCACTCCAGTCAGAGAAAAATGATCACTGAAATGCAGCAGCTAAGAGAGGAATGTTGAAATCAACATCGTCATTATAGCCAAAAGCAACTGAAGAACCATCATCTTTCTTTCAAACACACTCACCACCTGAAAACTACTTCCTGAGTGAGCTGCACTTTGTTAGGACTAAACTCATTGCAATCTGGAGCTCCAGCCCATTTTTGCTAAATGACATGAGCAACACAGCACTCATGCCAGACAAAGCGTGTCTGCACCAGCCCCAAGCAATGTCCTGGTGGGACAGAGCTGAACAGTCTCTCGCAGCTCTCCAGCTCACTGAGCACAGACATCAAGCTGGCAGGGTGCAGCACTGTCCTGTATTTCTAGTCCTTAAGCTAGCTGCAAAAAAAGCTATCTTTCAAGTCAGCACAGCTCATGGCTGCCTCGGGTTTATAGTTTGACTCCTGAAAGCTGCACAGCCTTGGAATTCTTCACAGTCCTCTGAGTCCTGAACAAAGATGTGGCACAATCTGGCTGTTATTCAGATAGCAAATACAGAACTCAGCAAGTCTGCTTGAGATTTTTCTTAGAAGCATGATGAAGAACAGTAAGTTCACACAGGGAGAGAGAAGGAGGTCTTGGCTTTGGACTCATTACACCTACAATAAAATTCTTGGAATGATTATATGTCATGTTTTCTCACATCTCTCATTAATTACTGCTCTTTGTGCAATTTGTTCTTATTAAAAAGTAACACTGCTAGCAGTTTTCAGGAATACCTGTGCAAGGCACTACACCCTTAATTTCCAAGCTCTGTAACTTCTTAGTCTATTTATAGAGACATATGAGCATGGCTTGAAGGCGACAAGTGTAAAGTATGAAGGCTCTTACAGGAGAAGAATGGACTGCCACTCTTGACTGAGATTCTCATCCCAGATATACCATGCCTCAGCCCTCTGCACGGTTTTCCAATGATAAAATGAGATCAGAACCCATAAAAGTCAGAGGAACTCCCCAACGCATGTCAAGAGAATAAGCTCTTGTAGATAAGCTTTCTTGAGCTCATCCTTGGCCCTTTTCATGCTCTTTGGCTCTAAAACTTTCTATGTGGATATGTTATCCAGCGTAACAAGGGATGTTGGAGGGTGTCCAGAAAAAGATGAACAGAGGGTTGAAGCACCTCTGCTATGAAGACAAGATGAGGGAATTGGGGTTGTTCAGCATGAAGAAGGTTCATGGGGACTTTTCAGCAGCCTTCCAGTATTGGAAGGAGGCTACAGGAAGGCTGGAGAGGGACATTTTACAAGTGACTCTATTGATAGGACAAGGGGGAATGGTTTCAAGCTAAAAGATGGGAGACTTAGACTGGATCTTATGAAGCAATTCCTCACTATGATGGTGGGGAGGCACTGGAACAGGCTGCCCAGAGATGTTGTGGATGTCCTCTCCCTGGAAGTGTTCAAGGCCAGGTTGGATGGTGCTCTGGGCAACCTAGTCTAGTGACGGGTGTTCCTGCCCATGGCAGGGATTTGAAACTAGATGACCTCTGAGGTCCCTTCCAACCTAAGCGATTTATTTTATGATTCTGTGTGGTTCTGTAAAATAAGGATAAAAACAATTAAGTCTAAGACATACTTTAAAAAAAAAACAAAACACAAGCCATTAGGTTACTTCATAGTTACCAGTTAACATATTCTACAATAGTCACTGCATTTTCAGTTCCATCTTGAACAGGACCAGTGCATTCAGTTTAACACTGACTTCCATTTCTGCTAATGCTACCTGCACTCCAGCCTAGGCTTCTCCACACCTGTCCACCTGGACAATGAGTTTCCCATCTTTGGTTCGGCCACTGCTGACGATCATATGCTGGGGTGATTTACACCACTCACATCAGGAAGCCACCCTGAAGGGAGTTCACCACATCCACAACGAATAATTTACTACTTTTCAGGAAAAGCCACAGTTACAGTGAGTGCAAAGAGGACGATTCCCTGTCTGGGAGCACCACCCACAGGGTGTTCAGATCCAAGAACCTTCTGCTTCTCTAAGGTCACGAGGCAGCACTGAGCATGCCCCTGAACATCCTATTGTAGCTCACAAAATTGTACACTCAGCCTTTGGTTGAACAACAAGTACAACATCCTCGCTTACGAGACACATGAATTATTGATGATGTTCAGGAGCCCTATTAAACCATGTAGTGGGCCAGTGTGAACATTCAGTAGTTCAAATGCATCAAAATGCACTATAGAGCTTTCTATTTTGAAGTTTGGCTGTTAGAGGAAAGAACTCTCACAAATATATAATTTTGTGCAATTTCACTTGGACACTCACTGTAATAGCTGTCGTATTTATGACACCATGAGTCATATCCATATACTCTTCAGATAGCAAAGACAACATTATCCACATTATTTAAAATCAGAGTCCTTATGCAGGAAAACAGTCTGCTAAAGGCATATTTGCTTTAAACTATGGGTTTAGTCTATAAATACATACTATTTCTGTACATACATCTATGTAAGCCATGAAATGCATAAAAATAAATGTTATAAAAGGAGACTAATTTTTAGATCCTGCCTATAAAACTGAGAAAGTTATTAAATTGCCTTATTATGAGTACAGACAAATCCTTGTCATGCAATAATTAAACCATAAAATAAACCTCTCAAAAGACTATTCCACATTCAGAACATGATATTCATTCTTATCCTGCCAGCATTTATGTTCCACTGAGTACAATAAGACAGAAAACAAAGTTATCTTTATTTTGAATGTAGGGCAGAGTGGGGTAGCACCGTTTTGATGGACGCTTTCAGTAAGTTTGAGACAAGATATATTTCTCCATTCATATCTGGCAGGTATTCAGCTGTAAACCTGAGAAATTCACACACTGAGGTTCAGCCCCTCTCTTTTCTTCCTCCTCTTCACATTATGTGTAGGAGACTGGCTCCTGAGGATATAACTCCTTGCTGATTGTTGACATTGTTTTCACAGCTACCAGGGACTTTTCTGGGTTAGACACTGCACACAGTTTAGGATTTCACACATTTTTTTCAGTGCTGTTAATAATAACATCATCTAAACCTGAGCAGTAAAACATTTATTTTAAGAGACCTGATGTCTTGATTTATGGGAACACTTTAGTAGTTTGGGACTCATAATCCACCTCATTTACTGCAGTTACATAGAAACACTAATCAATATTTGGGGAGATGCCGTTGCGTATGACGTTCAAAGGCATCGAACAGCATGTGGTTGCTATATAAAATATTATGCATTTTTTATTCACTAAATCCACACAACTTCCCTTTTTAACATCTTTCCCTTCTTGCCTGCAATTACCATCCACATAAAACTAACTTGGGAAAACATTTAATCTAGAAATGCTACATTCTATGAAAAACATCAGAGATTGCACAGAAATTAACTATATCACCCCAAATTGCCATCTTTTACAGATCTCTGCCATGATGACCTCATTAATGTTTATAAATATGTGAAAGGTGGTTATCAGGAAGATGGAGCCAGGCTCTTCTCAGTGTCATCTAATGATAGGACAAGGCGCAGTGGGTGTAAGCTGGAACACAGGAGGTTCTACATAAATATGAGAAGGAACTTCTTCCCAGTGAGGGTGATGGAGCACTGGAACAGGCTGCCCAGGANGGACAAGGATCTGCTGGAGAGGGTCCAGCGGAGGGCTACGAGGATGATTAGGGGACAGGAGGGCATGGCTTATGAGGAGAGGCTGAGGGACTTGGGGCTTTTTAGTCCGGAGAAGAGAAGACTTAGAGGGGATTTGATAAATATTTATAAGTATCTGAAGGCTGGCCAGGAGAGGGGGGACAGGCTCTTTTCACCTGCTCCCTGTGATAGGACAAGGAGCAATGGGTGCAAGTTGCAGCAGAGGAGGTTCCGCCTCAACACAAGGGGGAACTTCTTTACTGTGAGGGTCACAGAGCACTGGAACAGACTCCCCAGGGAGGTCGTGGAGTCTCCTTCTCTGGGGACTTTCAAGGCCCGCCTGGATGCGTTCCTCTGTGATCTGTGTTAGATAGTTTTGTCCTGCTCTGGCAGGGGGGTTGGACTCTATGATCTCTTGGGTCCCTTCCAACCCCTAACATCCTATGATCCTATATCATAGGATCATAGATCATATGTTCCTGTGCAACTGAATCTAGGTGATCCTGCTGTGGCAGGGGGATTAAACTAGCTGATCTTTTGAGTTCCCTTCCAATCCATAATGTTCTGAGATTCTGTGATGTTCTCTGCTCCAAACTCCAGGAAACAGACTTCAAAATCTGTAAAGGCTCAGCACTCTCAAAAACTTTTCTTAAAGCCAAAGCACTGTTAACAGATAAATTAGCCTCAAAAGTCATTAAAAACCAAATATATTTCCATAACTACCTAAATCCAAACACTGCCATTGCACTGGATTTCTATATAGCAGTACAGCAACAGCTATTATAAATGATAGAAGCAACAACTGGAGGCAGTAGCTCGTCCTTGGATCTTCATTTCTGGAGTCAGCAACCACATTTGTGCAAAACACTTACCCAAAAGAAAATTCCTCTTATCGTCTACCAAAAAACAAAACACAAAAACCAAAGAAAAGGACTGCACTCTTTTCTTCTATTTCAGCTCTACTTCAAATCAAAAATTAACCATCTTAGAAAAATAGCATCAAGATTTTCAAACGACCTCTCAGCTACCCATCTTCAAAGAAACTACTGCCATTGCGACATACATTCAGGCCCTCAGAATGCTTTTCATGCTGCTAGGAAGCCTTGTGCTTAATGTAAGTATTTTCTCATTTTTCATTCATCAGCCAGAAGCAAAAAGAAGTCCCTAAACAACGCATAGTAAAAGTGCTACCTAACTCAGTGCACGCAGTTTTCTCCTAGAAATCTCAAAACACAAAATCAGGTGGATAGCACTCTATAATTATTATCCACAGTTTCCAGTGAGATCTTTCTCATCTCTGGGAGATGCAGTCTTACAGATGCATCAATCTAAGACAACAGTATAAACCCACTTGCAAATTCTTTAGAGGATTCTGAATTCCTCACTGCTTGAGGTAGTGACGTGGTTGATAGTCATCTCCTAGTCAAAGCTATGTTTTGGAATCCGTGGCCCAGGCCCAGCCTGGAAATGAAGATATTGATGCAGTTGTAGAGCAACACTATTTAGAGAATAAGAAGAGGTTGGGGCTCTTTTCTTTGTTTGTTTATTACAGATATACAGGGACTCTTTCATTCGAATTCTGGATTCAGTTCTTCCTTCAGCCACAGTTAATAACCGTATGACAGAGAATTAGAGGCACACAACTCCCAGAACTTGTAAAGCCATATTAAAAGTGTCTTTGGACAGCATGATAGAGGTGTGCTGGAGAGCATTATACAAAAACTTACATGCTTGCTTGCCTTACAGCTGTGGCAAGTCAATTCATTTCTCCTAGCTTCATCCCTCTCAAGAAAGTAAAAAACGTGAACATTAAACAGACAACACATTGCTGCAGTAGGCACAGACAGCACCTCTATTTTCCATCATGCTATTTTATACGTCAGTGCTACACTCAGGAGACATTTGTGATGGACCTCACTGGCTATCCTGGCCAAGAAGATTGGTTCTGAAAACATGTGCCCACAGGCCATCTAACAGGTAGCAGACTCAAAGGAAAAATACGGAGCCAACCGAGCTTAATTAGCTCAGCTGCACGGCATGAAACAAAAGTCTTTCTCTCCCCCCCCAGCCCTTACACAATGTCAGAACTGTGGAAGGAAAAAGCATTCTGTGAGATAAGCACAGTCATTTTACACGGCAACAGTTAGATGTCAACACGTCGAACTCCGCGTTCATTGGTGAAGTATGAAATTTCCTAACACGTGGTAAAAGCTGCGATATCAATACTGTGACATTGTCTGTAAACGTTAAAGAGCTGTAGTTCAAGATTTAAAAGAATCAGCCAGTTAAACTCAGGCAGAGTGGCAACACCAACCAGTCCACTGTAAAATTCACACCCTCAAGTCTGGACAGACTCAAACACACCAGGTCGAAAAAAGAAATCAAAAGATGTGTGAATCCAGTCACAGAACACAGAAAGTCCTCCCCAGCCTATTTACCTGTGCTCATGTGACTTCGTGTAGTCTAGGACAATACCAGGACTGTCTCTCATCCTGCCACGCACACATCATTGTAAGGATTGAGTAAAGAGTTTACACGGCAGGACAATAAAACAATCACTGCACGCAATTTCCTCCCTCAAAAATACACTTTTTTTTAAAAAAAAAACCCAACAAGAACTGTGATCTTTGAAACTGTATTCTCCAGAACATGAGGAGAGACACAAAAGGAGCCCAAGCAGACTAGACAGCAACAGAAAGGGGATTCTCCTGAGCACAGGAAGCTTACTGCTTCAGGAGGGAGGCAATAAACTTGCTCTCCTGGGTATCTCTTCTCCCAAACCAGCATCATTAGCACAAGCATCCATATCTGCACTTTCCCAAAGCATAGGGGAACTCACTGAAGTGCTGCCACCACTGAAAAAGCCAAGGGAAAACCGTACCTTATTTCCTGCAACTCTTCAGAAGACCAACAGGAAGCCCAAGGTGAGGCATGCCTCCCCAGCTTACTTTGACAGGCAAATTCAAAGAAGCAACTCTACAATACCAGTTGGAGAAATTAAAAGAGAACGATCATAAAATCAACAACCCATAGCAGCCAGGACAGTTAAATCTCCAGTCTACTTTCGGGGCTCAGCACAGACTAAAACTTTTCATCTCACCTTGAAAGAAAATACTGCATCTCAGCCAGTACTGCCATGGGCTGACACTGTCAGTATAGCAACTTTCTATCATAACTACACCCTAATTCACATTCCAATACTTAAAACATTTATCTTTTAATATATATCTAACAAAGTACTTGTTAGTAAGGTTTGCTTGTTCTAGTAATTGCACCATGACTAGAAGGCACCTGGGCAGCAGTACCTTGAATCTATTTAGGATGGCGCGTGGTGACAGGACTAGGGGGAATGGAGCAAAGCTGGAGATGGGTAGATTTAGACTGGATGTTAGGAGGAAGTTCTTCACTGTGAGAGTGGTGAAGGCCTGGAATGAGTTGCCCGGGGATGTGGTTGGGGCCCCATCCCTGGAGGTGTTCAAAGCCAGGCTGGATGGGGCTCTGGCCAGCCTAGTCTAGGGTGGGGTGTCCCTGCCTGTGCTGGGGGTGTTTGAGCTGGATGACGGTTCCTTCCTACCCTGAGTGACTCTGATTCCATGGCTTCTCCAGTCATGTGAGCCTGCTCTGGCAGGGGGATTGGAGTAGATGATCTTTTGAGGTCCCTTCCAATTCCTTATGATTCTATGAATCTAACCAAATTGTATTTGCAAATAGCAGAAGGTTATCACTTCAGCAAAGGATTTTACAGTGAATAATCAAAAAGAGTGAATAATCTTTAGAGAAATAAAGAGAACTTGAGAACAGAGTGATTCAACTCAACCTAAAAACTAGTCTAGATATTTTTAAGTAATCATTGCATCTTTATTTTGAAGAAAACCAACTTTTAAACATCCAAGGCTTGAATATTATTAAGACTCTTAAGAGAAGTATTCTACAGCACAACAGAGCACATATTTTATTTAAATTAGCATTACACCTAAGAGCTTTAGCACATATTTTCTTCTCAGGCAGTCCTTATTACTTCGTGACTCTTTCATATCACCCCTAAATAACACTGTCACTAGCTAAATGAATCGAGTGCACTGTACTTACAGAAGATTTATACAGAACTAAAACATGTATCAGTAGGCATACTTCTACCCTGAGCCTCCAGATACAGTTCCCTTTGGCACTGAAGGAATTACGTGCCTTTCTGCCCTGAATTTATAACAACCTAATTTACATAGGCACATATTCCTTATTCCTGAGCATGGTAAGCACCACTGTGCAAAATTGGAAGCCTCCATCTCTGAAAAGTGCACTGTGTGTCTCACCCTGTTCTGAACATTCCCTAAAGCCTAGGATACCTGGCATAGCTTAATACGGGCATTACAGAATCACAGAATAATAGTGGTTGGAAAGAACCTCCTAGATCACTGAGTCCAACTATACAACCAGACATTCCTCCCTTCTGGGGGGTGGGGGAGGAATACGCAGGAATAATAATGTCCAATCTTATTCAACAGTTACATGGGAGGTATTGGAGCCGTTAGAGCTGCAGGGGCTTATGGACTCACTTATACCAACAGGACAACCTTTATCCTACTGGTGAAGACTTGGGTACAGAAGGCCAGTCATGTCAATAAAGTGCCTTTGTCTTGCCACTGACATATTGTCATAAGAAGGTTCCAAAGACTTATAAAAGAAGTATGCAGATAGTAATGAACAATGCAACAACCATAAAAGAAAACATGTAATGTGAAGAAAACACAACTCTGAAATAAAATCATTCTATCAGTAAAGCCGACCACCAGCTGAGGGTAAATCAAACTATACTAAGTGTGGTGGCTGCAGGAGTAGTGATGGTAAAAGAAGCACCACACATCTGAAGGACTAGTAATTAGAGGTCTAATAACTGCAACTTCACTACACTGATTCAGCTGCTCAGTACTCTGGATAATACTGTATTTACTAATAGCAGCATTTTTAAATGCAGAATTTTTTTCAGATCAGATGTGTTTCACTACTTATTTCATACAGTTCAGAACTTGTTTCCGATTTAAATGAATACTGGAGAAGTTTTCAGAAGACAAATAATCTGGAAATACAGAACGAACCACAAAGAAACCATAAAGATGCAGACATTAAAAATTCCCTCCAAACCTTCTACGTACACCGTCCTATAACCTTGGCTGCTATAACACATTTCAGTGTTGCACCACAGCAAAGCCCACATGCTAGGAACGCTCAAAGCCTCCCATGCGCTCTGTCTGAAGTTCTGCATCTCCAAGTCACTGACCAGGAGAAGCAGCCATGCAGCTTGGGGATCCAGTCACCATGTGAATGCTGGTAGTGCTCACAGGCTGCCCTACCACGGGGAAAGCAGGATAGACAGCTGTAACTCTCTGGAGGTGAGGGTCTTGCTCTCCCTCCACTATGCAGCCATTATTTTCAAAATTGTTTGCAACATCACACTTACAGCTACATCAGCTTCTGCTGCAAACAGTCAGAGCTCGAACACTAAAGGAATCTGTCAGGCAGCATGATCATGTAAAGGTTCATAACCAAACACAAGGCCTTCTGCCTTCCTCTTGGCGCACTGCAGTCATCTCCTCAAGAAACCTCCACAGGAGAGGTTCTCCACACACCAGCTTCTACTCAATCACATGCAAGGAGCCCTACAGATGAACCCCAGTACTGGCTCAGAAACAAGCAGTTCTGTTCTGGTGCTAAGCAAAGCAACGTCAGACAAGGAGAGGGCAACGCTTTTGGAGAGGGGTGGTTATACAAAAAATTTCCCAGCTCGTAAAATTATTCTTTCTCATTCACGCGGTTTTAACTACTATATCCCACACCGGGCTTTGCTTAACCACATTCACAACACAGTCAGGCATACATGATACTGATCACTGCTGGCGGGTTATATTAGGATTATTGCATTCTCACCCTGTTTCTTGAATTATTCTCTGAGTATCTGCTATCTGCCACTGTTGGAGACAGGATACCAGGCTGTCAGTGATTGTTATGTCAAGGAAATCAATGGACTGCTCAAGAAAAAATGGTGAAAAAATTAAGATGGTAAAAGAAGAGAGGAAAAACTAGTCAAGGTGGAACCAGAGAGAGAAGGACAAGGGGTGCCAAATGAGTAAGAATTGCAGGGTAACCTTTGAGGGGATAGGAAAGAAAAACCAGCACCACACCAGTCAGAGGGGGGGAAAGTATTATTCCATACTCCAGCTGGAAGGGAAGTACCTCAAGAAAGGCATAACAGAAAAAAAGATGATCAAGCTAAGGAAAAGGTCTAGATGCCAGGAATATGATGAGCTACCACAAAGGAACATATTAGACCAGAAATTCTAAGTGGTTGAGGTTGTTATCCACACTGGGCACGAGCCCTAGAGCAACATCACAGAGCAACTGCTAGATGACTGAACTCCTAAAGAATTAAAAGAAAGGGATTACATGAAATACCATCAGGAAGACCAAAAATGGGAAAAGTATGGGAAAACAGAAGAATGCTCAAACACTAAATTTCTAATTTGCTTTGTCTTTGTCACAGGCAATTCTACTGAACAGAAACCTGTGTAGTCTCTTTTGGAAAACATCACACATTGCCATCACGAAGCAGAAAGCAGTAGAGATGGTCGCAAATGCAGGGAACCCTGAATCTGCCTACGATGGAAACCTTAATCAGCCCTCTTGGATACTTCTGAAATTATTGTTAATACTCTTAATAAAGCATGTTGGCAGGGTGGGGGACAGCAGCTGCACCAACACTCTGGGTTTGTTTTTTTCCAGACAGCTCAGTCACACCACATACTGACTGTAAGAATAGCATTACTTGAAAGTACTACAAAACACTTTTAAGAAAAATCACTGATAATTGACATGATGTCATTTTAATGAAGAACCACTAGTGAATGAAGTGATTTTAACTGGACACACAGAAACAAGTTTCTCGGCTCGATGCAGTTCAGAACTGGCTTAAGTTATACATTGCCAAACTTAGATGACTACATCAGACGACTCAGGCCCCTTCAGAGCCCTGCCCCTGCCAAAGATCAGACACTGTAACACAGGAAAACACAAGCCTGCTAGTTCAGGATCAAAGCATGCAATGGTGAATGATCCACCCCATTTACAGAAGGATCAACTGTATGTTGAAAATCAGAGAAAAAAATGTATATTGGAATCAGGGCAGATAAATGGAACGTGAGGTTCCTGGCTGTGCTTGGAGCTACAGGATCTAATGATACCCTTGGATGTTTGAAGAGAGGCAGTTTTGTCCAAGGTGATAAAGATGATGCTTCTGCATATGGTATTTAAGAGTATATAATAGACTGTGGTGTTCTGCTGGACCAGAACAGTCACCGCTGATGTTGGCCACTGAGAAAGAGGCTGAAAAACTGGAAGATAAATGCATAGAATTTGAGAGTCTGGAAACAGACTGTGTGGAAAGAGTTTAAATTATATGATCACGTTAGCAGAAAGAAGGCTGAAAAATTATTTGCCTGCATCATGGAAAATTATTTTCATTATTAGCAGACTCCTTAATTAAGTACAGAAAGGAAGAAGAATATTCGACATATGGAATAAGAAAATAAACTTGGATTGGATTTTTTTCCTTCACTCACCAGAAATAATTACTCACCAAAACAACTACCCTCAGGACACCTTTTAGTCTCAGTTATCTGCATTCTTTAAACAGGGCTGAATATGCTTCTGAAAGGCAGGGAGAAATTGCCAAAATGCATTTTCTACAGGCTGGTATCAGGAGGTCAAACAACATGATCCTAATAACGTATGCCCTACAGAACCAAAGACTGCTAGACAGTATTTGTCATATTTACACCATAATGCTCAGCCTTACGTGGGGCTTTGTACATAATTTTAGAAAACAGGTGATGATTAACATTCAAAGATAGGTAGTTATCAATACAAGAGGCTCCTTTGATACACATCTATTCACATTTGTTCCAGCATTCAACTATGATTTTATTGTCATAAGCCAAGCACATCACACTGGGTACCATAAAAGCTAAAATACAGGCTTTTCCAAATAGAACCCATATTAAATTAAATTATAAGTAAGAGTTTCAATAGATCTACAAAAGCCCTCATCAGAACTATTAAAATACAGTCTTTTGAGACAATGCTCACAATAGATGTTTGCAAACCATAATATACGTTAAACTGTGGGTAATTAATATGCTTCTGTAATCTTTTTTATTTTTTCCTGTGCAAGCAACAGCTTTTATAGACCCATGTATGTCTGCCCAGAGCTTCCCAAATGCTGCATATGATGAAAAAGAACAGAGCTAAGCATTCATCATCAAATGCTGCAAGTTTGGCATGAAAACACATTCTTGAATTCCGCATTTTGGTTGAAACAATCCAAAATATGAAATATTTTATGGGACAAATCTCATGCTACTGGTCTTCTCTCTATAATAGTAACTACCTCTTCACAGTCAAGGTAGAGAAAAAGATCAGTGAAGCCCACTGATACGACATGCCATCTACATCAGTCTCTAAACTGACACAGATTTTCTCATTTCAGTTTCACCATAAAGCCTGGAATGTACAAGTGAAGAAGATTTCATCACTGTTTAACAGGAGGGGAAAAAAGCATAACTCATAATCAAAGAGATTGTATTTACAATCGCGTTGCAATAGCTGGTCCCAGTGAACAGAAACATAAAGAGTAGCTGCTATTGGAACGTTCAGTGGCAAACAGCAGCACATAGTTCACAGTCACACTCAATAGTATGAGTTGACAGAGCCACACAAGTTCAGTAAGGCAGCTGGATCCTCTGCCGTATCTCTCATTTTCACCAAACCCATCAAAGGAGCCTGGAGAAGCCCACGCAGAGCTGACCAATTTGCTGGACAAGGACTGAAACCAGCTGCCATTACTCAGGGGGTTTCATCTCATCTAGCGCTGCAGCCACTCTGTCAAGACAGTTACATAGGCTCCATCCACACGACTAGAGAGAACTGAGCATTTCTAGCCTGCAATTATCCTCATTTGACTGTACACTGCTAAAATAAGGGGGGGATGATGGTCCCTCAGAGTGCCAGTTTCCTCTGATGTGAGGAAATTCTAAACAATAAACTTTAACGTAAAAGTCTGCAGCATCAGGTTACCATGTTTTTTGTCTTTTGCTGCAGGATAATATCATCTATAATAACCACTGGGACCTTCCCTAATGTCACCACCTCAAAAGTTCATTTGGGACAGAGCAGGGAGATAACACTGCCACTGCTTGAGTTAGAAGCAAAATTAATTATTTGCCACCTACTGTCTGCAGCAAAAGAAGAGACCAAAATATCAGAAATCAGTGTAAAAGCGAGCAGTCTACTAGAATCTCTCAGTGTCTGTCTCACTGCCCAGGATAGTGAAGTGATGATCCGTGTGTCCTGGCTGAAGTAGCTTCTGTAAGTTCACAGAGTGCAGCCCATGGGTGATAGTGGGGCTAGATGTACGTGTCTACTACTACCTAGCTCACAAATAAAGGGCAATTTTGGTACGTAACATCTACCTAGCTCTATCTGTCTCTTTATTGTACAGAACCACAGCATTCACATAATATTTATAGCAACCAAGGAGTATTTCAGTGATGGGAGAGGCAATTCCACTTCTCTACTGTTTGTTGACTTGCGTCTAGAATGTGCAATTCAGTGGCTGAAGAACGTATCATCTCTACTCGTGCTGCACTGTGCAGAAGTGCATACATTACAACCTGTGACATTTGAACAAAGGTAGTAAGATCCTTGGACACGTGCCACCACAGCTCAGTAGTAAAATTACAGTCCCTGGAACATTTTATGATCTCTGATGATTACAGCATTTGGATCAGGCCGGTGGTTCAAATTAATCTGATCTTCAAAAGTTACAGCATTTAATTAGGGTTAGTAATAAAAATTATAACATTCAAAAGAAAACATATGATGTTTTCAGGGTTTCTGCCCTGAAACAGGGTGGGGTGAGAGATATCAGTCAAGGTTGAAAAACTTTGTAAAAAATTAATATTAAAGTGACTAACAATCAAATAAAATAAATTTCTGGAACACTAAACAATAGGTAGCAGCTACCTCTTATCTTTGGGGTGGAAAATCACTTACTACTTTTGTACCTCAACACATTTTTACTTTGATATGGTGCAAAACCCTCTCTGCAACACAGGTCCCTTATATGCATTTTCTAAGCGACTAAATCCTAGCACTACATCTTGGCTTTCATCGCTTTTTAGACTGGTGGGAGCCATATAATGATTCATCATTAAAGTAATCTTTAAGCAGCTTTGTTCCTATCTGTTGCTATATGTATTAAATAGAAATTGCTCTTTGAATTCACCTCTAAGGTCAGACCCATTTTTTTAGCTAACAACAATGTTATCTCCAGTCATCATCTGAACACAGTGACAAAACCTTTTGTGTAATATAAATATCTGCATTCCCTAAGAGGAGGCTGATGCCACCCCCTACTGTGAATGCATTTTGTAAGTGGTACAAAGCCAAAGAGATTTCAAACAGTAGCTGCAGTCTCTTAAAGATACTCCAGGCACTATCAGAAAGGCACAGTTTTATGTCCAACTCGGCGGTTTCCGGACCACAGGATTTGGTAGCTGGCATACAAGCAGCATCCAAAGCATAAAAATGCAATGGTTGCTGAAAGAGTGCAAGCACCTAATTTTATTTACTCCCCACAGAAACCAAGGGAATCACTCTCTAAGCAAACAGTTCCTGAAGGTTCAATTTATTCCCTTTGCACTTCTGGGTTACAGCTGCCCTGCACCACCTGTGACTGCCAAGAGCACACGACAGGACAGCATCACTCACTATGGATCCAATGGGTAAGGTCAGGCATGTGTCTCTGAAAAGGCAAGCTCTATAGGGACCCCAGCAACACTGCTGCTAGGCCACCATCGGGCCCAGATGAACATCAAGGTGAGCTCTACCTTGCAGTAGGACACAGAGGACACACCAAGGACTGACTTGTCCTTGTGACACAAGATGGGCAGTTATGCGATTATCAGGTAGAAGGCAGCATTACAGTGCAGGTGACACACAATGCTGACGAGCTCTCTTTCCATAAACAAGAATTTATTTAATTACCATTATTAACTCTAGCAAATAATTCCTGACTTTCACATAATTAGAGTTTACTGCAAAACCTTATAATTGACCAGAAAGTCTGCTTAGAAACACTGAGTAGTTCAAATGCACTGGTTTGATTCCCTGAGCAGATAGGAGTATGGCTGTAGGGCCCCTATTCCCATCGACTCCTCCAGACCATATCATGTGCAAAGACACTCCAACTCCAATTTGCTGTTTTCACAAATACTTTTTTTAAAAAATGCATTTGCTGGAAAAGGTGCACAAAGATGACCAGAACACTTCCTGGCCTGCAAGCACCAAATTAATTTTGAAACCATCTTTCTGAGAACCATTTTACTTTAATTAAGCCAGTTCTAATCACCATTTTGCCAGTCTGCAAACAGCAGTAAATGGGATGACTACCATGTATTATTTTCTAGTGTTTCCTGCACACATAACTGGGTTATTTAACTCTCACCACCTTTTAGAAGTGCTTTTCTAGGGAGAAGTCATTCGGATGAGTGTGATAAAGCAAGGATTCTCCATCTAGAAGAAGAGGAACAGCTACTTCCCCAAGCATCATCGTGGCCTCCATCCCCTGAAGCAGTTGTGGCTTCCTGATTAATATACAGCACCAAATCCACCAGATGCACTTCTCCTCTACCTCCAGCACAGAGGTCTTGCAGAGCAACAGAGATTTTTCTCTACAGGATCTCAAAGGATGAGGCACAAGTATCCTGTTCCTGCAAAAAAAGGAAACCTTCCTGCCTGCATTTGGGCCCAAATGACAGCTACAAACAGGGAGTCTTCTCCAGCCTTCGCTATGAGATCTGGCAGTTCCTAGTTAAGCACAGCACAACAGCCTTGGGGAAGTTGAGGAGGCCATAATAAAAGCTCTGACTAAACTGCTCAAGTAGCAAATATTCCAGTCAGAAGGCCCTGACTAAACGAAACGTAAAAGTAGCTAAAAAGATTTGCAGTGCAGATAATAACCCTGCGCTCTTTGCGAAGAGTGCTCCTATCAGTGACACATTTGGTCTGCCAGAACGCCACAGAAACACTTCTGAAACTTCCACTGCAATGGCACTGTTGACTGTGCTATCCATCTCAATAGATCTGCAATGCCAGAAATGCGCACAAACCTCTCTCCATGTGATCCAGGCACATAATCCAGGCAGCACCTACCTATTCTGCACAGCCAGGGCTCCTTGGCAGGGTCTGTGTCCATAGGCTCAGGAAACAACATGCAAACGTACATATGAAAGTCAACAAGGAGAACCAAATCAAATAAGTCTCCAGTACCAAACACCCTACATTTCTGGGGGAGATGGTTTGAAAACTTCTCTGTCAGCTTAATCTTTACAGAGAAAACCTCCTGCTGGAGATCTCAAGACAAACCAAAAATGCGGTGAGAAAAGAACACCATTAGCAGCTACTGATTTGGTTGGGGGCTTCCTAAACAAGCCTAAGGAAATTTGATGTCACTGGTAGTTTTTTCTCTGAGGTATTGGTGCAAAAATCCTCAAGGAAAGGTTGTGGTTGGTAAAACACTTAGCAGAGATGAACAAAACTCCTCTCCACAAGAGCTGGAAAAGCAAACCACACAAGCCAGACTCACACACAAGCTGCTTCCGAAACAAATTTCCTTCCCTGCTTCCAAATGCCAAGATAAAAATCTAAGGACCTTAGAATTCCCTTTCTCAGGGAAGAGGACCTCTTTTCTTCCTCGTAGTGTAATTTCAGTCCTCCGAAACCACCATTTGCCTGTCAGCAGCATTTTCTATCTCCATGTGGGTGTCCTCTGTCCTCCCCACATCCACGGGAGCAGAATGAACGGACCTGTAGAGTGCACTGTGTCCCGTTCTCTGAACCAAAGCATAACCCAGCATACTGCAGCCAACTCCTTTGAAAGGTTGTACGCTAGGAAGAAGAGAAGCTCTCAGGGTGCATTCCACTGAGATCAAGGCAAGTTTGTCCCAATTAAGTGCAACAACTTTATAGCCAGGCATCACTTATGTATCCCTACTGCACACGCAAACCCCATGCATGTATTTTTGTCTGATGTTAGGCTGCAAATTAAAACCCGCTACACAGAAAGATTTTTTAACTTTTATAGCCCAGGCTGAGCAGGACTCAAACCTGCCAACAAAGATCACAGCATATTGCACAAGCAGCAGCACCTACCTCAGTAAGCTGAGAGAGCCAGAAAGTGAACAAAATTCCTCTTGGAGGGAGACATTTACCCCAGCTCAGACACGCTGCCATGCCTGGTGCTTCACACACACCAAGAAAGCATCTTCTGTGAGCAGCGCAGCTCCTCTCACACACCAAACTGCAGCAGCAACCTAGCAGAGCAGCAGCAGTTGAATTGCTGTACATGTATCTCTGCAGATTATTTCCTGCTCGAATACTTGTCATAAAGGCAGATGCTGTTAACCCCCTGGAGGTCTGTGCCTCTGTCCCCCCTCAGCAGGAGCAAGCAAGCAACTCCAGATATTCTGCGGTGAGGCCAGAGAGGGGGTGACTGAAGACACACCGAGGATCCTCCGAGCATTAGTCCCAGCCTCGAGTTAGTAGCAGTCACATCGCGCTCAGGGAGCCAGGCGTTCCCACAGCATCCCCGGGCCGGCACCCTGCGGCTCCCGCTGCACCAGCCGCTGCAGGTCCCCCGGCTCCGGCCAAGCGCCGCTCGCAGCCCCTGCCGGGGCCCGCTGGGGCGGGGGGCACCCGCACGCCGCACCTGTGGTTGGAGGCCACGGCCACACAGGCAAGGAGGTGAGGGGCACAGGTGAGGAGCCCAGCCAAGCGGTGTCACCGAAACTCAAGCATGAAGAGCTCCTGCTTCTGGCACAACGCCCTCCGGCTCCAGGCACTGCCCATCACCTGCGGGCACCCACACCACAGGCGAGCGGTCATTGTCTGCACCGCGCCGAGCCAGACAGCTTCAGCTCTGCTCCCTTGCACAGCCCGTGAATGTGACTGGAAAGCATGGCTGAAAAACATGCCACAATTAACAGGAGGGAGGGAGATACTATTGCTCTCCTGCTAGTCTTAAAGGCACATTGCTCACATGTGCTCCAGCACCAGCGTCTCACCCATTTGCAGGCAGCCAAGAAGCTCAGGCAGGAGCTCTGCCTGGATTACGAGAAGGAAAGCACCCCGGGAGTCAGAAAGGTAAGGGGCAGCTAGCAGGACAGCCCCTACAAAAGGATCTGGGAGTGAGGACTCTTATATTTCCACCACCATCCCAGGAACCAAATCGAGTCCCCACGACAATCTTTCCCTCCTCTGCCAAGCAAAACAGCTCATATATGAAACACTCCACAAGAAATCTGTAAAACACGTATTTACTCTATTAAAAAAATCTACTTTTTTCTCAGTAGTGGTTGTTGCCTTATGCAAAATGCTTTTCTGAGCAGGACAGAGTTGCATGAAGCCCTGGATTGCTTTGCATCACATTAACACCTTTGATTCTCCAAGTCCACTGGAGGTACAAAAAAATTAACCTGTTTGATACCTGCCTCCATTAACCATGAGGGAAGCTACTACCAGTGTGAACATTTTAGCCTGGACAAAAGTAACAAAACAAACTACTATGGTGAAGAAGCTGTAAGTTAAGCATAGTTTAACTTCAGGGCTTTTTGAAAAACAGCCTGAAAGAAAAGGTACAGACTTTATACCATTAACAGAGAATCAGTGAAGAGTTACCTCTGACGTAAATGTGCATCACAGTATAATAAATGGCTGCTTTACTGTAGAGCTAGTGCAGGGCAACTATTAAGACATGATCACCTGATGACACAACTGCAATGCAAATTTCCCTGCTTCTAGGCCATGCAGCTTTGTGCAAAAATACCACAATGAATTAGTTCAAATATGTCTTTATTAAGAACCATGTATCTTAAAGTCTTTATGACACTAGACCTACAAAACCTATGTAAGTAGTAATCAAAATGCTAGCAGGGCACTTAAGGCTTTATATTCCTGAAGGTTTTCTCCTGAGCATCAAAGATCAAACTTGTTCTAAGATCATAAGTGAAGATTAATCAAGTATAATACTTCATCAACTCAGTATGCAAACAGAGCACAGTGAATATCATGAGTTCTCTACAAATGCCTGTCCTGAAACGTCCCTTGCAGCGCATTGAACAGAAATACTCTATGTACAGGCATTATTATTTTTAAAAAGTGCAAGACCTGACTGATTAATCAACATTAAATTCAGTGGAAAGTACTTCCTATTAAATTCTTAAGATCAAACATGGATTTGAGTTATTCCATAGTGTGCAATAGAGTGCTTTGAAGTGAAAAGCCCATGCCAGTAAAGTCACACCTCACTGATACCTACCACATCTGTCAGAAGAATTATGCACCTGTGTGAGGATACAAGTGGGCCACACTTAGCTTAAATGATGAGATGTACATCATCAAAGAGTGAGCACTTCATCTCAATATGAGACTTCATTTTTTTAAAGATTTGAGGTGTCATTTTTTAAAAAGCTGAGTCATTAAAGATGTCCACAAATTGCTGCAGGACCCAACATTCTCATTGCAATTGTACTAAACTGTATGTGCCACCAAAAACACAGATTCCAGTTATGTCCTGGGTACAGCTAGGATGGGGTTAATTCCCACAGCCAGAATAGCTGGACCAAACCATCCAAGGATATTTGCTGCCATGCTGATGTCACGCCCAGCGCATCATATAAGGAGGGCAGGAGTGAGAGGTTGTGTTATCCAGGAGAGGCAGGCAGTTCCAAAAGGCAACTCAGTTCAGCAGTGTGCTGATTGTCACTCACTTTATAGTTGCAATTACTAGGTTTTTTTAATGTTTATTTATTTATTTTACTGTTTTCTCTTCTTTGTGTTGATCAAGTAAATGCTCCTTACCTTGGCTCAACTTTACCTGTCATTTGCTCCCCCCAGAGTAATGAGTGGCTACCCAGTACTTCATTGCCAGCTGGGCTTAAACCTCCAAAAATTAGACCACACAGCTTATCACAAAAATAACACTGTGAAGCAGCCCTTCTCACAAGCTTTAGAGCCACAATAAATAAATGTAAACATAAAGAAACATAGCCTCACTTCATGTGGCTTTATAGAAGAACCTTGGAAATCAAAAAATGAACTACAAGAATTCAAAAATTTTAGAAACATTTTAAACTGTATTCCTATCTGATAGTCCAGTTTACAGACCATGAAACCTTTTGAAACTCAAATATTTCAGGTGGTGGATATGTCCATGTTGGAGAAGCTGCCTAGCCTGCAAAACAAGCAGTTATCCATGACATTGCAGGCACATTCACATGCTGCTCCTGCTGGGACTGTGTCAGTAATAACAGCACTAGTTTAAATGGCTATTTCAGGGGTGGAAAGCCATTTAAAAAAATTTAAAACGGAGGCCTGAGAGGATGAGGCTGTACCCAGTCACTCACTTGCATGGGTCCTGCAAAATACTGTCACAGTCCCTACTCAGAAATCTTAGAATACTGACCTCAGTTTTCTTCATATTACTAAATTAACCTGACCTATTCCTAAAGTCCAGTTATCTAACCTCCCTTTATAATTATTCTTCTGCTACACTCATATAGTGCACAATGGCAAATCTGTCTGCTAAGAATTAGATTGTCCATTTTTTAGGGTATCTGCTCTTATGCATTATCCTAATTGGTTTCTAGCAGGCAAGTAAACAACTCATACATCTATAGCCTCCACATCCTTCAGGTGATGTGTGAGAAAATCTTCAGAAGTGGGAGGAAAAGGCTTCTGGACTGAAAGTCAATGTCAGCACCATAGTTTTAGAATTCTGGAGGGTGATGGGAGTTTCACTCGTGCACTTTAAGCATTGAAGTGACTGCTTAGGGCTGCCGTATATCCTGCCATGGGCAATAACACTAATGCCTACATATAACAATGGCAAAAGCACCTCTGGAAAAACGCAGCATGCTCTGTGTAAGTGCAGGCAGGGAAACTGCTCCTTCTCAGACTTGCATCCACTTGTGAAACATTCATTAAGAGTCGTATTCAGTTCAGTAAATAGCCTCTGCAGAGACCATACGTTGAAAATTTCTTCTACGAAAAATAACTTGCCAAATGGTGAGAAGATGCCATATAGCTAAGCTCTTCTTTGAAGTACATATTACACAGATGCCCAAAACCTAGAAGAGCACAAACCAGTTCTGTACTCTCTACAAGCTGTTAGCTACACAGACATTAGACTGTGAGATATGCCCAGCCTTTCACCACAGTGTTCCCTGTACTAACTCAACTAGCTACCAAGCACATACCATAAACCCATCAATATCTACAGTTCTGAAACACTGGGTTGACAGCAAGGGGATTCCAGCCGGAAGAGAGGGCTGAAGAAAGGATTCAAGAGTGTGGAGGCTGAGAAGTAAAGGCACTGAGCTTTAATGTACAGTTTTCTTGGAAACTAGCTCCCGGCCAAAGCTAACAAAATGAGCCACTAAAACATACACAGTTTTGAACACTTGCACACATTAGCATGGAGAGCTGACAATCCTGCATTTTATTTACACTGGGAAAACTTCGGAACTCAAAAAAAAACCTCTAGCAACCAAGCCACATTGCCAGGCTACAGCATCTTACTGGGAAACATCACAGGACAAGTCTGCACTGTTTACCAAAGGAGATACATGTGGATCTGAATGAAGGTTTACTGGATGAAAAAGCTAGAGACATCAAAGACCTGTATTCCCTTTCAAATATCATATTTGCAAGACAAAAAAATGGTCTTGTGACCTAGACTGTTTAGAAGTAGATGTAACTGCATATGTATCTTTAAAATGCCAACATTGCCTTTTTGGTTTTTGGGGTTTTTTAAATCACTATGTTGTGCTTGAAAATATTGGGCTGCATTTAGAAACTAGAAGTTCACTGTCCTTGTACCTGTGATTTAGAAATGTATTTGCACTGTGAGCAGGGTTTGCAGAATTCAAGGAATATGTTGGCACAGAGTCAAAAGAGCATGTTTGGACAACCTGAGGATTTGAAAGTCCCCCAGCTGCCTTTAATAAGCTTTCTGGTTTCACCTTCACTGAGACTTCCTTCTTGAACTATTTCTGAAAAGTCAGTCTTGATTTCTCTGAAATGATCCAATTTATTTGAAAAATTAAACATTAAAATAAGACCAAAGGAATAATTCATCAGACAATAATCTTCTATATGCTGAATGTCCTGTGCAGAGACATCTGGCTGAGCCTTATTGCCACAACCAACTGCGGTGTCTACACATGCAAATCTATCCTGAAATTGAGTTCTCAAACAAGCAGCATCATTCAGCAAGCAGGAGCACAGTTCTGACTTGTGCTTCAGGGACAAAATGAAGATAACAACTATGAATAAAAATCCCCAGAAAGTACCAAACATGAAACAAGTTATAGTAAAGTGTGGCAAGACTGACCACTTGACAATTGACAGACAAGCTCTCATAAGAGTCAGGTGTAGCAAGATACAAACTCCAAATTGCAAGCAGTAGATTCCACTAATTCTTGGGGTAGGCAAACTGCAGCCAGAAGCACTTTAGAAAGGTAAGAACAGTTAATATCTTGACTGTAGGGATAACTATGTTAAATTGGGCTGCATTTTAAAGGAGTGAAATTGATTTATTTAAACTTCCTTCCTGGCCATATGTGCTGTGAATGGCTGACAAGCCGTAGAACATAAGAACAGGCTACATTTAGATGTCTTGACTTTCCTGCTCCAGGGCCCTTGTATCTCCTGCTAAGCAACAGGGAAGTAATGCTGATTGCTGCTGGAAAGTGGGAAACAGAGGTTCTGCTTCTCCTCTGGTGCTGGAATGATAAATTACTTTGGACTAAACATTTAAGCTCATAACCTGTCCTTTAAAGTAGCCCTAGTGACTTGCGCCTCGCAAGCTCTGCTGGTTCCAGCTGGATCAGTATCATCCTGTTAAAAGTTTCTGTTCAGTAGCTAACAAGTGCAACCACTAAAACAGGATTTGTGGAATATTAATTCCAAAGGAAAAACAATCACACGTAACACTACCACTACAGCCTACCTAATTTTTTGTGATTGACTCTGCACTACATTTAATTAAAGACATTGGCAATCAACAAACAATTTTTGACAACACACAAAACAAAAAAGTTTTTGGAGAAGGGACAAGCGTTGAGATAAGCTGTCCACTTACCTATAGAAATCCAGGAGGGACAACTTCCCTTGTAGCAGAGCTGATGAAGGATGGAAAGGACAGAAGCCTTTCCAGTGCCACAGGTTTTCTATGCACTCTGCTTAGTCATTCAGATGGAATGGATTCTTGCTGAGTATCCAAATGTAAGTAACCAAAAAATAAATCATTCAAGGGATATTTTCCAATGTCTTTGTCACACGTTTCAGATGAAACCTCATTACCATTCACATGGCTGCTCCTAAGGGCCAGACCATGGTATGTAGGAGGTATTAAATTTGGCTTTTCTCTGAATAAGTCAGAAAAGTCTAGAAAGATTTAAGGGCATCATAACGAAGTTTATATCATTTACTGATACTGACATTTATTTGCCACAGCACTGAAGAGCACCCAAAAAGAGCCAGCAAAACACAGTCCGGATCATACTCAACCCACAGGGATTTAAAAAGCCAGTTCCAGGCCCAAAAGCTGCACTATCTTTACTGTGTGGGAATCCTGTTCCTGTTTTACAACTGCAGTGTCTCTGCTACACACACTCAGAGTCAATCAAGCCCATATGCTTGGGTGGCTTGGGGCCCACACCAAGACACGTGCCAGTTCCACTAGGGCAAGAGGTGCTAAGTGAATCTGCATGCAGATGGGGATCATGCATAATGAAGCAAGTACCAGCTCTTTGGCAGGATCTACTTTGCTGAGATGGTGATGCTGTGTTGATAGCAGATGCTGCTGACACCTGTAGATGGGTACAGCACTCTCTTTTTAAAAGTAGTCAGCTGTGGGAGGTAAGAAAGCACAGGGTTGGTAGGCACTTAGGGGAGAGAAACAGTTAATTGCTTTCCATGTGCCAGTGGATAATAAAGGAAAAATGTGCTGCAAAGTTACAGAGCCAGGCAGGACATGAGGGAATCTGCAGCAAAAAACAAGGTGGTCAAGAAGACAAATGGTATCCTGGCTTAGCCATGAGGGTTAGAGAAGTGATCATCCCTCTTGTACTTGGCACTGGTGAGGCCACACCTCAAGTACTAGGTTCAGTTTTGGGCCTACAAGATCAAGTTTGAGGTGCTGTAGTGGGTCCAAAGGAGAATGAACCTTAAGTTGCATCTGAGAGAGCTGGGGCTGTTTAATCTGAAGAAAAGGATGCTGAGGGGAGACCTTCTCACTGTCTACAACTACCTGAAAGGAGGTTGTAGAGAAGTGGGCGTTGGTCTTTTCTCTCAAGTAACAAGTGATAGGGCAGGAGGAAATGGCCTCAGGTTGTGCTAGGACAGGTTGACATTAGATATGATGAAAAACTTTATTGAAAAGGGTCACTGAGCAATGGAAGAGGCTGCTCATGGAGGTGGTGGAATCAGTACCCCTGGATGTATTTAAAAGTTGGGTAGATATGAATCTTAAGGATTAGCGGTGAGCATGTTAGAGTTAGGTTAATGGTCGGACTCAATGATCTTAAAGGTCTTTTCCAACCTAAACAATTTAGTGATTCCACAATTCAGTCCCAAAGAAAAAGAAACACCAGTCTGAAGCTGCAGGAGCCGCAGAAATTGACCTCATTGCTTCAAGGGCAACAGCAGCAAAGCAGGAAACATAACCCCTGTTAAACATCACAAGGAGCTGGGTTTAGCACAGAGAACACTTTGCCTAAGCTACACTGTTGGCTGATACGAACCACGGGGAAAGAGGAATGATTAGGACTTCACAGACTATGCATAGAAAGAACATTTCCCTTTGTGAATAACCCAGCTGGGAGGCTGTATGCAAACTGCCTGAGATTACAATTCCTACCCAAACATGTTGTCACAGTTATTGTAACATGTGCCTGCTCTGTTCATTAATCCTTCAAACCATTCAGCTGGCCCAGGACAAAAAACCTAAGCCTGCTGAAGAGCTCAGATAATAAGTTCTCTAGGTGTGAGCCACCAGATTTGCACAAGACAAAATTAGAATCCCACATTTTCATCATTCCTTTGGAGAACATAATTGACTCATTACTCATTTTTCCACAGAATAACTCTTCTTCATTCATAGCCCTTGAGAGGAAGTGTCCCACATATCAACAGTACTTTAATACAACATAACTTTGGAAGTATCTACTTAATTACATGTACATGGGACAAAAACGAACTTGCTTCAGGTTTTACTGACACATCGCATTTTTACTTCTCTGCACCAAAGTCTTCAAGAACGTAAGAGTCATATTGGACCAAGCTAAAAAGTGGCTTAGTTTAGGCAGATGCCAATGACAGAGGCATAGGGCAGGGAAAAAATGCCAAATAATCTAATGGCATTCAACCCTTTTCAAGTCATGAGCTTTCTAAGCCATATATAATTTCTGTGTATTTCATAAACCTGATCGTATCTTTGCCCATTTTCTTCTGCTTCAGTGTAAACTTCCGTGCTCGTGACACCTCTTTGCAAGGGCTCCCCAGGTGTGTTCCTCAGGTGTCAGCACTGTGTCCAGTCCTATTCAATATATTCATCAATGATCCTGGATGAAGGACCAGAGCGCACTGTCAGCAAGTTGGCTGATGACACATAGCTGGAACAAGTGGCTGACACACCAGAGGGCTCTGCTGCCATCCCACGTGGCCTGGACAGGCTGGAGAGTTGAGTGGGGAGAAACTTGATGAGGTTCTACAGGGTCAAGTGGAGATGCTGTATCTGGGGAAGACCAACCCAGTGCATCAGTATAGGTTGGACATTGGCCTGCTGGAGAGCAGCACTGGGGAAAAACACCTGGTGGTGCCAGTGGCTCACCAGCTGACCTTCTATTTTTTTTTTTTTATTTTGCCATAACTAACAAAGAACAGAAAAATGCTCTTTCTTTGCCTTTGGTTTAATGAATCAAAGCCAGGCATGTTGCTTTGGTTTTGGGGTTTGCTTGGGATTTTGTAAGGTTTGAAGTGGCTTGCCAAAACAAGTTAAGACACGACAAATAAAGCCATAGCATAGAAGCAGTGTTGGATTACATGTTTCCATGACACTTTTTTAAATCAAGCTCCAGTCTGACAGGGTAGACATCATGCCCACAAAGTTGTTTTTTCCCAGGGTGAGAACAATCCCTCTCTAGCTGTTCTGACCTTGTGAATATCCCACACATGGGGAATTTGCCTACATACTTTGTAGAACACCTCAAGCTAATAGATCTTTTTGCCCTGCAAGAAAAATAGATCAATGCAAATCAGCTGAATGTAGAAGGTGAAGAAAACAGGACTGTAGCTAAACAGAACTCCAAGTAAACTTCACTCATTGTAATAGCACACGATTATCAGCACATCTGTACAAAAGACAATAATTTCTCTGAAAATGCAGCAATGTTTTGCAAAAGCACAGATAGATACATCCATCTGTAAACACCCTGTCTAATATCTGCATTTCTATTAAGATATTAGGCAGGAGACAGGTAAAAATAACATCTTAGTCTTCTTGGATTCTTTCTACATGACTTATGTCCTTTACTGTATCTGGTCTCCACCAACGTCACAAATCAACAAAAGAGAAAAGATAAATGTAGAAATAGACAGAAGAGATGAAGGACTAACATTCAAGTCCTCCCACAGAAGCCAAACAAACCTTCAAGGAAATGTGGGCAGACTTGTGTTAAGGGGAGTAGAATGAACATGAAAAATATCAGCCCACCAAAATAATGGAAAAACCTCAAAACATTCATATATATCTATGGAAAGCCCTGGGAAACTGGCAGGGACTCTGGAGTTTATTCAGCTGGAGTATAGTCTGAGGAACAAGATTTCTCAGAAATTTTGAGTATGATCATCCAGTGGCAAGGTACCAAATCCTGTCAACATCCAAAAGTAGCACAATGGTTTAAAAGGGAAACAGGAACAAGGACACATCGATAAGTGTCATAAAATTGCCATGAAAACACAAGAGTTAAGAGATTAGCAAGCTAGACAATACTCTTTCCTCCACACTGTCATGGTTGATTGTTTAAAGCCTGTCAGAAGCTCCTCTGAGAAACCCTTCACAGATAGACTGAGAGCAGTGGGAGAGCAGGGAATCAGTCAATATTTAATAACTTTATTACTCAGACACTACCATATGAAATTAATAGAAAATTACAACAACATTTGGGAGAAGGTGCTTTTCTTTCGCAATAACAATCAAATACTTTGAAGTGTTTTGAAAAGGCTTTTGCATTCTAATCTTTAAAAGAGGCGCACACCTGTCATAAAGTTGTGGCAGAAGCTTGAGGACACTTCAACTATCAGAAAGTTTCCAGAAATACTTCTGTTGCCAAAGCTGAAAGTTTTCTTTTTCACATTTCGTTTTCTTTTTCAAATTATGAGTAAATATGCAACTGCACTGAAATCATTAGCACCACCCACCGGGCAGATCTGATTGGCACCACACAGACACTTTCTACAAGACAGACAGTTGGAGGCCGTGTGTGGAGACAGGCAGCACAGGCTGCCATAATTTTTTTCTCGAGAGACGATTTCTAAAGGAAGCCCTGAAGCACATTTGGGTTTAGTTCCTACATTACAGCAGTAAAACTACTATTGCAAAGCTGCACACCCTGAAAAAAATAATTATTTTATATCTTTTCACAAACCAAGCTCCGAATGGCAACAGAAAATTCAGTTCCTAGAGAGTCAGTAATTTGCTTGTTTTTGCTTGTCCTCCTCATCCTCCAAAAAGGAAAGCTGAGCGGTGGCACTCTCACAAGTTCATTAGATTACCAAATACCTGAGCTTTTCTACTGATCTTTAAATGCACTCTGAATCTAATAAAACCTTCAACACCCTGTCAAGGGTGGAGTCAGGGCTGGCCACTAGGCAGATGCTCTCTAATAACCACTTTCTTTCTAAAGGGGAATTGAAAAGGAATAAGGGTGAGAGACTTACAGATTGGAAAACTAAAACTGTTTTATTGAAAAGTTTAATTCTCAGTGAAGATGTTTGTTTTGTTTTAAACATTCTGAGTGGAGACATTCTGCTTCAGAAGTACATCTATAAATATACCCAGGAGGAAATTTGACACATACAGCATAGTCCTTTTGCTATTTAAACTTGTTCTTGTGTTAAAATTGTCTGTTGCATTAGAAAACCACACGCAAAAGTTAAATAAGATTCTTTTGCATTTTGCATACTATTTCTTAAAATTGCCTTTAATACTGTACAGGAATAGAGCACAAGATCATTACATAGTGCTGCTCTTCTACTGGTTAAAAAACTCAAACCAACTCTGCCACCAAAGCGTGCCAAGATATGCAGAAAATCCAGGTGCACAGAGGTGAGACACCAAAAGCAATCATTTAACTCTGCTCTGCTCAGGAGAGGCCTCAACCAGGCTATCCAAATCTCAAGAAGACCCAGGACCAGAACGAGGTCAGAGGAAACAGCAGAAAAGTCAAAGAATTAACTTATGAGGAAGACTGGAAAGTATGTGTTACTGCTTTGGGGACGAATATGTATGAGGAGAGGAGGTGCTAAAATGGCCTTGCCTGCTACAAAGAGCGCAAAATATTGAGGTTGGAAGGCACTACTCAGAAGGCCAAAGGCTACTTCCAGCCCCAGTACACCTCTCTTTTTCCAAAGGTATTTGTTTAACTTTACCTTCACCACTGAAGGCTCTAAATTTCCCTGAGTAATAAATTCTGATGCAAAATGTCAGGTGCAGCTCAGAACATACGAGATTCTTTTTGGATCTACAGAAGCATGAAGAGTCAAACAAGCTCCTATTTCATGCCTGCACTGAACTGAGAGCAGTAACTCAAATCATCCTCCTTCATCAGTTTTCAGCTCCCATTCCACACCCATCACCCACATATGACCAAGTGCACTCTGAAGAGGACTAATGACAGATGGAATAATTAAAAGGCTTTGAGTCATGTATCAGTAAGTGCATTAGTATTACAGTATGTCAATTAGTATACTTGCAAACAGAAGGACTGAAAGACAACCTAAATTGCAGCACATGATCTCCAAATCCAGCTTTGAAGTATTAAAATAGCCTTCTTGTCACCCTGAACATCAAACAGCCATGCTCGAATCAAGATATATATTTCTTCTTTCATCAACAAAACTCTGCTCGTGCTTTGTCCTAATTGATATGTTACCTTGAGTTGTCACATCTCATTACACATGATGTGACATAAAATGACATGAATAATGTACCCAGCTTCGATGGGAACAAATTCATCATATTAGCTTTGGGGAAGAACAAGAAGGCAAAAACATACTGAGTAGCAGTTAACTTGAATCATTCCCATATTACTATCAACAAGTTTACTTCTTCTCTCACTGAAGAGTAGCAGCAAAAACTGTTTTAAAGAAATTTATTTTCCCACCAAAAACACTTAGGAAAGCATGCATATATCTTGGTTTTTTTCCCCAAATCCTGAATTGGTCACATCAGCATTAGTTGCCATTGAACTAACTACACGTTCTCCAACAAGGCCAAGTGCTGGGTCCTGCACTTGGGTCATAACAACCCCATGAAATGCTACCAGCTTGGGGAAGAGTGGCTGGAAAGCTGCCCAGCAGAAAGGGGCCTGAAGGTATTGGTTGACAGCCATCTGAACAGGAGCCAGCTGTGCTCAGGTGGCCAAGAAGGACAAGGGCGTCCTGGCTTGTATCAGAAATCAATGTGGCCAGGAGGAGCAGAGAAGTGATTGTCCTCCTGTACTTGGCACTGAATGGGCCACAGTTCAGTTTTGGGCACCTCAATACAAGACAGACATTGAGGTGCTGGAGCGGGCACAAAGAAGGGCAACAAGGTTGGTGAAAGGTCTGGAGAACAAACCTTATGAAGAGTGGCTGAGGGAGCTGATGCTATTTAATCTGAAGAAAAGGAGGCTTGGGGAGAGACTGTATAGCTGTATACAACTACTTTAATGTTTCACCTGATGATCTTGAAAGTCTTTTCCAACCTAAATTGGTCAACACAGATGGCCTTGATATTTTTTTTTTTTACAAATGAAGGTCATGAGGAGGAAACTACCTTCTTTGCTGGCTTGTTCTTTTACTAACCAGACTTTTTTCTCCAAAAATTGTTCTGGACATCCATAGATTCTGGAACCCAGTCATTCAATCAGAGAGCCAAAGGAGTAAGTTACAACCTGAGGGCTTCCTGCCTACTTGTGGGGAGGAATAATAGCACAGGTAAGATCACCACATCCCAAGGATGGCTCCCCATGGGCCAGCAGTATGACAGAGAAGTGAAAAGATAAGAGTGGGGTGTATTCATGCCTCTTTCTGGGCACATGCATATTCCTCCACCCTTTTTTAAGAGTACAAATTCTCCTGTAGGTCTTGGGTTGCGCTTCAACTTCATTTCCATTCTCTGCATTCCCAAGAGGGTTCATAGGACCACATGTATATTAAAACCAGTGAATGAATCCAGTCTTCTGCTTTTATTTTTACCCATTGCACTTTCAGCATAGCTGGGTAAGTGAGAAAGTGCCTGCTTCCTTGGGATGAAAAGGCAGGAGAGGGAACTATGGTTTCCAGAGGACTATATCTTTCAAGATAGAGCATCTGTCCTTTCTGTTACTTCTGATTTATAGGAATTTCAGTTTGTGCCAAATTCACTGCTACATTAGGAATTGAGAGTAACCTAATGTGATACTGCACTTACAATGAATCTGGCACAGAGACTGCAGATTATTCATTCTCAAGAGTGATATTTCAAAGCACTTGATCCATGGTGCATAGTAGACGAATTTACTCTGATGCAGTAGGCAACTTTCTAATTCCATTTATGCTCAGACCATCCTGCTGCCTGGTATTACAGAACAGGTTTTAGCTGAGGCTATTTCGTTTGAAGGATTAGATAATAAGGATATGTTACGTTCCTAATCAGTAATAAGTTCTGCTAGGATTTTGCACAGAACACCACTGATGCAGCACAGTATTCCTGGACATCCAATCTGATAATCCTTCATATTTGAAGACAGCAGGAGAAGCAGCATCTGATTTAGAGACAATTAACTTTGACTGAGAAAGAATGATGTCAGGAAGCAGTCAAAAGTAAAATCTAATCTTTCTAATATCACCAATACAGTAGGTGCAAATGCACTTTCAAATAACAACCAAATCTCCTCACTTTCTAGATAGTTGTTAAAATTTTAGCTACCACTGGGCAGGGCTTGCACGGCACAAAGGGCTGTGGGGTTTTTCCCTTCCCTAATATTTTCCCCAACAGTTTGGCCAGCTAATTCAAACTGATCAAAGAGATTGGCCCATATACAAAGGGATAGGAAAGGAGGAGACAGGAGAGCCTTTTTGGTGGCATTTCATCCTACTATACACTGCTATGTATATCAGGGCCCTGCGTCCTAGAACAGCAGCTAAACATCATCTACTGATAGGAAACAGAGAATAATCTTTATTATTTGCCTTTGCTCCCATGTGCAGCTTTTGCTTTCTGCTTTATTAAACTGTTGTTGGCTTTACCCATAGCCACTTGTTATATTTTTCTCTCCCCTGTCCCTCCAAGACACGATAGAGTAGCTTTGGTGGGCACCTGTCCACCAGCCAGGGCCAACCCACCACAGAAACCCCAACTCTGCATTGGCCTGGGTTACATTCAGTTCAAAACTGCCCAACACACCAACTGTGACCAATGTGACTCTGCAACAAAATCTACCATCAAAGTAGAGAATCTGTGCTAGGTCAGCAACAGGTTTACAAGTAAATGGCACGTCCACCCCTACACCCTGCTCTCACTAAGGATTTTGGTGCTGAACATGGCTTTGGACCCCTGCAGAGACCAGTAGTAACCCAACCTGGTGATGATGCAAAACCATAGCAAGTGTCAGGGATCCTCCCGGTACCAGCGGTGGGGCACAAGCCAGAGCTCTCTGCAGAGCAGCGTTTCTTTCCCAAAGGAAAGGCACAGCCAAGGACCATTAAGCAACATACTTCTCTATGTCTCGTACTTCAAGGCTTTCGGGAAATTGAAGAACAAGACTGCACAGAGCTTCCAAAATACAAAAAACTTAATTAAAAACTACTTAATCCTAGATGTGTAGGTATGCAAGAAATGGAGAGAAGGCTTTACAGCTTTCTGTAACCCAAATGATTTTCATTGCATCTGACAACACAATTACTAGGGATTAATAATTAGGTTGTTTTAGAAACACTAAACAATTAGAATAATTTTGTCTTAAAGCAGTTCCAAATCTCATAATCTCTAAAAGACCCTTAGGTTGCTTGGATTCCCAGAAAGCACATTCTTCCTACAAAGTAATGCTGCTTTCCCAGGAGCAGTAAGTCACATCACATTTTCAGTCCTCCCTGTAAGCATCAACTTGAAAATAACTACAGACAAAGCCTCTGCAGTTCTGATGTTGGAAGTTGTAACTCCACATGAGTGAGCAGCTCTCGATTTGGGAGTGGACCCACTTGCCAAGTGTGAGCTCAGCAAGTGTCAGACCCACCAGCCCTGTCTGAGACTGATCAATGCACCAAGCAGTTACTGTATGGTGGAGTCATTCCACGTTTGCCTGCAATAAATGCAGTCATCTCATTTCTGTCAGTAATGTTTCCTCAGTAGACTGATAGTAATGGAAATCATTACACGTATTTCCCAATCTAATCACAGTGATACTTCTTGAGACCTTCCAACATTAGACCTGCACAAGTAATGGGTCAAGTTTAGCTCAAAGATAATGCTCTACATGCACTGTACTCACCCTATGTCCCAAGGAGGTTTCTCATAGAGTATTCAGACACACTGGTTGTTATACCTTGCCTGGAGTGAACAATTCACTCTCCACATTTGAAAATTAACTACACTGGATTGTATTTGGGTTTGAGTGGCAAGATTTTGGTAGTGGAGGAGCTAAAGAGATGCCTTTTGTGAGAAGCTGCCAGAAACTTCCTGCACGCCAATAAAGGTGCTGGACAGCTCCAAGATCAATCCACCGCTGGCAGTGGTGCTAAGTGCCTCGGAATAATGTATCTAAAGAGAGGAAAAATATTGCTGCACTACAAATGTAGCCAGAAAGAGGAATGAAAATAAGTGAGAGAAACAACTCTGCAGACAGCAAGGTCAATGAAGAAGGAAGAAGAGGGCATGTTTCAGGTGCCAGTGCAGAGATCCCCCTGCAGCCCATGGTGAAGATCATGGTAAAGCAGACTGTCCCACTCCATCTTATGGAGGTACATGGTGAAGCAGAACTACCTGCATTCCATGGAGGACTCCATGACAAAGTAGGTGGATGCCTGAAGGATATGACCTCATGGGAAGCCCAAGTTGGAGCAGGTCTGGTAGGACCCGTGGAGAGAAGACCCCCTCAGAAAGGGCCTATGCTGAAGCAGTTTGTGAAGAACTGCAGACATGGGAAGGATTCATGTTAAGTGTTCATGGAGTACTGTTTCCCACAGGAGGGCACACACAATGGAGCAGAAGAAGAGTGTGAGGAGCCTCTCCCTGGGGAGGAAGGAACAGAAGAAAATGTGTGATGAACTGACCACAACTCCTATTCCCCATCACTCTGCACTATTGGGCAGGTGGCAGTAGAAAAAAATCAGAATAAAATTAAGTCCAGGAAAATGGGAGAGTGGAGGAAGATGTTTCGAGATTTTGTTTTATTTCTCTATTACCCTACTCAAATTTTATCAGTAATAAAATTTCCCCAAGTCAAGTCTGTTTTGCCCATGACAGTAATTTGTGAATGACATCTGCCCTTTCAGATATAGCCTTTTGCTATATTTTCTCTCTCCTGTCCAGCTGAAGAGAGGAGAGAGAGAGAAGCTTTGGTGGCCACCTGGCATCCAGCCAAGGTCAACCCATGACACAATGTAGTGTAATTCCATCTCAGCCTCCCAGTGTTTTATATCACATTGTCTCCAAGTTGTTACCTCTTCAGACTCCAGCTAAGAGTCTTCCATTACATTGTATTGATTTCTAAATTATGTTTAAAACAATACGTTTGAAAACATTCCATGACCAACAGTGGTTACAAAGAAGGATGCACGTTGCCATACAACTGTTCTTCAACTCTGAATTGGCCCTCCAGAGATGCATCTCTGTGTTTCAGTTAGGCAACATTGATAAGCCGACCTACAAGATAAAGCCAAGAAAAAATGTTGACCTCACTATTCATAGGTAGTCACGACGCAAATAACTATGGAAATCCAAACAGCACGTTATGAACTGCGCTGGCTGAAGGGATGTCATAGAATGGTCACCAGGGACATATGCGTTCTACTGAGTATTATGAGATTTGTGCATTACGAGTTTATTTGATAACAGCTGTAGCCGATACTGTAAGAGGTTTTAAACTGCTATTCCCTACTGTCATCTCTCCTTTCCCTGTTATGAAAGAGAGCAAGAAATTCTGGAGGATCTCAGCTTTAGAAACTAGACAGGTTTCAGAAAAGCAAAGACTAATGTTGAAAAACAAGGCAAACACCCAGCTGCATTTTAAATAGGGGGTTTTACTGGCCAGAGCATTTGCCATGTAATTATTGTGGATTCAATAAGCAGAAGAGCAGTTTAATACGCTCTTACTCTGATCCAAGCGAGGTAGGTACATTGAAGCTACTCTCCAAGACTGCACAATCAACAGTGAGATCACATTCACTTGAATGCATTTGCTGTGTGGATTCAACACTACCTAAGAGGGATAAAATCAGAATTTCTCTAGCTGTAGAAACTGAAATCTAGATACGAAAGATCAATACTGAAAGTTTACAGGAATTCTTGGGCTGTTCCCAGTGTAAAAGAAGAATCACATCTGGAGTACCGTGATATGATTCTATGACATCGTATGGCATGGAAAATCCTTTTGGTCACTTGGGGACAGCTCTCACACTGTGCCCCTCCCAACTCCTTGTGCACCCCCAAGGTGAGGTGCAGTGAGAAGCAGAAGAGACCTTGATTCTGTGTAAGCACTGCTCAGCAATAACTAAAACAGCAATGTATTATCAACACTCTTTCCAGCACAAATCCATCACATAGTCCCATAATAGATTGCGTAAGGAAAATTAATTGTGTCCCAGACAAAATCAGTACAATTCAGACTTGGATTGTTATTCAAACCCAATGGTCTGTAAAGAACTGTTTTATGGAATTGGTCGAGCAAACTGAACTTAGATTTGTGAGATGTACTATACAGTGTATGTATGTATATGCACCTTATATATATATTAAAAGAAGCACAGAGAAGCATGGTCCCTGCCAACCTAATCCATTCTATGATTCCATGATTTTATTAGGACTGCTTGGTGGCAAAGTGACCTAGAAAATCATTGCATTTCAAGTGATAATGTACTATGCAATCCCTTCCCTTTCTTATATGATGCTGGATCCTTGTTCTCAGGGTAGAATGGAAACTGGAACCTACCCAAAGCAAACACTATAGATCTTGTTTGGCAGGTTTTACAGCAGAAGTTTAATATGGAAACAAGATGCTAGATGGTGATGCAAGCATTCTGCTGTACATTCAGTCCCCAAGACCATCAGATCTTGCAAACACTTATGCACATACATAAATAGGAATCATATCATTTAAAGCAGATGCACTGTTCTGATGAAAATTCTGTATCTGTCACCAAAAACTTGCAAAATTTGCAAGATACAAGGTCTTTAATAAGAAATAGTCTAGATTCTTTCTGAGATTTATCAGCTGTTTCGTTTGCTTTGTTAGTCGACCACAATCACACCAAATATTATAGAAAGTATTGGGTTGGAAAGGACATCCAAAGGTCATCTAGTTAAAATCATATAATCATAGAATCATTATGGATTGGAAGGGACCTCGAAAGATCATCTAGTCCAATCCGCCTGCAACAGCAGGATCACCTAAACCAAGTCACACAGGAACCTGTCCAGTCGGGTCTTGAATATCTCCAGTGAGGAAGACTCCACAACCCCCCTGGGCAGCCTGTTCCAGTGCTCCGTCACCCTCACCGCGAAGAAGTTCCTTCTCAGGTTGATGTGGAACCTCCTATGTTCCAGCTTACAACCATTGCCCCTCGTCCTATCACTACATGACACTGAGAATAGCCCAGCTGCATCCTCCTGACACCCACCCCTCAAATATTTGTAGACATTAATGAGGTCACCCCTCAGTCTCCTCTTCTCCAAGCTAAAGAGACCCAGCTCCCTCA